>JAUMJK010001221.1:0-78841 GCA_033558105.1 Coccyzus lansbergi | reverse complement strand
GAACAGATTATTTAACAGCGAGTGAGGCCTGTCTCGTACCGCCCATCGACCAATCAACTTCCACTTCTCATCTTTTTTTCTCCATTAAGCCAATCAAAGTCCGTCTCTCTGTCTCCCAGTGACCAATCAGAATCCACCTCTCTTCCTTCCCGCCTTCCGGGAGAGGGGGTGCGCCGGAATTACGTCATCACCACCGGCCGGGAGCGGGCAGCGCACCGGAAGTGCGTCATCGGCGCTGCGGGACGCGGGAGGATGAGCAAGGGCCGCGAAGGCGGCGGTGAGAGCAGGCGGAGGGGAGGGGGGGCGAGCCCCGTGAGGCAGGGAGCCCCGAGCGGCCTCGGTGACCGTCGCGCTGTCCCGCAGGAGGCGCCGCCGCCGCCGTCTTGCTGCGGTATCTGCGGGAGCAGAACCGGCCCTACAGCGCCCAGGACGCCTTCGGGAACCTGCAGCGGGAGCACGGGCTGGGCAAGGCGGTGAGCGGGGAACACGGGGCCGGGAGCACGGGCTGGGCAAGGCGGTGAGCGGGGAACACGGGGCCGGGAGCACGGGCTGGGCAAGGCGGTGAGCGGGGAACACGGGGCCTGGAGCACGGGCTGGGCAAGGCGGTGAGCGGGGAACACGGGGCCGGGAGCACGGGCTGGGCAAGGCGGTGAGCGGGGAACACGGGGCTGGGAGCACGAGGAGCAGCCCAAGCAGCGCAGGGTCAGGGCAGGGAGCAGGGTGCTCGGGATGCGGCTAACGGGCCCCGGTCCCGCAGGCCGTGGTGAAGGCGCTGGAGCAGCTGGCTCAGCAGGGCCACATTCGGGAGAAGGCGTATGGGAAGCAGAAGATCTACTTCGCCAACCAGGTGAGGCGCAGCCCCCGGGGCCGCCCCTGCTCGCAGGTCCCTGCTCACCCGCTGCTCCGCTTGGCCGCAGGAGCAGCTCCCGGCTGCCAGCGAGGCTGAGCTGCGCGGCCTGGATGGGGAGATCACCGCTCGCGCTGCCGCGGTGCAGGCTCTGCAGCAGAGCTGCCGACAGCTGGAGGCAGGTGAGTGTATCCGTCCGGCTGCCGGAGCCCTGTGGGAATGGGCAGCTGTGCCCCGGCTGTCGGCTCTGTTGGTGATCAGTGCCTCCCTGGCAGAGCTGAGGGACCTGAACAGCTCCATGACGAGCGCCGAGATGGCCAAGGAGCTGGAAGAGCTGCGGAGAGAGTGTGCCGGTTACTCGGAGAAGCTGGAGAGGATGAAGTCTGCCAGCAACCATGTCACACCGGAGGAGAAGGAGAAGGTGAAGGGTAGGGCAGTGGTGGCCGAGCAAAGGCTGGGCCGGTCCTGACATCCAGGTTACGGGGTCTCTGATCCTGACACCCAGGTTACTGGGTCTCTGATCCAACCTGTGCCGATGTGAGAGCTGGAGGGGCTGTGTGGGTCCTGGGCTGCTCTGCAGACCTGTGCCAGCCCCATCTCGCAGTGGCTGTGACGCCTAGAGGCCTTTAGGGAGCAGCCTGAGCTGTGTTTTCCCTGCAAACCCTCACTCTGGGCAGTCACAGCGCTGGATCCCTTCACCTAGTGTCCAGGGGGATCCATTTCACATCCCTGTGGGGGCTTTGTGAGCTACTAGTGCTGCTCAGTGCCCCTCTGGCTGCTCCTTGGGTGTCTCTGGGTCTGTGACTCCAGGGATTTCCTACCCTGAGGTGTGGGGGTGGCTCCACAGGGCAGCAGCTGCCTGGCTCTCACTCTGCTTCACCCTCGGCAGGTCTGCAGTGAGCAGAAGCTTTACTGCAAGGAGTGGCGGAGGAGGAAGAGAATGGTAAGGGCCTCACCCTCGTGTGGGGTGGGTGGTCAGTGCCGGGAAGCAACGGTGACAGGGGTGTGGGGTCTGCTGGGCAGCTCTGTGAGACGAGCACCTTCCCAAAGACTCGAGGATACCAGGAGAATCCCCTGGGAGACAAACAGGGCTCCCTTTGTGCTGGAGGCAGCTATTCCCGCGCTAGGGGGAGGGACAGACCTCAGAAACCTCACAGCTGCTGTGTCCTGCCAGGCGACCGAGCTGCTGGATGCCATCCTGGAGGGCTACCCCAAGAGCAAGAAGCAGTTCTTTGTAAGTCCCACAACCCAGCTCGGCCCCGTGGCCCCGGTTCTGCCTGCCTGGCCCTGCTGAGCCGCCCTGTGCTGGAACAGGAGGAGGTTGGGATAGAGACGGATGAGGATCACCACGTGACGCTGCCGGCGGCCGTGTGAGGCGCTCGGGATCTTCGCATCAGGGAAGAGAAGGAGCTGATGGTGGAATTCAGCAGTTGGGTTGGTTTTCCCCTCTTTTTGCAGGGCTTGGGCTCGCCCTGCGTGTATTTTATGCCTGTTTCACAGGGCAGCCCAGCAGGAGGGGTGGGTGGGGGCACTGGGCCTGCTTGTTTGCAGAGGGAGGGTCCCTTTTCCCCTCCCCTCAGCGCGTGGGGCTGGTGGGAAAGGGAGACGCACACACTGTTGGTGTTTCAGGAGGAAAAGGGAGCGATTGCCTCTGTGAGGGAATAAACTGGTGACTGTTACGGATGCAGAGCTCTGTGTGTGCTTCAGCTGCTTCCCACAGCACAACCGAGACCCAATAAACAGGCTCTGGTCTGGCTGTGGCATTTCCCAGCTCAAGGCCTGGGGCTTCAACATCTCTGTCTACAAACAACTCCAGGTGCTCAAATGAAATCAGAAGAACCATTAAAACATTCATCAAAATTTATTGAATTGCTTTTCACAATAGAAAAATACGTTGCTTTTGTGCATGAGGGGGGGGGGGTGAAGCTCCACAGTCTTCTCCTGGGCCAGAGGCTGCTGCTGGCAGAGCCTCTCGAGGGCTCTAAAGTCCCTGTTCTGCCCCCGAGCCCTGCCTGGAATCTGCGTCACAAAAAGTCAGGTGGGGGATGCCCCGTGTGCCAAGCAGTCTGAGGCTGCTGTTGCAGCAAAGAGAGGACACACACAGGAGGTTTGCAGCTCCGACCCCTGCCCCGAGGGAGCTGCTCGAGCAGGAGGCAGGAAGAAGCTTGTTCCCAGCCTCCTTAAACAGAAACCAGCAGCTTCTAGCAGGGTTTTCATTTCATCCCCTTCCTGTGGCATCACAACGGATGGTACCAGGGGTGAGAGGTGACAGAGCTGCTCTGGGGCACAGAGGTGGTGGCACAGGCACATCCACCTCACCTGCCAGTGCCAAAGCCTCCCTGGCACCTTAACAATCTCTCCTCCACACACACAACCCCCTTTTTTTTTTTTTTTCCTTTTCCCCTTTTCATAGTCTCTACAACTATTTGGTGATCACCTGTGGAGCAGCAGTGTCTGCACACCCCGGGGTTGGGTTTGTGGTTCACACAATAAATAATCCGGAGAATCTTCAGGAACAGCAGCGAGGGCGATGGCCCAAGCCTGTCCCTGCGCTCAGTAGAGCTGACTCTTGAGCTGGTGCAGGACCCCGAGGACGATGTCCCGCAGCGTCTGCAGCAGAAAGGAGACACAATCAGTGGTTCCCATGGGAGCGACATGAGCTGCAGGCATCACAGCAGGACAGGACACGCTCCCCCTGCCACAGCTGGGCCGCAGGGGCTTGGGCGGCCACAGCAGGACAAGGACCTGGCCCCACCGAGGTTTCCCAATTCCCAGAGCACCTTTCCGTGTGCCGAAGGAGGGATGGGGACCAAGTAGGATGTCCCCCAGCTAGTTCTGGCACCAAAGCAGAGCTCCAGGGCTCTGGCACCATCTCCCAGCCTGCCCCAGTCCAGCACCAGCAACAATTCCCCCTCGGAAGCCCCAGGAGAGGGAACGGCCACAGCCAGCCCTGAACTCCAGCTCGGTGCAGAGGCCTCTGCCCCCTTTCCCATCACAAGAAGCCTCTTGTGCTCACCTGGGGCTTGCAGTGCTCCTCAATCCAGCTGAAGACGCAAGCCGAGAGCTCCTGAAAGCTCGTTACCGAGATGGAGGCGTTAAAGGACTGGAAGAGGGAATCCATAATGCCTTGAAAAACATTGAACTTCATCTCGTCGGAGATGTGGCCCTTCCCTTCGTTCGGGTTGTCCTGATGCGCTTTCACAATCTGCTCGTAGTTTCTGAAACAAAGCAAATGCCCTGTGACCACAGAGCTCGCTGCTCGTCATGGGTCACGGCAAACAGCACAGGGAAGGACAGGACCATGTGTCTGCGGAAGATCCTTCAAGGAAATAATCACTGGGAAGCTGCAGCTGCTCCGGCCACGGGGTTTAAACCCAACTCCACCAACTGAGCAAGACAGACCCACAGGAATGAGCTGCTGGAGCAGGAACGATGACAGCAGGAGGGACAGGTTGGGAACTCCGGGTGCCGCCTCCCTGCGGAGCTCTGAGCACACCCCCAAAGCCTCACAAGGACAGCAGAGGAAACGGAAGCAAGCGACAGCTCTTCCCTTACACTTTCATGATCTTCAAGGCCATCACGTCTTTCCTCAGGATAGAAACTTCCTCCTCTTGCTTCTTCTTTTCCTTGTGCAGGAACTGGATGTAGTCGATGGCTGAGCATGAAAAGACAAAGCGAGGCCTTAAGAGCACACGCAAGCAGCCAGACCCTGCTGAACCCTGTCCTGAAGCACCACATCTACGTGGTTTTTTAACCCCTCCAGGGTTGGAGACTCCCCCACTGCCCTGGGCAGCCTCTGTCAGTAAAGAAATTTTTCCTGATGTCCAATCTAAACCTCCCCAGGTGCAGCTTGAGGCCAGTTCCTCTCATTCAATTCCTTGTTACTTGGGATAAGGTGATCAGCACCCAGACTCCCTCCACAAAGTCACCCCGAAAGGTTCCCAAGTGCCAGACCCCTGCACAGCTCCAGTGACACATTTTGGGGGTTGGGAGCAAACTCTTCGCCCTCCCCACCGCCAAGACTCACTTTTCTGGAGGACGATGGCCTTGCTCAGCTTCTGGGAGCCTATGGAGAAATCCTGCTGCTCGCAAGTGGGAACGATGGCCTGCAAGTCATCGTAGCCTTTCTGTGGGGAAGCAGAGACACAGCTCAGGCATCGGGAGAGCAGAAGTGCCACACTGGCTGTTCCAAAAGGGATCAAATCCCAGCTCCCACAGCACAGCCAGACAGCCCCACGGTGGCTTTCCAGCCTGTTTGTGTCTGGTGAGGGCGAAGCTGGCACTGAAGTAAAGGGGAAGGTGCCGGAAAAGCAGGGATCTTGGTGCCACAGGGGCACTGACAGCACGTGAGGGTTACCTTGATGGCATCTCGCCTCTTGCGCTCGGCCTGGGTGTGCGCTCGCCTGCGCCGGTCCTTGTACGACTCCTTGTAGGACTCCTGCTGGTAATCGCTGTCCTCGTCATCTGGGGGGAGACAACTTGCTCGAGTGAGGGGAAACCCGAAGATTGAGGTCCTGAGGTGCAGGGCCTCCTGCTGCAGGCGGCTCCAGCAGCTTGGGCCAAGGACAGATCACAGAATCATGGAAGGGTTTGGGTTGGAAAGGACCTCAAAGCACATCCAGTTCCACCCCCTTCTTGTATCCAATTGCTCCCAGCCCCATCCAACCTGGTCTTGAACCCCTCCCGGGATGGGGCAGCCACCCCTGCTCTGGGCAACCAGGGCCAAGGCCTCCCCACTCTCACAGGAAAACATTTCTCCCTAAGATCTCATCTCAATCTCCCCTCTTGCAGCTGAAAACCACTTCCCTTGTCCTCTCCCTGCACTCCCTGATCAAGGCCCCTTCCCAGCTTTCCCGTGGATGCTCCGAGGGGCACTACCAACCCTTTCCCTCCCATTTCAGAGCTGGGCACAGGGAGATGCCTGCACCTTCCTTGGGAAAGCATTGAAACCTGAGCAATTCCCTACCTCAAACACTGCTGGAAACTACAGGGCTCTGATCCTGTTCCCCATCATCCTCCCAGTGGGCGAGAGAGGCAGCTGCACTCACCCCCTCAGCCCAGGGGTGAGATCTCGGGGCCCTGCTCCATGCTGGACTGCCTGGGGAACAGGGAAACCCACAGCTGCAGGGGAGAAGCCCCCAGACTCACCTGTATTAGGGACAGAAGAGGCGCTGGTGGAGCCGATGCTGTTGGCTCGGGACACTATGCTCCCTTTCCTAGCGTTTTCCATGAAGAGAGCTGGAAGAAGAGGTTTTGTAGGGTCAGTTGGGGTGTGTGAGCAGGCACAGAATGACAAGGTTCACCAAGCAGCTCACACCACGTGGCTGCCGCTGGCACCTACCTGAGTCTAGGCCATTGTCACTGCAGCCTGTGTCCACCTGACATGGGAGGAGAGAGGTCAGAGGGGCTGGAGCAGCAAAACGCAGCTGTAACCCCCCACAGCCCCTGGAACTCGCTCTGGAGTGAGTCCAGAGAAGAGCAACTAGGCTGGTGAGGAGTCTGGAGAACAGGCCCTATGAGGAGCGGCTGAGAGAGCTGAGGGTGTTTAGCCTGGAGAAGAGGAGGCTGAGAGAAGACCTCATTACTCTCTCCAACTCCCTGAGAGGAGGTTGTGGAGAGGAGGGAGCTGGGCTCTTCTCCCAAGGGACAGGGGACAGGACGAGAGGGAATGGCCTCAAGCTCCACCAGGGGAGATTTAGGATAGAGACTGGGAGGAAGTTTTTCATGGAAAGGGTGATTGGGCATTGGAATAGGCTGCTCAGGGAGGTGGTTGATTCCCCTTCCCTGGAGGTGTTTAAGGCACAGGTAGATGAGGTGCTGAGGGACATGGGTTAGTGTTTGATAGGAATGGTTGGACTCGATGATCCGATGGGTCTCTTCCAACCTGGTGATTCTATGATTCTATGAACACCCCCCCAACTCGGCCCCTGCGGCTCACTGAGCCTCAGCCCGAGCCTTGCAGCCGCAGAGCCCCGAGAGCCCCCGAGCCCCGGGCCAGCCCCTGCCTCGCCCTGCGGCCTCCTGAGCCCAGCCCCACACCTGGGCCCTGCAGCCCTGGCTCTCCTTAACTCTCCCCAACACACCCCAGATTCCCTCCACCCCAGCCCCTCTAAGCCCTGGTCTGAGCTCCCCCCAAACCCCTCTGACCCTCGGCCCGGCCCCCGCCTCCCCCCGGAGCCCCCGAACCCACCTTCCCCCACGGCTCCTCGGCGCCCGGCGGCTCCGCCATCTTCGGCCGCCGTCACGTGACTCCCTCCCCCGTCACATGGCTCCTTCCCCTCCCCTTTTCTCCGGTCACGTGACCGCCCCCTGTGGGAAAGGCTTCGAGGCCTCTGCTAGGGCCAGAGAACCTTTTTCCATGAAGTTTTCCCATTATCCAATCTCGCCCTCCCCAGGAGCAACTCGAGGCAGTATTCTCCTCCCATCACTTGCTCCTTGGGAGCAGAGAGCAGCGCACACCTCCCCACAACCTCCTCTCAGGGCGTTAAGAGACTGCGACGAGGTCTCCTCTTAGCCTCCTCCAGACCAAACAGCCCCAGGGCCCTCAGCCACTCCAATAATCCTTGGTCTCCAGCCCCTTCCCCAGCTCCATTCCTTTATCTGGATGCATCCCAGCCCCTCAAGGTCTTTCTTGGTGTGAGGGGCCCAAAACTGAATCCAGGATTCATAGAATCATAGAACAACCAGGTTGGAAGAGACCCATTGGATCATCGAGTCCAACCATTCCTATCAAACACTAAACCATGTCCCTCAGCACCTCATCCACCCGTCCCTTAAACCCCTCCAGGGAAGGGGAATCAACCCCCTCCCTGGGCAGCCTATTCCAATGCCCAATGACCCTCTGTGTGAAAAACTTCCTCCTAATCTCCAGCCTAAATCTCCCCTGGTGGAGCTTGAGGCCATTCCCTCTTGTCCTGTCCCCTGTCCCTTGGGAGAAGAGCCCAGCTCCCTCCTCTCTACAACCTCCTTTCAGGTACTTGTGGAGAGTAATGAGGTCTCCCCTCAGCCTCCTCTTCTCTAGGCTAACCCCCTCCCCAGCTCTCTCAGCTGCTCCTCTTCTTCTCCAGCCCCTTCCCAGCTTCGTTGCTCTTCTGTGGACTCTCTCCAGAGCCTCAACATCCTTCTTGTGCTGAGGGGCCCACAACTGAACACAGGATTCAAGGAGCGGCCTCACCAGTGCTGAGTACAGAGGGAGAAATAACCTCCCTGGAGGTTATTCGAGGTGCAGTCTCACCAGCACTGAGCACAGTGTTGATCCCTTCCCTGCTCCTGCTGCCCACCCCATGGCTGATCCAAGCCAGGAGGCTGTTGGCCTTCTTGGCCCCCTGGGCCACTGCTGGCTCGTGTTCAGCCACTGCCAACCAGCACCTCCAGGTCCTTCTCTGCCAGAAAGCTGGGGAGGGGCTCTTGATCAGGGAATGGAGGGATAGGATGAGGAGGCTGGGACACAAGGATGGGAGCAGCACACAGACACGTGCTGAGGGAGAAACAGCTTTACTGTCACCCAGGGAGTCCCAGGCACCGGTGTGGTCCCAGTCCCTCAGCCCAAGGAGCTGCTGCAACGTCTCCCCCCTCACCAGGGGATGGCAGGATCCCCAGCCCTTCACCCCACCGTGGGGCTGGACGTGGCGGGTGGGCACTGTCCCCACACTGCTCTCCTCCCCGGCACGGTTGGCTCATCCATGGCACGCGATACCAGGACCGTCGCCTCCGGTCCTGCCCGTGTGTGACCAGTACATGATGGTCCAGGGAACCGTGACCCTCTCACTGGCTGCGCTCCTGGCTCAGGCGCTGCTGCAGGAGGTCCCAGGCCTTCTTCACCTGCCAGAGAACCCACACGGGGTGGCCCTCAGACCCCATAGCCAGGCCAAGGCCAAGGCCAGAGGCACCACAGCACAAGTAAGGGGTGTCACACAAGGGTTCTGCACTTCCTGGCCCCTCCCTGCTTCATCCACATCCCCGAATTCATACCTGTGTGTGACCCAGGCAAAGCACTGAATCCTCCCATCCCTGTCACGGTCGCCCACCATCCCTTCAGCCACCAAGACAGATCCCAGCCCAGGCTCTACCTGCTTCCGGGTGACATCTGGCTCCCAGAGCGTGCACAGCACCACCTGCGCCTGCTCCACGCGCTGGCTGTTGCTCATCTGGCTCTGCACCCGGCTGCGGGCGGCCTCCTCGCTCAGCCCATCCCTGGCCATGATGCGCTTCACCGCCTGGCAGGACCAGAGGGGACACGTGGGTGCTCGAAGAGGACACTCGGGTGCTTGGAGGAGATGCCGAGCACCAACTCCGACAGTCAGTGATGGGCCAAGGGGCATCACCCACCTCCTCCTGTGGAATGACAGTCGTCCACACCTCATGGACCATGTCCTGCCAGCCAGCCTCCAGCAGCACGGCAGCGTCCAGCACGCACACGGCCTTTCCTAGGGAAGGAGGACGTTCCTCGTTACCTGGCAATCCCAAGACAGTGCGACTGCTCCTTGGGATCCAACCCAGCCAGTCCACTCTCACAGACCCAACGAACCACAGGTGGAAAAGAGAGCAGCAGGCAGAGGCTGGGTTTGCTTGCAGGGCACATCTAGGCTGGCAGGTGTCCCCAGGGCCAGTGCCTTCAGCCAAATGCTACCAACAGCATCTCCCAACAGCTGGAAAACTGCTCCCAGGAGGAACACACACACCACAGCTGGAGCACTCCACCAAACCCAAAATTAAGTCATGAAAGAAAGATATAGCAACCTCCACCCTCCTGCAGAGCAGGGAGCATAATCTCTTGCTCAGATGGGTTCTGCTCAGACGTGCTGGTGAAAATCCCTAGTGAGCTGCCCCGCAGGGAAGAGCAGGCTTGGAGCACAGACAACACTTGTAGTGCTGCCAACAGCAGCAGCTTCTCAGGCTCTGCGTAGTGTCGTGCTGAGATCATGCACTCAACTCCCACCTCTGTGCTGCCACGCGAGCTGCCCCACTTACCTTGAGCATCTGCCTCCCTGATCTGCTCCTGGACCATCCGGCCTATCTCAGGCCACACGATGTCCGTGAGACTCTTCAGCCGCTCCTAGAAAGCGCCACGATGGAGTCAGTTACCTGCCCTCAGAACCTCTGGGCACCAACAAGGGGACCGCTGGTGGCACCCAAAGAACCAGCTCGTACATCAGGGCTGTTGCTCCACACTGGGCGAAGGATGTGTGAAGGACAGAGGGGACAACGATGGGGACACGGAGGCAGCAGCAGCCACTGGGGCGAGAGGAGTGTGTCCTGTGTGGCTGCTGATGGCTACAGAGACAAGATCTCTGTGTTCTCTCCGTACGTCACTGCCAGCAAGTGCAGTCGGGGAGGCGGCATCAGCATCAAGGGCTGAAAATTGAAAAGCCTCAGCACAGAGGCAGAATTCCCCGCCGAGGAGGTTAAACATTGCCAGGCTCTGTGCTGCTCTCACCTTGTCTCCAAACACTTTGGCCCCAAGGACTTTCCTGTTAATCGTCCCATCTTCACTCAAGACCTCTGCAAGACAGAAGCAGAACAGGTTCGGGAGGAGTGAATCCAACTTGCTTCCCTGCAGCAGCCTAGGTCAGAGAGAAAGGATTTGGACATGGGCCTCCTAAAGGAGCCCAGAAGGGAGCTGCAGGGCCTGGCCTAGCAGCTGTACACCAGAAAGTGCCAGGGAAGACGTTTTCCTAGACAAATAATAGCTGGATTTAGCCTTCCACACCAGTTTACAGCGGCTGTGACTTAGGACGGGCAAGATTTTAGGCCCAACCCATCGATCATTGAATGGGTTACAGTGTGGACGGTGTGGAGCCAAAATCCCATGGGGAGGAGAGCACAGGCCAGGATGCCTCCCTGGGGCACCAGGACGATGCTGCCCCTTCCTCCTCTTCCTCATCCCGGTCTTCTCCGCAGCCCTCGCTGGCTCTACCTGCCCCAAAGGCTGCCACCACCCGCTCGTAGGCAGGGCCACCGGGGACGTAGACAGCGTGGCCCAGCTTGTCAGCGTCGATGACGAACGCTCCCAGCTGCCCCAGGAGTTTAGCGATGGAGGATTTTCCGCTCCCAGTTCCTCCAGTCAGGCCGATGACGTATGGGTGTGAAGGCAAGGCAGGGTCTTGCTAAGGGAAGAAGGAAAGCTGTTGCCAGCAGACAAGAGGACACAGGCTCTGCCCACACGCTGCGAGCACCCATCCTGGAGAGGGGCATGAAAGGTCCTGGTGCTGCAGAGCAGGGTCCAGCTCTTGCTCGAGCCAGCAGGCAGGCAGCCCCCCAAAACCTGCCCCTCCATGCCAGGAGGTCAAACCAATTCCCTAGCCCTGAGGCTGCCACCCCTCCTCTGGGCACACCGTCCCCCTCGCAGCCCACAGTGTCCCCCCTCACCCGCGGGGGCCGCAGCAACGTCCCCAGCAGCCTCTGCCGGAGGCTGGAGGAGCTGATCTTCTCCTCCTCGTTCTGAGCGTGGTCAGGGTCCTTCATCAACAGGATCTCGTAGAGAACCAGCTCAGGGAGCCCCTGCCGAGAGAAAAGAAACCCAAGGGTGTCAGCCCTGGAGACACAGTGGAAGGAAGGAGGCTCGGTGGGTGGTCAAGGTCTGAAGAAAGCGGCACAAAGAAGGCTGTGGCTGCTGCCAGCATCCCCATGGGGCAGCTCCGTCCCCACTAGGGGCCCATTCCCGGCATGATCCCAACCTTCCACGCACACAGGACTGGTGGTTCACCGAGAACGAATGTGCCCACAGCCAAAGGCAGGTGGGGATGCGAGGAAGGGAATCACAGAATCATAGAATAAGCAGGTTGGAAGAGACCCGCAGGATCATCGAGGCATTTACATTTTCAAGTCTCTTCTTGTTGACGGCCTCCCCTCCTCTGCGGGTCTCCTCGCTGACCACCAGGCACTGCAGGTTCGGGTCCGTCACCGAGGGGCCGTAGGGGTCGGCCAGAGGGACAATGTCGTATTGCAGCGAGGGCTTCACGTCCTCCAGGAACTCGCGCAGCTTTGCCGCTCGCAGCTCATACGGCTCGATCAGCTCCATCAGGACCTTGTCTGCCAGGTGCCAGGAGGAATCATAGAATCATTTGGTTGGAAAAGACCTTTGAGATCATCAAGTCCAAGCATACCTGTCTATTACTAAACCAGCCCTGAGCACCTTGTCTGCCCAGCTTTTAAATCCCTCCAGTGACAGCGACTCCACCACCTCCCTGAGCCAGTCCCCAAGAACTCTTTCAGTGATAACATTTTTCCTAGTATCCAATCTTCCTCCCCCGGCCATTTCCTCCTGTCTCATCACTTGTTATTTGGGAGAAGAGACCAGCATCGACCTCACCGCAACCTCCTCTCAGGGAGCTGCAGAGAGCAATCAGGTCTCCCCTCAGCCTCCTCTTCATGGAGCAGAGGGTGATGGAGATGAAACCCATCTGTGACACGGGGAGGCCGCCGGTCTGGACCACTGGCCCCTTTCTGTGCCCCATTGCGCTCAAACCCCAAGAAAACCCTGTCTCCCCCTGTTCCCGCACGGTGCTGGCCGCCCCGGCACTCACTGCGGAGCAGATCCCCGTCAGCCACCCCGGCCACAAGCCGCTGCTGGGCCAGGAGGCAGCAGGCGCTGAGCAGGAGGCGGTGGGCACCGTGCAGGCGGTCGAAGGTGCCGCCGACCACCACGTCAGAGAAGCTGGGGAGTGTTGAGTCCTGGTCCGCGCTGGAGTCCAGATCGGGGTCTGCACCGGAGTCCAGGTCAGGGTCTGCACAGGGGAACACAGCAGAGTCTGCACCAAGGAACACACCGGGGAATGTACCAGGATCCCCAGGGTCTGGATCAGGGAATGCACCAGGGTTGGGATGCAGGAAAGCACCAGGGACCAGATCAGGGATTGCACTGGGGACCACAGAATCACCAGGTTGGAAAAGACCCACTGGATCATCCAGTCCAACCATTCCTACCAACCATTAAACCACATCACTGAGCACCTCATCCACCTGCACCTTGAACACCTCCAGAGAAGGTGACTCAACCCCCTCCCTGGGCAGCCTCTGACACTGCCCAGTGACCCTTTCCATGAAAAATTTTTTTCTTACGTCCAGCATGAAGCTCCCCTGGTGGAGTTTGAGGCCATTCCCTCTTGTCCTCTCCCGTCCCTTGGGAGAAGAGCCCAGCTCCCTCCTCTCCACAACCTCCTTTCAGGGAGTTGGAGAGAGCAATGAGGTCTCCTCTCAGCCTCGTCTTCTCCAGGATAAACCTCCCCAGCTCTCTCAGCCACTCCTCTTCTTCTCCAGCCCCTTCCCCAGCTTCCTTGCTCTTCTCTGGACTCTCTCCAGAGCCTCAACATCCTTCTTGTGCTGAGGGGCCCACAACTGAACACAGGATTCAAGGAGCAGCCTCACCAGTGCTGAGTCCAGAGGGAGAACCACCTCCCTGGCCCTGCTGGTCACACTGTTTCTGATCCAAGCCAAGATGCCCTTGGCCTTCTTGGCCCCCTGGGCACACTGCTGGCTCCTGATCAACCAACCCCCCCCAGGTACTTCTCCCCCAGGCAGTTTGGAGGAGCTCACACTGGGGTCGGGATGGGGCTGGCAGTGGGGATGGCACCAGGGAAGCGACCGGGGCTCGGCGGGGCCCGGTGGGGGTCTCCCCCGGCACGTACCGAGCAGCAGCGCGGGCAGCCCGGGGCAGCAGCCGTAGGCGGCGGAGGCGAGGAGCTGCAGGCCCCTCCGCAGCGGCCCCGGTGCCCCGGGCGGCTCCTGGGCGAGCAGGACGCGGGGCGGGCGAGCGAGGCGGCGGCCGGGCCCCAGCAGGACGCGCAGGTCCAGGTCGCCCCTGGCCGCCGCCGCCGCCCCGTAGAGAGCCGCCAGCGCCCGCAGCAGCTCGGGGCCGGCGGGGGGAGCGGCGGGGACGGGCGCGGGGGCGGCGAGCGACAGCCCCGGCTGCAGGTGCACGTAGAGCGGCCCCGACACCAGCCCCGCCGCCGCCGACAGCGCCGCCGCCGCCCGCCGGGGCACCGAGCGCAGCGGGGCCGTCAGCACCAGCAGCCCCGGCCCCCACCGAGACATCGCCCCGAGACGCCCCCCAACGGGGCTGCGACCGGCAGCCGCCCCGGAACGGCCGCGGAACGAGAACCGCCCCGGAACGGGACAGCGGGGGCGGAGCGAGCGGGGGGGACGGACCACGAAGGGCACCGGAAGCGAGTGGTGAATGGGCTGAGCCCTCACCTGGCGTGAATCATAGAATCGTAGAATCACCAGGTTGGAAGAGACCCCTCGGATCATCGAGTCCAACCATTCCTATCAAACACTAACCCATGTTCCTCAGCACCTCATCTACCCGTCTCTTAAACACCTCCAGGGAAGGGGAATCAACCACCTCCCTGGGCAGCCTATTCCAATGCCCAATGACCCTTTCCATGAAAAACCTCCTCCTAATCTCCAGCCTAAATCTCCCCTGGTGGAGCTTGAGGCCATTCCCTCTCATCCTGTCCCCTGTCCCTTGGGAGAAGAGCCCAGCTCCCTCCTCTCCACAACCTTCTTTCAGGTAGTTGAAGAGAGCAATGAGGTCTCCTCTCAGCCTCCTCTTCTCCAGGATAAACACCCCCAGCTCTCTCAGCCGTTCCTCATAGGGCCTGTTCTCCAGCCCCTTCACCAGCTTCGTTGCTCTTCTCTGGACTCACTCCAGAGCCTCAACATCCTTCTTGTGGTGAGGAATGAGGAATGGATTGAACCCCAGCTCATGGCACCAGTATCCAAACAGAGCGTGGCAGCCCCCGGAGAATGGGCTGAGCCCCAGCCAGGCATCGGGAACCAGGCTGAACCCCACCGGGAGCTGGAGACCAGACTGAATCCATACCAGCCCCTGGGGACTTGGCTGAACCCCTGCTCACAGTACCAGGAGCCAAATGGAGCACTGGAAGTGGGGGAACCCCCGGAGAATGGGCCCAGTGGGTACCAGGGACCAGGCGGGAGGGAGGGAAGGAGCAGGGAGCCCTGTGGCTGCAAAGGCTTTATTGTTGCTATGGTGGGAGCGAGAGCCCTGGACGGGATGGACACTGCAGTGCTGGGGGTCTGAGCCTGCTGGACCAGGATCGGCACCTCAGGGCGGCTCCGCTCAGGGCTGGGGCTCGCTGGCATCACCATCCTCGCCGCGGCCGAAGATGAAGTCGTGCATGGCCTGGACGTATGTGGAGCCGTCGGGGCTGTCCCAGCGCAGGCGGGAGAGCTCGGCGAAGCGCTGGGTGCTGAGGCAGCGCAGGGGAGGGCAGGGGGTGCCGATGGCCTCCAGGAATACCTGGCAGAGAGACCAGATCCATCCCGAGCCCCGCGGAGCCCTGCCCGAACCCCCAGCCCAGACACTCACCTGCAGCACCTCCTCCACCTCCTGGGCCGCCTCGCAGAAGAAGCTCTGGCAGTGCTGGAGGTACCGGTGGTAGAGATTCCGGGTCTTGGTGTCCAAGGCCTGCAGCTCGCTGCCCTCGGGGCACTGCAGGTTAGCCAGGAAGCTGGTGTTGACGGGTCCGCACTCCACCAGCGTCACACTGCGAGAGGGAACGCAGTGGCTGCACTGAGCCAAGCGTGAGAGCCACCACGGGACCCTCCATCCCAGCATCCCAAGCTTCCACCTCCATCCCAACACCACCTCCACCTCCATCCCAGCATCCCAAGCTTTCACCTCCATCCCAATACCATCTCCACCTTCATCCCAGCATCACCTCCACCTCTCTCCTAGCATCACCTCCACCTCCAATCCCAACACCATCTCCACCTCTATCCCAGCATCACCTCCACCTCCATCCCACCACCTCCACCTCCATCCCAACACCACCTCCACCTCCATCCCAGCATCACCTGCGCCTCCATCCCAGCATCACCTGCGCCTCCATCCCAGCATCACCTCCGCCTCCATCCCAGCATCACCTCCGCCTCTATCCCCATACCACCTTCACCTCCATCCCCAACACCTCCTCCACCTCCATCCCAGCATCCCAAACTCTCACCTCCATCCTCACCATCACCTCCACCTCCAACCCAACACCTGGAGAACAAGAGCTCCAATCCCCACAGCTCTGCTGGGACTCACTGAATGTTGAAGGGCTGCAGGACGATGGCCAGGCTCTCACACAGCCCCTCCACCGCGAACTTGCTGGCGCAGTACACGGCGTTGAAGGGCAGCCCTGAGGCAGAACCGCACCCTGAGCACCAGCTCCTTTCCTCGTAGCTCCCCAGAGCAGGGCCAGCTCTCACCTTGCAGCCCCCCGATGCTGCTGGAGACGACGATCCGCCCGGCCCTGCGGCGCTTCATGGCCGGCAGGAACGCCTGGATGGTGCGGATGGTCCCAAAGAGGTTGACGTCGAGCACGGTCTTCATGACGTGGTCCGAGCAGGTCTCCAGGGGACCCATCAGCCCCACGCCGGCATTGCAGACTGGAGCACAGTGCCGGTGAGTTGCCCACCACACCCCCTGCCCGCTCCCCAGTGCCACTCAGGAGCCAGGGGACAGGAGTGGGGACACCGTTCCCTGCCGATGGGCAGCTCCAAACCCAGCTGAACATCTCCCAACCCAGTCCCAGGACTGGTGGCACCTCCCGTGATCTGGCACCCGCTCCCCATGCCCCAGGGAGGATCAGTGACCCCAGAGGGTTCCCCCCAGCCACCCTGGGGACAGCAGGGACACCGGGAAGGACCATACCCAGCACATCCAGTGGCTGCTGCCCCTGCACCCGCTGCGCAGTGGCTGCCAGTGAGCGCGGGTCGGTGACATCGAGCTGCAGGATGTCCAGCGTGGCCGGGCAGCAGCCTCCCAGGCGCTCCAGCAGCCGCTCACCCTTGGTCGGGTCACGCATGGTGGCGTAGACTGGAGGGGAAAGCGCAGTGGTGGGAGCCCGAGCTCCTCCACAGCTGCTGCCGGGCCCGGGAGCCCCCCGGCTGCCGCCCCCTGTGCCTTGTTCCCCTTTACCTTTGAACCTGTGAGCGTCGTCGGCCGCCAGGCGCGCGGCCAGCCCCAAGCCGATGCCCGAGGAGCAGCCCGTGATCAGCACCGTGGTCTGCTCCATGGCCGAGCAGTGCCGGCCGAGGGGGCCGCTCCGCTTAAAAGGGCTGGGAAGGAGGGTCCTCCCTTTGCCCCCTGCCCCCGTGTTGTGTCTGCCACCTTATCTCAAGGCTCCTCCACCCACCTCCCTCCCCACCTCCCGGCCTCCCCACGCTCGATGCTGGGGCAGCTGCGATGATAAAGACCCCACAGAGCCAGGAGCCCTGCCAGGAGGAGGCTCTGGGGCACGAGGGGAGCCCAGACAGGGGTCGGTGCCAGCTCCAGCTGTGCCACGCAAGGCATCCCTGCTGCCGGCACACTCCTGGCAACGTGTCTTACTAGCTCCGCAGGCTCAAGGGCCGAGTGCTGCTCCCCTGCCTCCCAGTTCATAGAATCATAGAATGATAGAAAAACCAGGTTGGAAGGGACCCATCGGATCTTCTAGTCCAACCATTCCTATCAAACACTAACCCATGTCCCTCAAGACCTCATCCACCTCTGCCTTAAACACCTCCAGGGAAGGTGACGCAACCACCTCCCTGGGCAGCCTATTCCAATGCCCAGTGACCCTTTGTGTGAGAAACTTCCTCCTAATCTCCAGCCTAAATCTCCCCTGGCAAAGCTTGAGGCCATTCCCTCTTGTTCAGACCAGTCCCACGCTGGGGAGCGAGATGGACACACACAGGGGAGAAGAGCGCTCGCCACCACGTCTTTACTTGCAGCCAGGCCCTGCCTGAGCCCCAACTTGTGGGGAGAAAGGCCTAAAAAAATCCATCCCAGGGAGCACAGCCCCAGTGTCACCACAGAAAACTCTGTAAAGTCTCTTTCGATAGAAAAGGCACTAAGTGTGGTCGGGGCCGGGCAGGGCCCCCCAGGCACTGGGGTCCATGGGGCAGGGAGGGACGAGCACAGGGAGCCCCAGGCTCCCAGCAGGGCGAGGCCAGGTCCCAGCTGCTCTGCTCCCTCTCGCTGCCACCTCCCTGGCTGGTTCTGTGCCACCCCAGGCTCTGTGTGTCCTTCCCTTTTGTCTCTGCACAGTCCCATCTCCTGCCCAGCTTCAGCTGGGAGTGCTGGGGTGGCAGAACCTCCACCTCCTGGCTCCTGCCTCGGGCAGCCCAGCTTTCCCAGGAACAGGATCCGGGCAGCCAGGAGGGGCTGAGCACAGAGCAGGATGAGTCCCTGGAGCAGAGCCTGACCCCCCTACCCAGCCCCATCCTGCTCGCACAGGGGATCCGGAGGGTCCCTTGAAGGCCTGGGGGCCATCGAAGCTCTGCACCTTCGCTCCAGCAGGGCCAGGACGCAGCATCAGGCCAGGAGCTGTGGGAGCCTGGACACGGGAAGGCCCAGAGTCTCTGCTCTCCCTCCCCAGGAAGGCTCCAGAGACGCAGCCTAAAGTCCCTCAGGCCCAGCCTGGCTGCGCCGCAGGGCTCTGGGGTAATATTTGAGGAAGAGCTTCCGGGAGATGTCCAGCGTGTCCCCAGCCGGCACCGCCGGGTAGCGCTTCTTGTTGTAGACGAAGCCTCTCTCCACCTGGAAGACAGCCTGGTTGAACTGGTCCTGATGGAAGGGGGTCCCCGAGTTGAGGCTCTCGACCAGGACTGACACAAAGAGGCTCCAGCGCACCCCATAATAATCCAGCACCAGCCCCCCCAGCTGCTTGTTGGCGTAGTCCAGGATGTTCCCGGTGGGTCCCCAGAGCGTCACCTGGTTGCGAGCGTTCAGCTCGTACTGCTCGGCTTCCCGGTCGCTGGTGGCCACGGCGCGGGCGCTCTCCAGCCAGCGGCCCAGCAGGAAGAGGCTGTGGCTGGAGAGGAGGTTGTCGAGCTCCGGCAGGAGGTCGTAGACCAGCACTCCGCCCGCCGTCAGCAGCTCCGGCAGCGCGTGGCTCTGGAAGGCCTGGCGGATGCTCAGGTAATAGTCGCTCACCAGCTGCTGAGCCGCCTGCCGCGTGACGTCCACCAGGTCGTAGCGGAAGGTGGGGCTGGAGCCCAGCTCGGCGCCGGCGCTCAGCAGGAGCCGCCAGGCCTCGTAGACGTCGCTGGCGTTGTACCAGAGCTCCGTGTCCATGTGCAGGGAGGGCCGGCGCACCAGAGGGCTGCGGTTGTGGTTGACGCAGACGCCGGTGCAGTTGTAGACGCTGCGGAGGAGCAGGCGCCAGGCGCTGGCTGCGGCAGCATTGGGGACACCATAGCGGCGCTCGGCGTAGCGAGTCACCCAGACGGGCAGGTCCAGAGGCTCGTGGCGCCAGCCCAGCTCGTTCATCAGCTCGTACACCATGTCGTTCTGCTCGATGCCCTCGGGCACCAGCCCGGTGCCCACCATGGTGGAGTTGGGGAAGCGGCGAGCGGCGAAGGGGCCGCGGTTGATGGCCTCCACGGTGCCGAAGAGCCCGTGGTTGCCCCCGAAGTTGTGCAGCATGCACCAGATGAAGGGCTGCCCGTAGAAGGACTCCGTCCACTGGTAAACGGGTTTGGACTCGGCAAATAAATCGAGGACGATCATCCTGCCGAGGGGGACGCCGTGCAGCAGGGCCCGCACCTGCGCCGGCTGCCAGAAGTCTGGTTGGTGCTGGAAGAGCCAGCCCTGCATCAGCCACAGCGCCTCGGGGTCAGCTGGGGACACAGGAGCACGGGGTGAGGCTCCCCTCCAGGCAAGGCCCCACACGGGTCCTGTGGGGTCACCGACCACCCCTCTTTGAGGGGACTTTGAGGGTCTGGCACCCCCGTCCTCCCCAGCACGACGTGCTCACCCACCTCCTGTCATGGACCTGAAGACGGCATTGCTGACCCTGGAGAGATACGCAGGGTCAGAGGAGCCAGGGGTCATCTCGTTGAAGGTGTCGGCGCTATAAACGTGGTCTGTGCCAAACTCCTTGATCAGCTCCTTCAGGAAGAGGGTCCCGATCACCTGGAACATGGGGTCCTCCGGGTCCAGCAGGTAGATACACGAGTAGGTGCAGTCGAAGTGGCTCCAGCCCCCGAGGCGAGTGGCGTTCACGCGCGGGAAGACCCTGTGCCGAGGGCAGGGAGGGGGGTCATAGAATCATAGAATCACCAGGTTGGAAGAGACCTGCCGGATCGTCGAGTCCAACCATTCCCACCAATCTCTAAAAGGAGCAGGATGGGCCGAGGCACCTCCTGGGGCAGCCGGCAAAGGCACAGGAGAGCCAGGAGCTGGGACCCCAACAAGAGCCCAGGGTTGAGATGCTGGGAAGGGACCCACAGCCAGGGCTGAGCCAACTTGTGTTCTCATGGGGCTGCACCTACCGGAGAATCCCTTGGGGTATGTGGCCTGCGAAGGCTGGAAGCACCGTGATCATCCCCAGAGAGCGCATCCTCTCCACGATCCGGTACTGAGACGCAGAAGGAGGGAGAGAAAGTAAGAAGAGAGGGATCTCCACCTCCTGACCAGCGTCCACCCCAGGTGCTGCTGGAGCTGACAGCCCCCGAGCCCCTGCGAGTGCCATCCTGGCCCTGAGGGCCCCGTTACCTGCAGGTAAAGCTGTTTGAGGTGCCAGGAGGGCGGCAGCGGCCCTGCCCACCCGCGGAGGTTCCCCATCCTGTTCCAAGCCAGGAAGGCCGGCCCCGTGAAGTAGGCGTCGATCTCGGACTGGTTGAGGCCCAGGGAGCGGTAGACCTGCACGGGGCGGCGGGGGCTCAGCCGGCCCCACAGCCTCCCCACGGCCGCCCCTCCGCCCCGCGCAGGCCCCGCTACTCAACCCGCTGCCAGACGGCCTCCTGCCCCACGAAGGCAGGTGCCAGGTTGATGCCGCTCAGCGCCATCCAGTCGATCTCTCGCTCCCAGCGCTCCCAGTCCCACCATACGTAGGAGTAGCTCTGGGTGCAGACGTTCTGGTAGTAGCGGTACCTGGGGACGGGGAGAGCAGGGGGGGCTGCAGGCTGCGTCCATCCCATTCCAATCCCCAATATGCTCCCTGCTCCCGTCCCCCTTCCATCCCCATTCCCAGCCTTGTCCCTGTTCTTGCTCCCATTCCTGTTCCCAGCCCCATTCCCATTCTTGCTGCCGTTTCTGTCGCCATTCGCATTCCTGTCCCTGTTTTCATCCCCATTCCTGCTCCTGTTCCTGTCCCCATCCCATTCCCATCCCTGTCCCTATTCCCATTCTTGTCCCCATTCCTATCTCCACTCCCATTCCTGCCCCTGTTCCTGTCCCCATCCCATTCCCATCCCTGTCCCTATTCCCATTCTTGTCCCCATTCCTATCTCCACTCCCATTCCTGCCCCTGTTTTCATCCTCATTCCCATTCTCAACCCCATCCCTGTTCCCATCCCTATTCTTATCCTCGTGCCCATCCCTGTCCACATCCCCGTTCCCAGTTTTGACCTGGTTCCCATCCTCATCCCCATTCCTATTCCTGACCCTGTTCTCATACCTATTCCTGTTCCCAACCCCATCCCTCTCCCTGTTTCCATCCCTGTCCCTGTTTCCATTCCCATTCTTGTCCCTATTCCTATCTCCATTCCCATTCCTGTTTTCATTCTCATTCCCATTCTCGACCCCATCCCTGTTCTTACCCTCATGCCCATCCCTGTCCCCAGTTTTGACCTGGTTCCCATCCTCATTCCCATTCCTATTCCTGTCCCTGTTCTCGTACCTATTCCTGTTCCCAACCTTATCCCTCTCCCTGTTTCCATCCCCATCCCTGCTCCTGCTCCTGTCCCCATCCCACTCCTGTCCCTGTTCCTATTCCCATTCCTATCTCCATTCCAATTCCTGCCCCTGTTTTCATCCTCATTCCCATTCTCAACCCCATCCCTGTTCCCATCCCTATTCTTACCCTCATGCCCATCCCTGTCCCCATCCCCGTTCCCAGTTTTGACCTGGTTCCCGTCCTCATCCCCATTCCTATTCCCATCCCTGTTCTCATACCTATTCTTGTTCCCAACCCCATCCCTTTCCCTGTTTCCATCCCCTGTCCCCATCCTACTCCCATCCTTGTCCCTGTCCCCATTCCCATTCTTGTCCCCTTTCCTATCTCCATTCCCATTCCTGCCCCTGCTTTCACCCTCATTCCCATTCTCAACCCCATCCCTGTTCCCATCCCTATTCTTATCCTCATTCTTATCCTCCCATCCCTGTTCTCGTACCTATTCCTGTTCCCAAGCTCACCCCTCTCCCTGTTTCCATCCCCATCCCTGCTCCTGCTCCTGTCCCCATCCCTGTCCCTGTTCCTATTCCCATTCCTATCTCCATTCCCATCCCTGCCCCTGCTTTCATCCTCATTCCCATTCTCGACCCTATCCCTGTTCCCATCCCCGTTCCCAGTTTTGACCTGGTTCCCATCCCTGTTCCCCCCCCAGTTCCCGTTTTTGCTCCCATTCCTGTCCCTATTCACAGAATCACAGAACAACCAGGTTGGAAGGGACCCATCAGATCTTCTAGTCCAACCACTCCTATCAAACACTAAACCAAGTCTCTCAAGACCTCATCCATCTGTGCCTTAAACACCTCCAGGGAAGGGGAATCAACCCCCTCCCTGGGCAGCCTATTCCCATCCTCGTTCCCCTTTTTGTCCCCGTTTCAGTCCCCAGCCTCGTTCCCGCCCCGGTTCTTGGCCTCGTTCCCGTTGCCGGGGCACAGGGGCCGCCTTGTCCGTCTCTAGCGAGGCGTGACGGGCCCTGGCCCCGCGCCCGGAGGCCGTTACCTGCCGGGGGCGGCGGCTCGGATCTCGCGGGGCAGGCGGGGCAGGGGCTCGGGCAGGCGGAGCTGCGCCCCGGACCAGGCCAGGTGGCAGCCGCAGAAATCGCGCAGGTAGCGGTAGAGGCCGGCGGCGGCCGCCGCTCCGCTCGAGCCGCTCACGGCCACGGCCACGGCCGAACCCGGCGGCGAGAACAGGCGGTAGCGGTCGGGCCCGCCCGCCGGCTCCACCGACAGCGACACCGCGTCCGCGCGGGGCCCGAGCAGCCTCCGCGCCAGCGCCCGCACCGCCGCCTCCTGCCGCTCGGGCTCCGCCGGGGCCGCCGCCGGCAGCACCAGCAGCAGCACCGCCAGCGCCGCCATCGCGCTCCCGCCGACCGCTGCCAATCACCGCCCGGGGGCGGGGCCTGGGCAGCCGCAGCCAATCGGAGGGCGGCGCTGAGGGTAGGGGGCGGGGATTTTGTAGTCGCAGCCAATCAGAGAGCATAGTGGGCGCGGCATACATGAGAGGGCGTGTTTAATGGGTGTCGGTTGGGCGACGACGACAGCCAATCGTCGGCGGAGGGGGCGGAGCCTAGGCAGCCGAAGCCAATCGGAGCGCGGCGCTGAGCGTAGGGGGCGTGGACTTTACAGTCGTAACCAATCAGAGAGCTTAGTGGGCGTGGCTGTTATGAGAAGGGCGTGTTTAATGGTTGTCAGTTGTGGTGGGAGAGAACGGCCAATGAACGGCGTAGGGGGCGTGGCCTAGGCTCCGGCCCCTCGGCACTGCCCGGTCGGGAAGCAGGTGCCCTCCCTCGTCCCCTCCGATCCCGAAGGGGGCGCTGCGAGCCGGGACCGGCCCTTGCTTTCCCCCAGGGGCTTCGTGGGCGCCTCCCGGGATGGGAGGGAAGGCCGAACCCCGGCCCGGGGCACCAGAGAGCCCAAAGGGAGCCTCGGGGAGGGAAGGGAGACGCGGTGAGGCCGCTCCTTGGATCCTGTGTTCAGTTGTGGGCCCCTCAGCACAAGAAGGATGTTAAGGCTCTGGAGAGAGTCCAGAGAAGAGCAACGAAGCTGGGGAAGGGGCTGGAGAACAGAACCTATGAGGAGCAGCTGAGAGAGCTGGGGGGGTTTAGCCTAGAGAAGAGGAGGCTGAGAGGAGATCTCATTACTCTCTACAAGTACCTGAAAGGAGGTTGTGGAGAGGAGGGAGCTGGGCTCTTCTCCCAAGGGACAGGGGACAGGACAAGAGGGAATGGCCTCAAACTCCACCAGGGGAGATTTAGGCTGGAGATTAGGAGGAAGTTTTTCACACAGAGGGTCATTGGGCATTGGAATAGGCTGCCCAGGGAGGTGGTTTATTTCCCTTCCCTGGAGGTGTTTAAGGCACAGGTAGATGAGGTGCTGAGGGACATGGGTTAGTGTTTGATAGGAATGGTTGGACTTGATGATCTGGTGGGTCTCTTCCAACCTGGCTGTTCTATGATTCTATTGTGCAGGCAGGAGGCTCCAGGCCAGCCTTCCCCTTGGCCACACACACCCCTAGCCCCACACACCGGCTCTCAGGGCATGGAAGGTGAAGGTCCTGGCTCTCCGGGCTCTGCTCTCAGCCAGGGAAGAGGAGCTGCCCAGAAACAGCCTGATAGAAACAGAGAAGACGCCACAGGGTTTGTTGTGCAGTTAGTTTAATGAATACAGTGACATCAGTAATGCTTCTCACCGGGGGCTGCTGCTGCTCTGCCCCAAAACGAGCTCCGATTTCATCCTCCACTCTGCAAACAGCACTGGGAAGAGGAGCGGGGGCTGCCTGGAACCACAGCGGCTGCAGCGCACGCAGCCCCTTCCCACCCAACTCCCCCAGCCCCGCTCCACACGGCCTTTCCCAACCCAGATCACGGTGATTCTCATTCCTGTCCCGCTCTGTTCACACACAAACACTGCGACAATTAAACACGACGGCTACACACGGCACCGACACACACACACACGCACCCACTGCTACAGCTACACCGAGTAGAGGAGGGAGAGAAACGATTCGCTTCTTGCACAAGAGAAAAAGCAGCAGCTGCGGTGGGGAAACACCCCTAGGAGGGACTCCACGGCCACGAGGTCGTCTGGGCAAGACTCGGCCTCTGCTCTCCCTCACCAGGCTTCTCGGGTCCCAAGCAAAGCACGACACTCGCCACTGGTACCTCCACCCTTGCAAAGCTGCTTCACGACTGCAAAGCCTCCCCAGGCTTCATCCAGATGTGCCTCTAGGACTTGGCAGCCTCAGGGCTTTGCTTTTTAAACCAGAATCTCAAGAAGTTCCCCTGCCAGCAGCCAGTACCTGACGTGACAGTTTGCTCTGCAGCCTGTCCCTCCGTCTCACCCTGGTTCTCCTGTCTCCTGCTTCCAGGAACAACTTTGCTGCTGAACATCAGGCTCTGCCTGGGATCAGGTGCACAGGGGCACAGGGGAAGGAGCTTCTCTTCCCCAGGGAGGGAGGGGACAGCCTTTCTCCCAAGGACAAGGTGTTTCTCGCCCCTAGAGCCACCATACATGTAGGTGAGGCCGAGTCCTACCCCTTCCTACTCGCTTCTCAAGCCCCAGTCAGAGTTCAAAGAGCTGGATCCCTGCACAGGGAGAGATGTTGCTTTAGTCAAACTAAAACATGGCACCCGTGGAAGTGCTAGAGGCAGGAGAAGCACAAGCCTGGATTATCAACTGCACCAAATTTGCTTAACCAGAGGCAGAGACATGGAAAGTGCAAATACACAACTTCCTTCCAAGCCCTCTCTTCTCCTGCTCCACCGAAGCTGCGTTTCTCTCACCCCTCCCTGCCAGGGAGTTCACAGCACGAGGAACACACCACGACACACCGAACCCAGACACTTCATGCACTTAGTATCTCAGAGGTAAACTTAAAAGAACGGAAAGTTTCTTTGATCCAGTGTCACTCATTACCCGAGAAGGTCAAAGCCTCTTGGCCTTGAAGCGCCACGGTAACACCTGAAGGTGTGGCAATAAATTATTTTCGCTATGGGAGGACAACATGCAACTCGGACACAGGGGAGAGGGCTCAGCCATAAACACACAACGTCTAACACTGCCCGAGCGGAGGGACCTTCAGTCGTCAAACCTCCCCTCGCGGATGGTATCGAAGGAGAACGGGAGAAACTTGAACCCAGTGCCAGTGTAGAACTTATTCTGGAACTCGATCCTGCGAGAGAGGGAAGAGAAATTATTCATTAGAATCACAGAATGTCCCGAGTTGGAAAGGACCCACAGGGATCATGGGGCTCAACTCCCATCCCTGCATGAGACAACCCCAAAACTCACACATTAAAAAGGCAGCTCCTATCAGTTAGAAATTAGCAAGAACTCCATTAAACATGATCATTGATTATTAAGCTTTGAAGAGAAGAAGCAGTATGGATGTTGAGGCTCTGGAGCAAGTCCAGAGAAGAGCAACAAGGCTGGTGAAGGGGCTGGAGAACAGGCCCTATGAGGAGTGTCTGAGAGAGCCGGGGGTGTTTATCCTGGAGAAGAGGAGGCTGAGAGGAGACCTCATTACTCTCTACAACTGCCTGAAAGGAGGTTGTGGAGAGGAGGGAGCTGGGCTCTTCTCCCAAGGGACAGGGGACAGGACAAGAGGGAATGGCCTCAAGCTCCACCAGGGGAGATTTAGGCTGGAGATTAGGAGGAGGTTTTTCATGGAAAGGGTCATTGGGCATTGGAATAGGCTGCCCAGGGAGGGGGTTGATTCCCCTTCCCTGGAGGTGTTTAAGGCACAGGTGGATGAGGTCCTGAGGGACTTGGTTTAGTGTTTGATAGGAATGGTTGGACTAGAAGATCCAATGGGTCCCTTCCAACCTGGTTGTTCTATGATTCTATGGTTCTATTATGATGCAGTGTGCTGCTTGGCATGTACACCCTGTTTGCATCTGATGTTTCTGCAACAGAGCAGGAGAGAAACAACCAGAGACTCTGATCCCACCCCCAGGGGCACTGAAAGGGCAAAGGCAGCAGGATGAAGCCCCTCGCTGCGGGATCAGCCCCAGCACTCAGGAGCACAGCGTGTTTCCTGCAAGACCTCGTTGCTGCTGTTCTCGTTTTTGAATAAACCTCAAGCACGTGATGCTGCACTCGCGCTTCTCCACCAGCTACTTCTGCCCCATCAGACACTTCTGTCCCACCAGCCACTTCTGCCCCACCAGCCACTTCTCTCCACTTATTCCATCACTTCTGCTTTATCCTCACATGACGCTGAGTTTGGGCCACACCTCCTTCTCCAGCCCAACATCCACTCATTTACCCACTTCCCCTAATAAACCTTGTTTAAAATAGAACTATTCTAGAGAAAAGCCCACTGGCAGCAAATAAGGAAAGAAAGAACCCCATGATCCACAGCAAAAACAAGCTCAGTGTTTCATAAACCTCACAAGAAACTTCCCGTCGCATGACCTGCTAGAAAACAAAGCCTTTGTCTGAATCAGGTGATGGAGAAATGCTCTCTGGTTTGCTGCAGAGCAACTTCACACAACTCAGGAGAAGGATTTTTTCCTGTTCACGGAAAGGGTCATTGGGCATTGGAATAGGCTGCCCAGGGAGGTGGTTGCTTCACCTTCCCTGGAGGTGTTTAAGGGACGGGTGGATGAGGTCCTGAGGGACATGGTTTAGTGTTTGATAGGAATGGTTGGACTCGATGATCCGATGGGTCTCTTCCAACCTGGTTGTTCTATGATTCTATGATTTATGAAGCACAACAAGGCAGCCTCAAATTATGCTTTTCCAAGTCAGGAATCACAGTTTGCTGCTGGCGTTTCAGGTGGCAAAAAGCAACTCCCCTAGAGAGCTCTGCTGGTTTTCCAAACGTTCCCCTCCTTTCTGCTCCTATGGGCCTGTTAGAGCAGACCCAGAGCTCTCTGCAGAGGAATCCCGAGGATGAGCAGGATTTTCCGCGTGGGAGGGAGGGCTCCTCGCCAACACGCTTCAGTTTTTCAGGAAACTTGATAATCTCCACGAGTATCCTGTGACTCAGTGGCTGTTCTGTCAGCAAAGGGAAATAATAGGCAGAGGGCTGGGGAGCGGAGTCACGCAGCACCCACTCTAAATGCAATTTTAACCCTGATGATTAAGTGTTCCAGCTGGCCTGGACCTCTGAAAGCTCCTTTTGGACACACAGTTACCACTGGCTGCCTGAAGCTCGAGGAAAGGCCGTTAGAAGGTTAGGAGACTAAGTGAAAAGTTTTATTTAACCAAATAGAATCATAGAACAACCAGGTTGGAAGAGACCCATCGGATCATTGAGTCCAACCATTCCTATCAAGCAAATAATCACGGCTTAAGTGCCCTGTGAGGTTTTTCTGCAGTTGTCTACAGGAACACTAAGAATCCAAGGTCCCTTTTTAGCAGGAGACGCTGTGGGGCCCAGAATCCAAGATCTCTGTTTAGCAGGAGATGCTGTGGTGCCCAGAATCACCCAGAATCCAAGGTCCCTTTTTAGCAGGAGACGCTGTGGTGACCAGAATCACCCAGAATCCAAGCTCCCTTTTTAGCAGGAGACGCTGTGGTGACCAGAATCACCCAGAATCCAAGGTCTCTTTTTAGCAGGAGACGCTGTGGTGCCCAGAATCCAAGCTCCCTTTTTAGCAGATGATGCTGTGGTGCCCAGAATCACCAGCTCTACTCTCTCTCCCATCACTAATCAAGTTCTACAGAGGAACTCACCGGACAACCAGCACTTCGCTGTAAATAAACAGACTGGAAAGCTTTCTGGCAGTCAGCCTTAAAGGAAACCCACTCTTCAGCATTTTTGTGTTAATAATTAGCTAATGAGTTTGTTGGACTGTGGATTTTCCAAGCCAACAGAGTCGCAGATTATCCACAAGGCCTGGAAAACCAGGCAGCTCCCAGTCCCGTGGGAAGCAACCGCAGAGGCGGTTGTTGACCAGGATGAACTTTCATTTAGCACAAATTCCTCCTTGGTATCTGTGTTCCTGAAGGTGTGAGCTGGTGGCTGGGAGGCAGAGCAGTCCTGGAAGAGAGCAGCTCACATCAGAGCGCGATGGGGCTTGATAGAGGTTGGTGCATTGAGTCATAGAATCATAGAACAACCAGGTTGGAAGGGACTCTTTGGATCTTCTAGTCCAACCATTCCTATCTAACACTAAACCAAGTCCCTCAAGACCTCATCCACCTGTCCCTTAAACACCTCCAGGGAAGGGGAATCAACCACCTCCCTGGGCAGCCTATTCCAATGCCCAATGACCCTTTCTGGGAAAAACTTCCTCCTAATCTCCAGCCTAAATCTCCCCTGGTGGAGCTTGAGGCCATTCCCTCTTGTCCTGTCCCCTGTCCCTTGGGAGAAGAGACCAGCTCCCTCCTCTCCACAACCTCCTTTCAGGTAGTTGTAGAGAGCAATGAGGTCTCCTCTCAGCCTCCTCTTCTCCAGGCTAAACACCCCCAGCTCTCTCAGCCGCTCCTCATAGGGTCTGTTCTCCAGCCCCTTCACCAGCTTTGTGGCTCTTCTCTGGACTTGCTCCAGAGCCTCAACATCCTTCTTGTGAAATTCAGCACTGTGGGTCAGTCCTGTGCCCACAGAGCACCATGTAGAGGGCAATAAAGACAAACTCCGTCTCGTGACCTTTACAATAAAAATAAAATCCTAGCAAGAAGGTGTGGAGCTGGGCTCCACCGCTCTCACTGCACCTCCAGCCTGCCCACACCTCTTAGAAGGCAGAGGAGGCTCTGCCTTCTGTGTTCTCAGCTTCAGCCCAGAATAGCCCTAACCGCTGCTTTCTATTTATTCCACACGGTTGTTCGAATTCGACTGCATTTGTGGTGTTTGAAATCTATTCAGCTGTCCCTGTGCAGACCCACAGCACTCTCCGACTTTGCCAGGCAGAACGAACCAGACACAGTGCGAGCATCTTGTCTCCAGCCACTACTAACGCTGCCGAGCGCTGCTTCAGATCCATCTCGCTGCCTCCGAGGGGCTGAGCTCATTCTGGGAATGTTTATGGGCCAGTGGCAAACAGCTCTGGCAACCCACGATGAAGAAAAAGCGAGTTTCTCTCTGTCTCGGGTCTGGCCACGACAAAGGGCAGACGCCTGCTGATGAACACATGAGGCAGAGAACAGGCCAGGACCTTTAGCAGGAGCAGGAAACACAGATGTGTTTGTGCTGAACTCGGGACTGCGACACACACTCTCCACAGAACGAGGGGAGAGACTGGCCAAGAGAGACCTTTGGGTAACCAGAGCCAAGCCTGAACAACGTGGTTTGACTGCTCCAAACTCCGAAGCTGAACTCCCTACGACACGATGCTCATTTAGCCCCAAGGTCTCTCCTACAGAGCAAACCAAAACCTTCACAGCTCTGAATTAGCCTCACTTGCTCTGTATTACACCTACTGCTGTCTGTTCTTTCTAGCCATGGCCTGGTCTTGGGACAGATCCTAGGGAGAGCAGCTTCCAGTTCCAAATCATGCCAAAAACAGAGCCTAAAATGCTGCTTTAGCAGGAAAACAGCTCCACTGAAACCACGTTTGGACATGGGTTAGCGTTTGGTAGGAATGGTTGGACTCGATGATCCGGAGGGTCTCTTCCAACCTGGTTATTCTATGATTCTACGTTCTTACATCAACCCATGGTGCTGGGACGCTTTAAATCCAGTCATAAACTACTTCTTTTGGGCAAAGTCTCTGTTTGCTCACAGGAGAACAGCTGATCGGTTTCCAAAAAGGCAAAGGACTTCAATCTGAACATCCACGTTCAACCACGCGACCGAGAAGTACCTCCAAGGGTCAAATATTTCAGGACAGTGACATTGTAGTAACAGGAGTTACCAGCACGACACGGGGTACGGCTCTGACAGCTACCGACGTCCAACACGCATGCTGGAACCGCTCCGAGCGCTCCCTCCAGCCCAGGAAAACCCAGCCCGCTGCAGGAATGCACCGAGCACAGGAGAAACCTTCGTTTGGGACCCATAAGCAGAGCCCATGGAACAATCTGTGCTGTTTTCTCCATCAGAAAGACACAAGCAAAATTCCTCCTCCTCCTCCTCCTCCTCAGGAAGGCCAAACCACCCACATCTTCAGAATTCCTGATAGGTGACTCTTCTCCCCCAGCCAGAAACTCCCAGGCCAGCTCTGTCTGACCCCAGTCTTCCACCTGCCGTTGGAAACGTCCTGATTTTGCCCTCAGAAGCAAAAAGGAATGTGAACAGCGTGTTCTTTGAAGTGACCGCAGGTGCTTTTCCTCTCCAGAGCGAGAAGGAAAATCCAACAGACCCAAAAATCCTTTCAGCACGTCACTTGCAGTGGAAAGCACTGCCTTAAACTCACTTCTCGGGCTCTGAGCTCAAACAGATGTCTTCTTAGAGATGGCATAATAAAGTTTTACATGTTTAAAGCAGGCGATGAAGGAAAATCTGACTTGAGAGCAGTTGTGCAGCTCCCCAGCGAGTGCCCAGTGCAGCCCCAAGTGTTTATTGCTGCTGCCCAGCTGGGTTTCTCTGCTGGCCACTTCACGGACACCCATCTTCCCTTGACACGCTTCCAGATCATTTTTAATCACCCTTCCAAGCTCGCCTGGCAGCAGCCCAAGCCACCTCTTGGCTGAGCAGCCGCCTCTGCCCGTTCCAGGTGCCCTGTGAGAGGTGTGTGTGAGCACAGCTCGTGACAGGTACCTCCAGAGAAACACCCTTTCTTATCTCAGCCCATCCCTCTGGGTGAAAAAACGAACACACCGCGCCTGCCAAGGAGAAAAAAAAGCGTTCACAGCTGTTTATCTCATGCTCGGAAGCGTGTCACGCAGCTCTGCGCTCCAAAGGACCAGAGAAAATCCACAATCCACTAGCAACACGGAGCAGAAACACGGCACAAGTCGCTGCTCCGCGAGGAACGAGAGCAGGCAGGGTTTGCAGAGCTCTCTCCTCCACACTGATGCAACGACACAGGACGGGGACGGCGCGATGAGGAAACACCAGCAAGACATTCTGGAGTGACTGGCATGAAGAGTTCTAGGCTGGATGCCAGGAAACTCAGAGGCACCGTCCAGCAGCCATTTGCAGCAGCTCCCTCGGCGTAAGATGGCTTCAGCTCCCAGCCCTGCGAGCAGCTCGGCCTCAGCTGCAAACACCCGAGCGCTCGGGGTCACTCCCGGCTGCACCCCACAGGCTGCCAGCGGAGAGGGCAGAAGGACCAAGTTTTCCTTCCCCAGAAGCAGGGGGAAAATGCAAAATGGCTGATTGTCTTTCTTTTTTTCCCCGTTTTAAAAGCACTGGCTGCCTTTGTCACTTCCAGAACTGCCCTTAAAAAGCACTCACGACCATTTCCCCATCTAAGCACACGGAATATTCCTTGTAAACTTCACAGGACTTCGCTTTGTCCTCCTGTGGGAACACAGCTCCCTCAGGAGACAGCAGGGACCTGCGCTCTGACAATTTAGGCTGAAGAATCATAGAATCATAGAATCACCAGGTTGGAAGAGACCCACTGGATCATCGAGTCCAACCATTCCTACCAAACACTAACCCATGTCCCTCGGCACCTCGTCCACCCGTCCCTTAAACCCCTCCAGGGAAGGTGAATCAACCACCTCCCTGGGCAGCCTCTGCCACTGCCCAATGACCCTTTCAGTGAAGAATTTTGTCCTTACATCGAGCCTGACCCTCCCCTGGTGGAGTTTAAAGCCATTCCCTCTTGTCCTGTTCCACCCCTTGGGAGAAGAGCCCAGCTCCCTCCTCTCCACAACCTCCTCTCAGGTAGCTGGAGAGAGCTTTGAAGCTTGTGCGTGTTCCAGTAACTCACCAGTGCAAGCGAAGAGCGTGGAGGAACGCAGACAGCCCCTCCATCACCAGGAGAATCGCTACCGTCAAGGTAGCGAAAGCAGCAAATATGAAGAAGAGGCCAAAGCCTCCACCCAGACTCCTCACGCTGAGGCCGACGTGGATCACCATGGTCCAGAGGACCTCCGAGAGCTCTGCCAGAGGAAAGGGGAGAAGAGGCTCATTTCAGAGCGCTCAGCAAGAGCAGACAGTGGTTACTGCTTATTTATAAAGCAAAAACTTAAGCCAAGCAAACTCCCACTACAATGAGATGGGAAATTGAAGAGGAACAAAGTGCCTAAAAGAAAGCTGGGAAGGGGCTCTTGATCAGGGGAGTTCAGGGAGAGGATGAGGGGAATGGTTTGAAGCTGAAAGAGGAGAGATTGAGATGAGATCTTGGGAAGAAATGTTTTGCTGTGAGGGTGGGGAGGCCCTGGCCCAGGTTGCCCAGAGCAGGGGTGGCTGCCCCATCCTGGGAGGGGTTCAAGGCCAGGCTGGATGGGGCTTGGAGCCCCTGATCCAGTGGGAGGTGTCCCTGCTCATGGCAGGGGTGGGACTGGATGGACTTAAAGGTCCCCTCCAACCCAAACCCTTCCATGACTCTATGAAAACAGGTTTTGCAGCCCAGGATGTCATAACATTGCCTCCGACTGCCACGCTCAGGGCAGGGCAGAGCCCTTGCTCAGTAGCTTTGTGTTTTATTCCGTGCTTTCAACCCCACCCCTGCCTTTTACCCGAGCGCTACACAAGCAGATTCTGCTGTTCACACTTAGCTGCTCCTAGAATTTAGGCTGGAGATTAAGAGGAAGTTTTTCACGGAAAGGGTCACTGGGCATTGGAATAGGCTGCCCAGGGAGGTAGCTGATTCACCTTCCCTGGAGGTGTTGAAGGCACAGGTAGATGAGGTCCTGAGGGACATGAGTTAGTGATTAATCATAGAATCATAGAACAACCAGGTTGGAAGGGACCCATCGGATCTTCTAGTCCAACCATTCCTATCAAACACTAAACCAAGTGTAATGGGAATGGTTGGACTCGATGATCCGATGGGTCTCTTCCAACCTGGTGATTCTATGATTCTAAGCTAACACACACACTGCTCTGTCCTTTTCCAGCAGCGCTTGGCAGCTCCGCTCCAAGAGGCCTCCTGCATTCCTGCCTTTCACCCACTGCCTGCCAGAGCGACCAGACACACGGATCCAAACGCCAGTCCCGTATGGAATACTCACGTGCGTGGGCCAAGCTGAGAGCCCAGAGCCTCAAGTAGGATGCGGTGTTTGAGATGCAGCCCAGGCAGTACTCGATGGTGTGGATGGCCTGGTACACCACAGTGTCGCCGAAGTCGAACTGCAACGAGAACAGAGACATGAGGAGAGCTGCGAGCCTCACACGGGGCACGAGGTGGCCGACGGGGGAAAATGCTACCTGGTGCTATCACCACGGACATCGTGTTTGGAGTCAAACACGGATCTGTCTTCTCCTGGCTTAGCATGTCAGGTTTTATAAATGAAAAAAAAAAAAAGAAGTCTCTTGACCTGCAAGGCTCTGCAGAACCTTTCACTGCTGTGGCTCAAATGTTATTGCTTTCGCATTCTAGCAGGAAAGTGAGAGATTTCAAATTCAGGCATGGACTTTGCCAGGAAAAGACTGTTCAGCAACAGGATGGCGTTCCTAGGAACTCACTGGTAAGTCGTAGGCACCGCTACAAAAAGGGAGACAGTATTCCGAGTCGATACTGTGGAGGGACCTTTGCTGTGGGATCAACAAAGGCCCTTTTGCAAGATCTGCTCTTGCCCTTTTTGAAAGGAAACACCCCAATGCACAGAGCACTCTCGACAGCGTCACATCTGAGCACTACTCATCGGCAAAGTCTCTGTGTCTTGGTAATTTTCTGAAATATCAAGAGAAGAGCTTATAAGGCAGTCTGCCACCGAGGACACGTTCTTATTTTGCCGCTTGGGAAAGCGCTGCCTACATTTGGGATTTAATCCACACTTCAGAAACTTGCTCGTATTTAAGCGAACACGATGTTTTAAATACATGGGGTGACTAACGCTCTAAGCATGCACTGAAAGCTATATATAGTCTTATTTCTCCCCTTAGTATATCCAGGGGAATAAATATTTCAACCCATTAAGTTAAATGAGCTGTCGAAAGCCTAATTCCTTCTCCACTTAATGTGACCTGCAATGTTCTTTAATAAAGCCTGTCCCGGTGAACAGTATCACCTCCCAGTGCGCAGTACGTGGAATTTCTTTAATTTTCCTCCTTGTTACGGGTGTTTATGAAGGGATATTGAGGCTACCTCATCCCTGGAGGGGTTCAAGGGCAGGCTGGATGGGGCTTGGAGCCCCTGATCCAGTGGGAGGTGTCCCTGTCCATGGGTGGGACTGGATGGGCTTCCAACCCAAACCATCCCATGATTCTATGAATGTGCAGTTTCTCAGAAGAGAGCTTCTCTTTTATAGAAAGATACTGATAAGTGAACTGGGACTGTATGAAACTGGACTGGTTTTGCTGCGTTTTCCGACTGGCAACAATCGGAATTATCCTTAAAACGGCAGACAGCTTGGGAAGCAACCTTTGGAACCAGTTTGTGGAGGAGCAGAATTACCAAAGACACCACATAAGGCAAACGAGACTTCTTCAGAAGTTTACAAGAAAACTTTTTCAGTTTCAGACTTCCAGCTTAACAGCTTTCCAGGTAAACCGAGAAAGATCTGCAGACAGGGGATAGGACAGACAAGCTCAATAGATGAAGTAATTAACGGTCTGTTAATGGGAGTGCGTGTATGAAGAATTAAAAGTGGCCCATGACATGTAATTAGCTAGATCTTTCGGAAAACGAGATGTGATAACATAACACGTTTAACCCAGCATGTGTGTTTTACACCAATGGGAAATGGTCCAGATACACATGAAGGCAAAGCTGGCTGGAGTCTTACCACCTCATCCTCTGTAGGCTTGAAAACATAAGTTTACATTTAGTGCAGTGTCTTGATCACAACATTAATCACAAGCACAATCAATAATTCCCTCCTAAACACAACACGGGAAAAGCAGAAACACGTCACATGCACTACAGGGCACAAAGCTGCTGGAGAGCTGGGAAGAAGCATCAGAATATTTCTAAACTACATGACATCAATTTCCTCTTCTTCTCCACCAGAAGCAAGGCAAAGCAATTAATATCACACCCAACAGCTTAATGAATACAGAAACAAGATTTTACTGGTGCCCTTGGGTTTTGGCTGCCACTGGAGAAGAGGGAGCACAAATACTGAGGGACATGGGTTAGAGATTGATGGGAATGGTTGGACTCGATGATCCGGTGGGTCTCTTCCAACCTGGTGATTCTAGGATTCTCTGAAATGCCATCTGGGAGCACTATGCAACTCCCAGTGGGCAGCCCCTACGATGAGGATTTTTTGTAATGAAGACAGAGCCACCTTTCCCTTTATATGCTAAGGACACGGCTTTTTCTGGAGTTGTGGGAATGACCAAGAGATGGTCTGCATGAAAACGGCTACAAAACCCACTTCACTGAAAGCTCTGCTGTCTAAGCGGCTTAGGAATCGGTAAACAGAGTCAAAATCTTGCTCAGGCGGCTGCCAAGCGCTGTCAAGAGAGCGAGGGCAGCCGGGCATTTACCTCTTCTCCCTCCTCGGAATGGGTAGAGAGTTGGTCGTGTTGAATGATCTCGGCATCCTCCTCGGTCGGCCCGTTGCCCACGCGGATCCCACCAAAGTTGTGTGTCCCCTAACACAAGCAGAAAAAAGAAAGAGCAAAGTGTTGTTTGTGGTCTCCTGCAAAAAGCCTGTGTTTCTTAAGACTCCACGTGCAGCAGCAGTTCACAGAAGAAAACAAAATATTAAGTATTAAGGCTCAGGTTAAGCCAGCTGGACAATTCTGTTCCCCAGTTTGGATGGGAAAGATGCTGATTACCTGCTAGGACTCGGGGAAAACCGTCTGTCTGAATGCATCCCTGAGTCATTTCTACAAGGTAACTGCAATGCCAGGTGGGACAGAAGCACATCCCGCACGAGGACACGTGCTGGCACCAACGTGCAGCCGCCGGCACTCTGCCCACCAGCTGTTTGACAAGCACTTGAACCCCAACCGCTGTTGTCAATGGAACAGGACACGTGGTGGCAACTCAAAGCAGAACAGACGGACACAAACACACACACGCAGTCGCTCCCCATCACCATCAGGCGTTCCAACACCATCACGGGAAAGCAGGTTTGTCCTCATGTGGGAATTCTACCTTGTACGAACAGGCCCTTCTATAGACCCTTGTTCTGACACTCAACATCGACCCCTCAGGATCAGGGGCTCCAAGCGCCATCCAACCTGGCCTTGAACCCCTCCAGGGATGGGGCAACCTGGGCCAGGGCCTCCCCACCCTCACAAAAAAACATTTCTCCCTAAGATCTCATCTCAATCTCCCCTCTTGCAGCTCAAAACCACCCTCTCTCATCCTATCCCTGGTCTCCCTGATCAAGAGCCACTCCTCCCAGGCTTTCCTAACCCTTTAGGTCCTAGAAGGCTGTTGTAACTCAGGAGCTCTTCTCACCTGACAGCTCTAACCACATTCCTCCTCCTCTTAGCACCAAGGAAGGATGCACAACCCCACTGATCACCCAGTAGAGATCACCCAGCAGAGCTTAAACACATTTTAAATGCACACTGGATGACGAAGGCCTGGCTCACGCCTCCCTGTGTCTGGATTTCCGTTCAGCAAACTGTGCTGTGCACTGTGCAGCCCCATGTCACCCTCCTCCCAGACAGCAAATGGTTCTGAATGATCTGAGGGACTATCAACTAAGGCCTGTGAGCTGGACTCACCCCCAGAGGAAACCTGAAACGCCACGAATTCAGCTCTGGTGCTGGACTGGGGCTACCTGTGACATGGAATGCGAGCAGCTTAACTCAACACGTTAAGACTTCACAGGTTGGGACGACTATGAAAACCAAGGAGGCTTGAGATCCACTGCCCTGTCTACTTCCACAGCTCACTGCTCTGGCATGAGAGTGGAAGGGCTGCTCCACATTCTTCTGCTTTGTCCTTAGAAGCCTAATTTTATCTTAGACTGAGCTCTAAATTTGCCCCAAAATTGGATGCGAATTCAAGATTTTGTCAGGTTTCTGATAACATATTCAGTAGTAGTTAAAGCTCTAAAATGAGAAATAATTTTTTTTGAAAAAGCGCTTTTATAAGGATTTTGAGCACCTCTGAAACATTCCGAGCTATTTCTGATGAGTATCAGTATTGTGTTTATGGACTTCTAGCCTGTGTGAACTTGTATTCTTGCAGCTTTTCCCTCACATTAAACTTGTGACCATTCTCTGCAAACCACCCGATCTAAAGGGCTCCAAAAGCTCCTTTATGTCTTCTAATCTCACCTCATGCAACCTTCCTCACAGGTTCTTCTGCTGAGATGCACTTGAGACACTGGACGGATTAAGCACAAAAGATCCATTTTCATTTCTGCCATTCCCAGGAGGCTATTGAAAACGTCACGATGGACGCCCTGGCCAGCAGCCACGGTGCCTCCCAGCGCCTCGGACACGCAGGGAGCACAATGTGCCTCACATTGCTTCCCACATTGGCACTTTCCAGTCGGACGGGCAGCACTCCCGGCTAAAAGCCAGGAGAAATCCACAGCACTGGGGAGGGGCTGGAGTGCCGGGAGCTGCCACAAAATTCATTCTGCCAGAAAAGCTTTAGCACTAAAGGACTGGCTACAGGTTTAGACAAAATTATGTATTAAAAAAAAACAACTCTGAGAGGCTCATTTCATAGAATCGTGGAATGGGTTGGAAAGGATCTTAAAGCCCATCCAGTTCCATCCCTGCCCTGGGCAGGGACACCTCCCACTGGATCAGGGGCTCCAAGCCCCATCCCAGCCTGGCCTGGAACCCCTCCAGGGATGGGGCAGCCACCCCTGCTCTAGGCAACCTGTGCCAGGGCCTCCTCATCCTCATTGTTATGAATTTCTTCCTAAGATCTAATCTAAATCTTCCATCTTCCCATTTAAAGCCATTCCCCCTCACCCCATCCCTGCACTCCCTGATCAAGAGCCGCTTTCCTGGAGCCCCTTTCAGTCCTGAAAGCTGCTCTAAGGTCTCCCTGGAGCCTTCGCTTCTCCAGGCTGAACAACCCGAACTTTCTCAGCCTGTCCTCATATGGGAGCTGCTCCAGCCCTCACACATCATCTTCATGGCCTCCTCTGGACCCCATTTGTGCAAAACCATTTTATAAAAGCTTCAAGCCTAAGTGTCTACAACTGCATAGGTGTCGAACCCCCAGTAATCGCTGCTGGGAGGCTGTGGGGTGGCTACCACAGAAAACATGGTGTTTGGGGGGACACATAATGCAAACGGAAACGCTCGACTGAGAAGAATCCTAATCCTAAACAAATACGCAAGAAAAGGAGAAAAGGGGAACTTAACCTGGGGGGATGTGGCAGCAAGGAATCATCGTGCTGCTCTGCAGGCTTTGGTTTCAGCAGCGCTCCTGCCAAGAGGGCCGCGTGCACAGGAGGCAGAGACAACTATTACCCTTCAGCCTGGTGGGTCTTCCAGAATGTATCAATATTGCTGAACTTTGCTCTTTTTCACCCTAAAGGTGCGGTTGTCCTTCCCTCACGAAATTCAGATACATTCCATGCTCTCTGGATAATTAGACAGAAAGCCAGCTTCCCAGCTTTTAAATCCATCAGGTGATTTTTAAATCCACTCACTGTCGCAGGCGCTGCTGCCTCTAGTGCCTGCTCGCTCGGGACTGTGCTGACCTGGGCCTCCACGGGCTGCCCTTCCTGATAGTGAATGGAAGAGAAGAGAGGGAAGAAGAGGAAAACAAAAAGAGAAAGGGAGACGAATGGAGGGGATATGGGAGGATGAAAGATGGTCAGAGAAGGGAGAGGGAGTGTCTTTTAACTGAACTGAGCTTTGACTCGCTTAACATCCTAAAAGCTCTCTGCTAAACATGCAGGGAGAATTTTCAAGCACCCTCAGCGCACGTGTGCCAGGTTCCTGCATTTTACGTCAAGATACTTTACAGCTGGAAAGCTACAGGCTACCCCAGAAGACAACCTCTCACAGAACAACTGTGTAAGTCTATGCTTTTTCCCTTTTAATTAAGTTTTTTTCCCATCCAAACTGCTTTAACAAAGATCGATGACGTCTGCCAGCCAGTTAAGCAAACGTCTCCGCTTTGTACATCCAGCCACCCGGATGAGACTGCTCCTAAACAAGAGGACGCATTGTTTTCATCGTCATCAACATAAATGCTTTTTAAAAGCGGGTTGGATGCTGGATCCAGACCTGAGAAGCAGGCAGGCCAGACTTTGCCTCCAGTGAAACCCACCTGCCTTTACGCCTAGGAACATGCAAAATATTTTACAGGTCACCATGCCCTGTGAAGCTATGTATTCAAGTCCAAGGTGGAGAACATAACTTTCAAGATATAATTATTTTTCATAGTGACATTATAAGAGGATTCACCCACCAGGTGCTTTCTCCTTAAATACTGATGGCGAAGGACCAGGGGTTTGGCTACCAGCATCCACGGCACACACAGCAAGGCCACCACCACGAGGAAACACTGGAGCCCTTGCTGCAAAAGAAACAAGTTTCAGGTGATTTAGAATCATAGAACAACCAGGTTGGACGGGACCCATCGGATCTTCTAGTCCAACAGTCCAACCTCACACACACACACAGAAAAAAAACCTGCCAAGAGGCCTTAAGTAATGCTGAACGACTAAACTCCCACAGCACACGGATGCTTCACTCTCTCCTCCTGGAACAGGAGGTGTGTTGCACCTCACGCCTGCTTGTGGCTGCCTGTGCTGGCTGCACGCAGCGTGCGAGGCTGATACTGGCTTAGATCAGGAGAAAATCCATAAGATTCTGCAGGGAACAACAGTCTGGCAGATGTCAGAGCTGAGAGGAAACAGCGTTAGTGTCTTACCTAAGTTCAGAGGCACCAGACTGCAGATGCAGGACAATATTTCTAATCATTTTCCACTATCAGTCTGGATCCAAATGTTCTGCAGCCACAGTTGATTTACAGAACTATAGAATCATTAAGGTTGGAAAAGACCACTAAGATTGTTCAGCCCAACTGTGAGCACAACCCCACTGTCCCTGCTAAACTACATCCCCAGGCACCACAACTACATGTTTTTTGAACCCCTCCAGGTATGGAGACTCCCCGGCTTCCCTGGGCAGCCTCTGCCAGGGCTTCACCACTCTGTCTGTAAAGAATTTTTAACTAATATCCAGTCGAAACCTGCCCTGGTGCAACCTGATGCCATTTCCTCTCATCCCATCCCTTCATGCTGGGAAGAATAACTCACCTCCCTACAACCTCCTTTCAGGGTCCTGCAGAGAGGGATGAGTCCTCCCCTCAGCCTCCTCTCCTCTGGATTAAATAGCCCCAGGTCCCTAGGTACAGACTAATAAATCCTAATTCCTCCCTTCTTCAACATTACATAGCATCAAGCTTTGGAGATGATGCCACATTTCCTCTGCCACAAAGAGACTCACACTTGATTTCACCATTATCAGAAGGTCAGCGAAAGACTCCGATATCGTGAAGCATCTCTGATCTTATTCTAGCAAGAACACGCACCTGCCCTTTATAAAGCATCTTGTTACTGGTATCACTATAGGAGAAGAGAAACATGTTGATAAAATGAATTAGAAGGCTTGGGGCATCCTTTGAGGTGTGAGCATCGTAGGCCGTCCACTTGTAGAAAACGAGGATAACCAGGTATCCAAACAGGGAGGACATGAAAATCATCTCTGGAATAAACCCAAGGTAGATGTTCAGGGGCTTCTTAAAATAGCTAAGAGGGGAAAAAAAAAAAAAAAAAAGCAAGAGTTTAAAATTACATTTGGTCAGCATTAAGGGGAAAAGCTTTTAATGAGAATGTGAAGAGAATGTTTGGAATAAAAGTGCAGGGGCCCCACATTTCAATAACAGCTGCGACTTAAACACAGCAGCTTCCCAACACTCACAGCTCTGCCTGCACAGAAACAACTGCATTAACTCCTGATTAAAGGCTGCAAAGCCTGATAGGCTCCTGCACTTTAAACTCACCCCCATGTGACCCCGAAAGTTCTCCCTCCCTGAGAAAAACAAGAGCGAAGCACTCACATATGGTTGAGGAGACTCAACGTGACACCAAAGAGCATGTGGATAATGCCAAGGATCACAGACATTTTCATCTTAAACGAATTGAGGAAGGCCAGCTTATTGCTGGCGATGTTCCAGATCTGCGGAAAACAACACTGAGTCAGGCCGAGCACCGAGGAAAAGAAAAATAGAGAAGGAAAACATTTGCTTTGAGTTAACCCTCCAGGAAGCAGCAGGCTGTACAAGCAGGATTTTTTAAAGATGTGTTCGTCACGCGGATATCTCTTGGGTAAATGAGCAGAAAACCCTTTGTGATCCCACATGAGCAGGAATCAAACCCTGCTCGTTTTTACGGTCGGCACAAGCTGCAGGAAAAAGGGGGCTGTATCCTTGCCAGAAAAAAAAAATAAAAAATGATTATCCACTTGAGTGAACAATTACAGAGAGTTCTGGGTTTCTGCACTTCCTGTTTAACGTGGAACACACACAAGTTTTGTGTCAGATACTCTAAGGAGTGTTTTGAAGCAGCGTTATCGATGTAAGCAGACACAAAACCACAGGTTTACTTGGAAACCTGCATTTCCAAGACTAATGGAAAAGAGAGATAAATAACTTTCCCCATGGTAAAAAGAAAAATAAACTTCATAAAGTGACATGCAGGTCTAGCCAGATTTGATTAAAATGCTTCAGGGAGAGGGAGAAAGAAACCTTTAAGGACCTGAGAACAAGTCTCTCAACCCTGAACCCAGCATCTCACTATGAACTGAATTAATTTTATGAGCCAGAAGCATTTCCAACATCGACAAAGGGTGAGCTAAGGGAAGGGCTGGGGTGTGGAAGTCTTTCCCGGTGAACTGGACAGGCCCTTTTCTTTCTGCTCATAATTAACAGCAAAGGAAGGCGAAGCTCTTACCGGGTCAATGCCAAAGGGGTAGGGCCCATTGAACACCCCTGGAATCGCAGGGTCCAGCTGGAGCAGAGGAGTCGTCTCAAGCAAAGCATCTCTGTGTGGGTATAACATTTTACAAACATTAAGACAAGCAACATGGTCCTCTTTCTGCAAAAACTAACAACGCCCTTTCCTTGGGAGAGCAAGGTTTACCTCAAATTGAGAGAACTTTAAGGTTCTTGCATGGTCCTAGAGTTTTACTGAATGAATAATAAACCTCTAGCTCAATCTATTACTTGGGGTGACAAGGAAGAATGATGAAGGGGACAGGAATCCGACTATGTCTACGAGGAGAAGGTTCTAAACTGTACCTTCTCGTATATTCTGGGAGGAAAAAAAAAGCTGTTTTGAAACTGGACAGGTGCCACATTTACACCCTTCTCCCAACTCTGCTTGACATGGAGTTCAGAAGTTTTTTGCTCTCCTGAGACGGGAGGACAATGGGGAATGATAAGTCACCTGCATATCACTGTCACTCTTTATCTCAGCAGCAAGTATTTACTCACGACCAATTGCCTTTGGTGAACATGGGCCGGACGCTCCACGACGAGCCGAACATATTAAGAGACTTGGAGAAGCAGTCGTTGTAGATGAGACCTGTGTAAGTGGAGAACAGTCCCATCAGCAGAATGATGTATCGGCCACTGAAAACCATGTTGAACATCTAGTGTCAAAACAAAGAAAGGAGCCCGTGAGGACAAGGAAGGTCTCTCATAAAGACAAAAGAGTAAAATCGGTCTGTTGCGGGACAAACAATATCAGACTAAAATCCCCAAGTGTCTGTTCTCTCATGGCAGGGATTAAGGGTGCAAGAGGCAGGACTGCAGAACAGAATCTGCATAGAGAGGATAATCATAGAATCATAGAACAACCAGGCTGGAAGAGACCCATCGGATCATCGAGTCCAACCATTCCTATCAAACACTAAACCATGTCCCTCAGGACCTGATCTACCCGTCCCTTAAACACCTCCAGGGAAGGAGAATCAACCCCCTCCTTGGGCAGCCTATTCCAATGCCCAATCACCCTTTCCGTGAAAAACTTCCTCCTAATCTCTAGCCTAAATCTCCCCTGGTGGAGCTTGAGGCCATTCCCTCTCGTCCTGTCCCCTGTCACTAGGGAGAAGAGCCCAGCTCCCTCCTCTCTACAACCTCCTTTCAGGGAGTTGTAAAGAGTAATGAGGTCTCCTCTCAGCCTCCTCTTCAATAATAATGAGGCAGCAGGACTGCCCACGGAGAATCTGGGATGAGCTGAAGAGCATAAATTGCCCTCCTCACACTGCTGCAAACCCCCATCCACCAGCACCAGCCTGGGACCAGGCAGAGCAGACCCTGCTCAGCTTTCTCCATGCTGTCGATTATCCTAAACGCACTTCGTCTCCTGTCAACACAAGCCCTGAACGAGCAAAACCTACCCAGATCAACAAACAGGAGGAAGCGTGGAGATAAGATACACACCTACAGAAATTAGGAGCTTTGCAGCGACTGAATCCCTTTATGATTCAATCGAGTTGTGGGGGATTTGTTTCCAAGAGCCCATGTGCTACACTTCAGATAAACAATCTCCTTCAAACCACTGAAAGGAATGATTTCCAATAAATATGCGAAAGGAAAACCACAGGAACTCACTCCTACTATGAAATTACGCTGCTTGGTCTGCAGATACAGGCTTCCCACTCTGTATGATCCACGAATTTCATATGTGAGGAGAAACACTCAAAGGCAGAAGGATGCGAATAAGCCGAGCAACCCATTGTTCCAAACTCAACGCTCAGTGCAATCCCTCACTTTACCTCATTGTCACTCTTCTGGGACAGAATACGGCTTTCCCTAAGCACCATCCAGACGGCAATCAGAGTCATCAGGATCCCATGGCCAAAATCTCCAAACATGACAGCAAAGAGAAACGGGAAGGTGATGATCGTATAGGGAGCTGCGAGGGAAAAGACGTCAGAGCAGTCAGCATTTGCGGACACGCAGCTTTATTACAGTCTAATTTACGCAACTTCGCAATGGAATTTCCAAGCTTCTCTTGTGCTTCTGAAAGGTGTGAAATACTCTATTAATGGGACAGACAACACACCATGACTAGAAAACTGGGATTGATGTCTTGAACACTCCTAAGAGTTTACCTGGATTGATTTCCCGATATGTTCCAATGCCGTAAGCATCCACAATGTTTTGAAAGCCACAAGTAAACTTGTTTGTCTTGTTGTACGTCGGAGGGGTTTGATTGGTTTGCATCCTGTTTAAAATGGACGGGACGGTGGATCCGCTGTGCTCCTGTTTATAAAGGGAAAGGAAGATGAGAAAAGCCATCCTGGGAGCACTGGGGAAGAAAAGTAAACCAGCACTTTCTCGCTAGCATTTGGAAAACTACAAGCTTGCATTTTTGTTGTGTGTTTGCATGATAAATGGACTCGAGCAGCTGAGGAAGGATGCCAAGTTTCCACTGAGCTCCACTTTGCGCAGCAAGAGAAGCACTTGGAGTGAGGATGAACATTGTCTGATTAGCAGAGATAAGGATGCACACGAGAGTTTGTTTGGCTTTTTAAAAGAGCAAATGCAAGGACTCCACGACACCCAACTCGACCTGAACAGAGGGCAAGCTTCCTAAGGACCAGCACATCTCCTTTCAGTGAGTTCCGCTGTATATCCAAACAGCAGAACTACGGACATGGATCTCTTGGAGCGAGTCCAGAGTTGGCCACGGAGATGATGTGAGGGCTGGAGAGCCTCCTGTATGAGGACAGGCTGAAAGAGTTGGGGTTCAGCCTGGAGAAGAGATGGCTCCAGGAGAACTTAGAGCAGCCTCCAGTGCTGAAAGGAGCTCCAGGAAAGCTGGGGAGGGGCTCTGGATCAGGGAGTGCAGGGAGAGGACAAAGGGAAATGGTTTTCAGCTGAAAGGAGGGAGATTGAGATGAGATCTTAGGAAGAAATGTTTTGCTGTAATGGTGGGGAGGCCCTGGAACAAGTTGCCCAGAGCAGGGGTGGCTGCCCCATCCCTGGAGATGCTCAAGGTTGGGTTGGATGGGGCTTGGAGCCTCTGATCCAGTGGGAGGTGTCCCTGCCCAGGGCAGGGGTGGGACTGGATGGGCTTGGAGGTCCCTTCCAACCCAAACCATTCTATGGTTCTGACTATGAAGCACAGACCAGTTAACTAAATGTCCCAAGGGATTCAAACATGGGAAAGTGCCCGACTGCCACAGCATTTCCCTGAACTTAAAGCTTTACATAGCATATTTGTCACAAAGTTTATCCGTAACCCGTGATTCCTTCGTGTTGAATAAACCATCCTCTGCGAGGACTCGCTCAAACAGCCCCGAGGGACGGTTTTCAGTGACTTGACTCGCCATTTGGAAAAATCAATCTATCCAGCCTGTGTTTGCCAAGAGCTGCAGACAGGAGCAGTTACTCACAGTGCCTCTCCGGAGGGCAAACTGGATGGAGTCGAGGTCAGCCACGGGACACCAGACCTCAGCGATCAAGCACTTCTGTGTCACGTCGATATTGCAGAGGTTGAGGGTGTGGTAGATGGCCTTCATCTTGCGTACTTTGATGAACCACACACGGATAGTTTTAGCGGCTGCCTGTAAAACCCTTTGGCGATGATCCTCCGTTTGGTTCAGCACCTTTGGGAGAAAAGCAGGGTAAGGATGAGGCAAAGCGACCCAAAACCAGAGAGAAATACACAGTAAAAATAGGGCTGGCCAAGAGGACGAGCCTCACCAGCCCAAGGAGGGATGGGTAAGTCCCCGACCCACACACAACCCTGTCTCATGCCTGCAATATAGAATCATAGAACAACCAGGTTGGAAGGGACCCATCGGATCTTCTAGTCCAACCATTCCTATCAAACACTAACCCATGTCCCTCAAGACCTCATCCACCCGTCCCTTAAACACCTCCAGGGAAGGGGAATCAACCACCTCCCGGGGCAGCCTGTTCCAATGTCCAATGACCCTTTCTGTGAAAAACCTCCTCCTAATCTCTAGCCTAAATCTCCCCTGGTGGAGTTTGAGGCCATTCCCTCTCGTCCTGTCCCCTGTCACTTGGGAGAAGAGCCCAGCTCCCTCCTCTCTACAACCTCCTTTCAGGTACTTGTAGAGAGTAATGAGGTCTCCTCTCAGCCTCCTCTTCTCCAGGCTAAACAACCCCAGCTCTCTCAGCCGCTCCTCATAGGTTCTCATAGGTTCATATATGCTTAGTCTGTGTATTAATTAGCTCTGCTAAAAGGTTTTAGTGCTTCTTTTCCCTTTTTGACTACTTTCCTCCTCCAGCTCCAAGGCCAGTGGACATTTCAAACTGCTCAGAGATCACTGAGAACATTTTTGCCTCCACCCAGGTTAAAAGAGCAGAGAGGAGCTCTGCAAGCGAGGGGTTCGCTGCCTTACGAAAACACACAGATTACAACGAAAGGAGAAAGGGAGAAAATGTTTTCCACTGAGGCTGTTTTCCAACTGGAACACATCTAACTCAGGCCAAGTCAGATTTCCACACTGGAAAGTCTTAGACTGAAGGGAAAGTGAGGACACGGGGCACACGCAGCTTTGCAACCTGCAAGATAAATTGTTTGTGAGTTCCTGTCTACTTTAGAATTACTCAACAACTGCACTACAGCGTTTCCAGCTTTCGACAGTTTCTGTATCAAACACGCAGCCCAAATTTAACTGCTTTTCCTTCCAGTTTCTGAAGCTTTTCTGACTTTTGCCTCAAATTCCTTATTGTCTCCTGCATCGCAATATGCTGCCTCTCTTCCTTAAAGCAAGCGTCGACTATTTCAGAGCTGCCACCCTGTAGATTTGTGTGCCGACTGCTTTGCTCCAACACCCAAGCTGCTGCACAAGAGATCAGCTGTAAAGCCTCAGGACAGCACAATGTGTAAAGAGAAAGGCAGGCAGGAAAAAAAGGAAGAGCTAAGCTAAAATTAGCATCTTTATCTCAACGTGTTTCCAAGTTTAAAGGTTTTCACAGCTCTCGTGGATGAAGCAGGCAATGATTTTACAGCTGGGAAGCACAGCAGCTCCTCACACACACATGTTCCTCTCTGCTCTCTGGCATGGAGGTCTCTATCAATGCTGTATTTAATGTCTATATAATTAACTGTTTGGCCCAATCCCCCCAACATCCTAAACCCTGCCAAAGAAATCAACTGAGCAGCCTCCAAACATCTTCCTTGCGCTGCTGAGCTGCTGTTCTCAAGCCACCTGGAACTGAAAACACGGCCATTTAATAGGGCCAAAAATTCTACCTCTTTTGATAGGATCCAAAGGTGCTTTCAACTATAATATTAAAGCGAAAAAAAATAAAAAAGGGCATTGAGCCCAGTTCTTTTACCATCTGAAGATCATCAATTCTGGTATTGACACCAGAAGCCATTTCCTTTCGCTCCTGTGGCGTCTCTGGGCACGGGTAGAGGGAGGCACGGAATCTGAAAGACACGTAAGCCACCTTAGTAACAGAGACGGAAAGAAGACAAAGCAGCTGGAGAAAACAGACGGCTGAGCCTGGACACAGCAATAAAGCAAGAAGCGCCTAAAGAGAAGCTCCTGATCAGCTGACTGCCAAGCGGAGTTTCAGTTTTCAAATGACACAGCTAAAGGAGTTTGGTTTAAGCCAAAATAGAAGCTGAATGCTTAAGAAAACAGAAGTGGGAGAAATCTCTGTGTTCCCTGTACTGACAGTGCCTCCAGGGCCCTGTCACAAAGCTCATTAGCCATCCCAGGTCAGGGTGTTGCTATCGTGCCAGTGCAGCTGCTGACAGAAGTGGTTGCTGTTGGTTTTCCCTGTGAGAATATCACTCACTGACATCCCACTAGGTCTGTCTGACACCTCAACACTAGCCCTCCCCTGTTTTTAGGCATTCTCTAGCAAAGAAACCATCTGCTGTGAGCATTACAGGCTGGGCAGGCAGCTGGTCTGACTGGAAGAGATGCTTCAGCTCTCTACGGTGCTTTATTTGCTGTCAAAATGCGTCCTTCTCCAGTCACCGTGAAACAAGGAGTTAAAAACTTATCAGGATTGAGTCATGCCAACGCATTTCAAACATCTGAGGGTCACACAGCTCTCGAGACTTTCATACCCTTCACATATCTTCTTGACTCTGTTCTTGAGCTGGTCGCCTTGGAAAAAGATGATAAACACAGACTTGTGCACATAATCCCCCTGGAAGAGAGGAAAGGGAGCACTGTAAACGCTCAGCTACTTAGAGAAATTAGCATTTAGAGCAAATCACAATAGATTTTTACTTTTCCTTCCTCTGAATCTGTACATACAGAGTTCATATAGAATCATAGGATCACCAGGTTGGAAGAAACCCATCGGATCATGGAGTCCAACCATTCCTATCAAACACTAAATCATGTCCCTCAGGACCTCAGCTACCTGTCCCTTAAACACCTACATGGGAAGGAGAATCAACCACCTCCCTGGGCAGCCTATTCCAATGCCCAATGAACCTCTGTGTGAAAAACTTCCTCCTAATGTCTAGCCTAAACCTCCCCTGGTGGAGCTTGAGGCCATTCCCTCTCATCCTGTCCCCTGTCCCTTGGGAGAAGAGCCCAGCTCCCTCCTCTCCACAACCTCCTTTCAGGTAGTGGTAGAGAACAATGAGTTCTCCTCTCAGCCTCCTCTTCTCCACGTTAAACAACCTATACCTTCATGGTGAGTCAAGATTGTACTGTAACAACCCTAAAACAGCCATAAGGAAAGCAGTTCTCTTAGTCGCAACCGAACACCTCTAGTGTGCTTGTATTCACCGAAGCACTTCAGAATTATTTATTGCATTACGCAGAAGATAAACAGAAAAGCCTGTGGAGATCGCTGAGAGAGACGCAATGAATTATTTATCAGTACTTACTGCCATCAGGTCACCTACAGAATCAAGCGAAAAGCTCAAGAGTGAATGAAAACAAGGTGAAGCGGAGTTTAACTACCGCGATTCTCCAGGGAGGCCAACAGCACATTCTTCGTCCAGCTGTTTTCAGGCCCCCTTTCCTGCGTTTGTCGACAAGTTATTGTTCTACCTTACTTAGGAAACTTGAACGTAACGTTTCATGAATAATTACATTAGGTGTAACCTCGATTTAAGGAAATGTGGCACAATAAGTCTCTCCTAGTGGACAAATAATTCAGGAGGTCAGCTACCAAAACAGAGAACAAATCAGCCTTACATGAGAAACAGAGAGGCTGTCACCGAGTTTCCACTCTTCTGCCTTTGTTCCAGCACTTACAGCCTCTCTTTTTACTGGTTAAGAGCAAGAATATTGAAGGTTTGGCACTGTTTGTTGTAAAAACAGGCCAAATCACAGCATTTATGGTTGGACTCGATGACCCGGTGGGTCTCTTCAACCTGGTTGTTCTATGATTCTATGATTTACTCTTTCTGGATGAGCTTTGAGGTCCCTTCCAACACAAAACACTCCATGATTCTATGATCTGCACTTGCAGTTTGTGCCAGAGAAGCCACTGTGCTCCTGCTGCAGTTTAAAATTTGAGTTGTTTTTTACCCCTTTCAAAGCATCCACCATCCATCCTGCTATTTCTGTTTCTATAAAAGGGGAAAAGATTTGTCACTAAAGCCTCGGTGGGCACTGCGAAGGGACACAACACACACATCTGCCTTCATGGAGCTCACGGAAGGACAAAGCCTTCCATCCTTTTCCCCATCTGAGACTTTTACGGCTGTAAACAATAGCTGCTTTTTACCGTTACGGGATCCTCCAGGGGGTTTTCGATTTCTGCTTGACGCAGGAAGACGTTCCCTCGGCACACTCGCCACAGCATGCGCTCAAACATGGGGATTCGCTCACGGTTGATCACGCCAGCCACAAACCTGTAAGAGGGACAGCACGAACATCAATTCCGCACCTAGAAGCCACACAACACCAATGTTAATAGAACTATAGCATCAGATTGAAAGCTACAAAAATAACATCCAGATAGAGAACAACCCCACAACAAAGACAGCAGAGAAGATGATCCAAAAGCCCTGGAATAGGTTGCTCAGAGCAGTGGTGGCTGTTCCATCCCTGAATGGGTTCAAAACCAGGCTGGATGGGGCTGGGAGCCCCTGATCCCATAGGAGGTGGATGGAACTGGATGGGCTTTGAGGTCCCTTCCAACCCAACCCATTCCATGAGTCTATGAATATAGGGACATGGTTTAGTGTTTGATAGGAATGGTTGGACTCGATGATCCGATGGGTCTCTTCCAACCTGGTTGTTCTATGATTCTATGAAGAGGATATGGAAACTACACAAGGTTCTCAGTGCACCACGTGCCTGCAGCAGTTACTCATTTTAAAGCTCTGAGAGCTTTGGATGTCAGAAAAAACTGACCAGAACAGTTTTACAAAGAAGAAACTAGTGACTTCATATTGTTTTGTTTCGTACAGAGAGAAGTGTGCGGAGCACAAACACAGACTGGGAAGCTAACACACACAGAGCAAAACTAGAGACTGACAGCAAGTTTTAGATCCTTCATCTGCTGGATGTGCCAGTCTGGAAAGTTTCACAGCTGCACTCAAATCCTTGCGGATTCCAGAGGCTGAACATAAAATCAACAACCCTTAAGCCAGGAAGCACAAACCACCATTACCCAAGTCGTAGCGGGGCACCTCTTCCCATCTCGCTTGGTTCCAGGAGTGACGAGGATTCCTCCAACAGGTCTGGATCCGCCATCTGCTGATGATGCAATTCAGCCTGAATTCACAAATCAATTAATATCTAATGAAACTAGTTAGTGGCATGCAGGGAACGAGGAACCAGGAGATAGTTTGGGGAGACAAAGAAAAAAAATAAAAAAAAAAAGGAGGAGAAAAAGAAACATAAAGACATAAAACAGCAGGAGGAACGAGATGAGAGAAAAGACAGCAAAAGTCACACAAGGAAGGAGAAAAACAAGAGGAGGAGTGGAATGGCTCAGCAAAGCTTCCATACAAGAAAGGTCTGGACTACTGCCACAGAACCAAGGGGTGGGAGGGTATATAAGCCTGAAGAAAGGCAGAATTCAACAAAATTTATCAAGTTTTTAATACAAGTGATGTTCCCAAGAACAAAGCAGAGGGACACCTTTATCTTCCCCAAGATCTCCTGAGAAAAGAGTAGATGCTGATACCTTCTTGCACTACTTTTGCAGTTCTTGCGGATTAATAAAGACGCCTAAGGCCTTTCTAGGTGGTGTTTGGGAAATCATACGGGTGTGTAAAGTCTGGTTCTAAGCCACAGGAACAGGGATGCTCAGGCCAGGCTCCCACAGGCAGGTGAAACACCCTCGGGGCACCTTGTGGCTTCACAAGGCTGCAAACCTGAAATCAGTTGTGCAAGACCTACGCACCCTGGGACAGTATTAGGTGACAGTATTTTGATTGATTCCATGGTATTTGCCACATCAGCAGGGTCAGAATCGATAACAAAACCTGCAAGTCTTGGGCGGCAATTTTCTCTGCTGGCTTTACAAAGCTCTCCCTCCAGGAAGCCACAGAAAATTTTCAGCTTAAAACTACAATTAGTGATTAAATCTATGAATCCTTCAAGATAGAATCACAGGATCATGCTGGGTTTGGGCTGGAAAGGAGCTCAAAGCTCATCCAGTCCCACCCAGGGACACCTCCCACTGGATCAGGGGCTCCAAGCCCCATCCAACCTGCCCTTGAACCCCTCCAGGGATGGGGCAGCCACCTCTGCTCTGGGCAACCTTCACCAGGGCCTCCTCACCCTCACATACAGGATATTAATCCTTATTCCCTGTATTTATTCTTGCCACAAACAAAGGATGCTCTGCTTAGGGCAGCCTGATGCTGCTGCTCATTTTTTTTTTTTTTTTGCCATTCAAACAGGACGTGGATTTCTATTGTCCATCTTTGCCACTAATCCGCAGGCTGAAATTCTTGGGAATATAACTTGTAAGCGTCAGCAATTCAAGTCAGGAAGGACGCTCGGATCACACCCTCCTGTGCACCATCTGCACGTTTCGTTCAGCCTCGTAGCAATCATTTCTACCTCTGCAGCTTATATAACAAAACCATGAAAACCGCAGCTCCTCAGCACAGCCAAAGGGCCAAATTCTACCCTCTGTGGGTCACCAGAGTCCTCCCCACAGAAGGAACTCACTAAAACACACTTGAAGGTAGAGTTTGACCCCCCAAAACATCAAACACATGCAACACACACATTGCAGCCTTGCAAAATATACAGCAAGCGTAATGACTCAGCTGTAGCTTCTTTCTCTGTGCAAGAGTTGCAAGAGTTGTTTGATAGGAATGGTTGGACTCGATGAGCCGATGGGTCTCTTCCAACCTGGTGATTCTATGATTCTATGATCACGATTCTAGGGGAAAACCTCTACCACATTCCACTCGCACGACAAACAAAAAGCATTTACCACCTAGGAGAAAAGGTTTTGCAAGGCTGACACCCAGAGCAGCTCAACTGCTCATACAGACCCCTCCTTCGGATGCTACAGAAGCACAGGAGCCCTGAATTTATCTTGGAAAAGGCCACGTGAAGCATTTCTCGTCTTTTCAACTTGTTGCAACGTCAAAAAGCAAATAGAAAATTTTGCTTCGTAGAGAACAGAAAAAAAAAGGAAGTTCCGTGCCCCAAACCAAACACATCACTGATATCTAGGATGTCGAAAAACACTAAATTACGATTGTAAGAGGCTTGTATTGTATTTATCAGGAATCGAGACGCTCTCAAGGATGGTTTTTGAGAGGTGCAGCACATTTTGGCTCAGGAAACATAAAAGGAGGACAGCTCGGGGGAAAATTTTGGATCCACTTCACCTGAGGGAGTAATTCTTACCAACATTTAATCATTTGAGGGCTGCACATACTTTATTCAGGACACTGCATCAGACACGCCCTGTTTGGAGGGGTTGATATTACAAAACAAAGCAGCTTGGGATAGATTTGGATCAGTTTTACTAAATAATAACTGTCTTGCACAAGGATTTTTTGCATAACCGACCCCTGCGCTCTTTAAATTCACCTCTCAGCAATTTAAATTCACCTCTTGGCTGCTCTGAATCGATGTTCTCATCCTTTCTAGGAAGGAAAAATCACAGCGAGCCCCGTTCTGGAGGGATCACTGAAGCCGTTTTATACGATTTAACAGGAATAAAAAAATGGAGACTACGCGGAAGTGAAAGAGCTGCCCAGCTACAGCACAGGAAAACAAAACTGGAGGAAATGTACTTCAAACACGAGTTTCACCCAGCAGCAAGTGAAATAACATCGTGATCTTGAAGTATTTGCATTGTGATTTTAAAGTATTTTTTTTACTACACTGAGTTGTTCAGGATCGGAAAACCCCGAACATTTTATGACAATAATTAAAACGAGGACATCTCGTGATGAACCAGTTAACAATTGCTTGTTTTTAAGCCCAGATCAGTACCTTTAATCTCAAGGTCTGAGAAAAAGGGGCTGTTTTCCCTCCTCTTGAGGATCACCCTGCTCTGCTTTGGCCAATCCCTCCATACAATTCAAGCCCCTTCCAGGTCACGAACAAAACCAAAACCAATCTTCACAAGAACCAAAAAATACTCATTTCACCATCTGAGACACTAACCCAGAGCCTGGACAGAAAGGACAGATGCAAACCAAACAGAAAAAAAGCAGATGGGGAGAAGAGCGAGAGGGAAGAGAGAGACAGGGGACTGCATGCCATTAACCATTACTTTTCCAGTCTTCTTTTACGCTCACACTCTAGGCAAAGCTTTCAGAGAAATCTCTCCAGCTCATACTGCTCTTCGCAAGCAAAGACAAGAAGACTGAGAAAAGGAGCATAGTCATCATCACGGTTCGTTGAAACAAGAAACGGCTGCTCGGCCAACGGGGGTCAGAGAAGAATGAGCGAAGGAGCTTTGCTGCCCTCCCTCCCCAGCGCAGAGCGAACCCCAAGCAGGAAGCACTTTGGAGCCATTTCTTGTGCAACTTGTTGCGACGAATAACCCAACCTTAATTACAAGTTAGTGAAGTCTTCAAGTGTTGAAGGTGCTGTGAGAAATGAAGCATTGGCCACTCTAGAACAAGGCTCAGAAGGCCTGGACTGTCAGGATCTTCCGGGTAATTATTTGCAGTGTGAACCAAATGGGGTTTTACTGCACTTCACGCGTGAGCTGCTCAGTCTACTCTTACATATAGAAAAGTTTCTGTTATATTATCTGTTTTCTGTAGTAATGAAATAACACGTCTAAACTTTCCACAGCCAGTGCATTCAAGTCTGGCTTGAGTTCCCTTTCATAGCGATTTGAAATAGATCGTTTCATTAGAAAATTGATTTTGAGCTTTAAATTTCATGTACTTTGAGGAAAGCAGCAGGCAGATCTTCCCAGAGAGGACAGGATTTAACAGAAAGGCACCAGCTCTGGCTGTGCTGGGTTTTACCCATCACAGCTATCAAAGCGATAGATTATCAGGTTATGCTGTTTGTCCAGGGAGACCCAAGAACTCGTAAGGGAACGTTCAGCACTGGAAGACAGTTTTTTTTGTAAAGAAACCAACCCCACGACCCATCAACCGAGCGCACCGCCAGCAATATCTATGTCAGCAATGACTCGTGTTGGCCCGAGAACATCCCTAATGCTTGAGCAACCCAAACCGCCAGATAAACAGTCGGACGTTTGCAGGAGCCCAACTTTTACTCGATGACAGCCTTTAGAAGCCATATCCGCTACCAACTCTTTGATCAAATCCTTGGATTAGCGGAAACAGGACAGGGACTCAGCAAAAACATCTCCTCGCTGTTCTGAAAGCCACACTCCAAGGAAACTCCCTAGACTGTGATCTACTCAAGGTTTAAAAGGAAGGATTACATCTCCCCCCATAGCAGCTTTATGCCTGCTCTTCACAGCCCCAGTGGAAGAATCCAGATCCCAGCTGGTACCAGACAAAATGCTGGAGACTCTAAACAGCAGTTTCGCTCCAGAACTTACCTCCAAAACCATGAGGGTTTGATCAAAGCCTCAAATAAATAAATAAAATAATCAATCTGTTACTCCAGGGGACTTTGCATTATGACCCTAACAATTAATCCTGATATCGCGTCTCAAACAATGAAGAGAAATTAAACTGGATTGTGAATCCTCTGTGAGAGTTTGGACTCCTACCTGCTGAAGAAAGGGCTCACTGCAGCACTGAATTTTCAGCTTTAAAAGCTACCAGCATCTTAATCATTTCACGTGATTTTTAGACAAACCATCGCTTTACTAAAACCCAAACCAACAGAATAAGAGGCAAGTTGTGGGTAGCTGCGCATACTGCATGAAAAATGGAAGAGTTTGAGCAGCTTTCTTAAACAAAGCAATAAAAACGACCCTGCTGTCCAAAACAGCAACGGAAAATAGATTTGGGAATAAAAAAAATGGTAACTTGTGGCTGAGGAACTGGCTCCCCAAGTGTTACCCAGCCCCCGGTATTCTGACCTCATCGAAAAACTGCTGAGTTTTACGCAGTATAAATTTTAATTCCGTCAGCTCCAAGAAGTTTCTCTTCAGAGCTTCCTGGTTGGTGTTGATTTCTTTAAGTTCATTCTCAATCTTCTCGAAGTTTGCCTGCGAGACGGGGGAAAGGGAGAAGGAAAAAGGACTTAAAAGTGACTCCAGAAGTGCTGTTAAGACAAGAGAGCAGGCAGGATGCTTCCCATTCCCCCATGATTTGCATACAATTAGAGATGCATCGTCAGCCTGCACTAAGCCAGCTTTGCGACATTCTTTTCAGGCAACTGGGAATGTTTCCTACTCTTTTACAGACTGGAGTCTGTTACAGACTGGATTTGTAGAGAGTTCTTCAAATCATTAAAGCTCTTAGTAGCCGGAACACAGACCTGCCACAAACCATACGGTTCCAGTTGGTTTTGACTCTTAAATGGGAGAAATTCCCAAGTTCTTTCACTTTGAACTGGATTTGGATAAACGCACAAGCAAAACAATGCTTGTGAATTAAATCTGAACTGATATGAACCAGCAGAGAATTCCCAGCATCAGTGGGGATCGTGGTTAATGTGCCTTTGCTGGTAAATTCATTGAGTTTCCACTAATAGAGCTGATTTTCCCTGTTTCCATCTAGAGTCAGACACTACTGGACTCTCAACACACTTCATTACCTCCAAGTCAATCATGTCACGTGGAAAAGGCACCTCCGGGTTTTCACCAGTGTCCATGATAGGAATATTTGCTTTTTTAATCTCCTTCTCAACAAACCCTGGAGAGAAAACACGCTTGATGTCAATGCCAGGGGCACTCCAATGTCAAAGCACCCAGCAGCCGGGAATCCTTCCACCTCCTGTTCCAAAGTCCCCTTATTTGTGGAGGAATTGGATCCCTGGAGGCAGCCTGGCCAGCGGATACAGGGAAGGAGGCAGCTTTAGCCCTGAGCCCAGCCCGTACGGACCCCACGACACGTACGCAGCTTGCGGTCCATCTCCTCGCAGCGCCGGACTTCATTCACGAATTTACGTTGGAAAACGTTCACGTCCGGGTTCAGCTGCAGAGAGAGACCAGGCTGCTCAGCGTTCCCTGCCCGGGGCTGAGGGGACCCGAGGGGTGACTGAGGGGGACCTAGAGGTTGGGATCCCCTGGAGGGGCATCCAGGGAGGGGACCCTGATGGGGGGATCCAGCTAGAAGACCCAGAGAGGGGATGATCTAGGGAGAAGGACACAATCCGACAGGGAGATGGGGAAGAGGGAGATCTAGGGAAGAACTGGGGGGAACCCAGAGCGGGAATTTGCAGGGGCAACATGGAGAGGGTGGATTCAGACGAGAGGAAACCCTGGGGGAGACATTGAAGGGACACACAGAGAAGGAATCCAATGGGGACCTGGGGAAGCAGATCCGAGGGGGAACCTGCAAGGCTTATCCTAGGGCAGATCTGACAGAGATCCGGGAAGGGGGGGGAATCCAAGGGGGACCTTGGGAAGTGGAACCAGAGGTGGATCCGAAAGGGGAGTCAGTACTCACATCGCGGAACTGGACCTTGCCCAGCTCGCCCAGCTCGCTGACACAGCAGTAGGCGGCCTCCGACTGGAGGAAGAGCTGGGCCAGGGTCATCTCCTCGCTGCGGAACAGCTCCCCCATGGTGGCCGCCGCGCTGCGGGCTCTGCGAGAGAGGCGCTCAGCACCGCACTGGGGGGCAACAGGGCCTCCCTGCTGCCTCCCCATCATGGCACCAGCCCCATTCCTGTTCCCTTTCCCATCCTTGTCCCCATTCCCATTCCACCTCCCACCCTCATCCCTGTTTCCAGCCCCATTCCCATCACAATCCTCCATCCCTGTTCCCATCACAATCCTCCATCCCTGTTCCCATCCCCATCCCTATTCCTTACCACATTCCCAATTACTTACTCCCATCACAATCCTCCATCCCTGTTCCCATCCCCATCCCTATTCCTTACCACATTCCCAATTACTTACTCCCATCACAATCCTCCATCCCTGTTCCCATCCCTATTCCTTGCCCCGTTCCCATTCCCAATTACTTATTCCCATACCCGTTCCCACCCCACATCCCCATCCCCTATTAGCTATTCCCACCTTCCATCCCCAGCCCCACTTGTGGCTTCATTCCCGTTCCAATTCCCCTTCCCTATTCCTGGCCCCATTCCCTATTCCTACCCCCACCCCTCATCCTCATCCCTATTCCTATTTCCCATCCTCATCCCAATTCCCGTCTCTATTTCTGCTCTCATACCCACCCCCATCCTTATCCTTATCCTTGTCCCCGTCTCAGTCCTCATCCCCATCCTCGTCCCTGTCCTCATCCTCGTCCCCATCCCTGTCCTCATCCTCGTCCCCATCCCCATCCCTGTCCTCATCCCCATTCCTGTCCTCGTCCTCGTCCCCATCCCTCATCCCCCATCCCATTCCCATTCCCATTCCCATTCCCGTTCCCATTCCCACCCTCATCCCCGCCCCCTCCCCATTCCCGGTCCCGCACCCGCAGCCCCCGCAGCGCCTCCTCCTTCTTGCGCCCCCGCGCCTTCCGCCCCTGACGTCACCGCGTGCGCGGGGCGGGGCCGCGGCGGGCCGAGGCCGGAAGTGACGTCACTCTCCCGGGCCCCGCTCCGCCCCCCCTCCCCGCCCCTCTCAAGGCGCTGGTGACGCCATCAGGGTCGCTGTGACGTCCCCGTGGGAAAACACAAATTATTGAGAGATTTGGCTGTTGTGAAGTTCATAATGACATTAAAATCAGTCCTCGCGATACAGGAAGCAGGGATGGGGCAGCCACAGCTTCCCTGGGCAGCCTAGTCAGGGCCTACACACTCTCATCGTGAAGAAATTCCTCCTTCTGTCTAGTCTAAATCAGCCCCTCTCCAGTTTATGTCCATTGCCCCTCGTCCTATCACTATTTCATCTCCTTTTCCAAGTGTCAGGGGGAATAAAACTCCATGTTCTCTTTTACCGGATTCCGTCTGGGTTGACCCAGGATGTTGAGGCTCTGGAGCGAGTCCAGAGAAGAGCAACAAAGCTGGTGAAGGGGCCGGAGAACAGGCCCTATGAGGGGCAGCTGAGAGAGCTGGGGGTGTTTATCCTGGAGAAGAGGAGGCTGAGAGGAGACCTCATTGCTCTCTACAACTACCTGAAAGGAGGTTGTGGAGAGGAGGGAGCTAGGCTCTTCTCCCAAGGGACAGGGGACAGGACAAGAGGGAATGGCCTCAAGCTCCACCAGGGGAGATTTAGGCTAGAGATTAGGAGGAAGTTTTTCACAGAAAGGGTCATTGGAATAGGCTGCCCAGGGAGGTGGTTGATTCACCTTTCCTGGAGGTGTTTAAGGGACGGGTGGATGAGATCCTGAGGGACATGGGTTAGTGTTTGATAGGAATGGTTGGACTCGATGATCCGATGGGTCTCTTCCAACCTGGTGATTCTATGATTCTATGATTCCCAAGTGGTGAAGTAAAGGCATGGAGATTGCATTGCAGTCAGACATGGAATGGAGAGCAGACCTGGAAAGAAAGCTCCTCTCTCCTGCATCCTACCCTGTTCGTGGAACTCCACAGCCTGAGGAATTCCACTCTGGAGCTGCTGTCCAGAATCAACTGGAGAGCCTCCACGCGTCTGCCTGGAGGGAGAGGCGTTTCCACAGGACTGACTCATCCGCAGCAAACACTGGAAATAAATTCTCAGGAAAAAGGTCCCTTCAGGAAAAAAAAAAAAAAAAACAGGGTATAGAAAAGCAGCCTATTTGTAATACATGACATAACAACATTCTGGAGACCACACAGGACCGTTCGCTGATGCACAGTGAAGCCGAAGCTCAATCTGCGTCGCAGTGCGGGTACCACGGCAGCAAAATCGAGTTGTCACATGGCGTGGAGCACCGGGCGCAGAAAGCGCTGACTGTCGCCAGCATTCATCATTAAACAATGTTCATGACGCTGTGGCTTTCCCAGCTCGTGTGCTTGGAACGAAGCGTTTCTTCCAGCACTGTCCCGGGGCAAGCAGGGAGCTGGGAGAAAGAGGTGTTGGAGAAGGTTTGCTTTGTGGCACACGGCGAGGGTGAGCTCGACCCCCATGGGAGGCAGGATGCACGGAATGTGAATTGCTTGTTGTCAAGGACAAGAGGGAAGCTGCAGCCTTCCCAGCCTGCCCACAGCCCTCCAACGCAGCCAGGCTTTCTGCTGCCCCCACCAGCAGAGGCTTCGCAGGGGCTCTGCCCATGGGAGCTGGGTTTCCTTTGACTGAGCCAACACCAGCAACAGGGAGAGGCCACAGGGACACCTCCCACTGGATCCAGTTGCTCCAAGCCCCATCCAACCTGGATTTGAACCCCTCTAGGGATGGGGTAGCCACAGCTTCCCTGGGCAACCTGTTCCAGTCCCTCACCACTCTCATGGCGAAGAAATTCTTGCTTATATCAAGCCTAAATCTGCCCCTCTCCATTTTATCCCCATTGCCCCTCGTCCTATCACTCCAACCTTTGTGAACAGTCCCTCCCCAGCTTTCTTGTAGCCCCTTCAGGTACTGGAAGGTCACTATAAAGTCTCCTCGGTGCCTTCTCTTCTCCAGACTGAACAACCCCAACTCTCTCAACCTGTCCTTGGATGGGGAGGTGCATGGGATGGTCCCATGAAGCACAAACATCTGCCAGCACAGAGTGCTGTGTGTCAGTGTTGAGGTTAAAGATGGCAAAATAAGGATTATTTCTTCCTCACACTTCCCACGTATCATTTCCCTGTGCCTTCCAGTTTATATTTTTGATACCAGCAGAGCTTTATGTAAAAACTGTGTGTTTGGACATTGCTTCCAAGTGCATTTTTGACTGGAGTGTGCTGCAGCGTGTCCTGCATTTAGAAGTCCAGCGGCCAGATTTGTCCATGGGCTGCAGATCTGAGAGAGCTGCTTTTGGGTGGGAGTGACTGGCTGCTTCCCTTCGGGACTGATTTGAGCTGCTTTCTGTACTAAACCTGCCTAGATGAGCTTTGCACGCTGCATGCATCACACGTAGCCCTGCTCTGTGCGTTCGCACACGTGTGAGCGTGTATTTTGATGATCCAGAAGTTACGTGCTGTGACTACTCAGTCCAAATTGTGCTCTTTCGTTAAAGTATTGACAATTGATAGTTGGACTCGATGATCCGGTGGGTCTCTTCCAACCTGATTGTTATTATATGATTCTATGATTCTAATTGGCCTCTCTCAGTCCTGGAAAAAGCTCAATATTGGAAAAGATCTGAGCTCTCCAGCTGTATCGGAACACGTGCACTTGTTTAAACCAGGCTTCCTTTACCGTATGCAGCTGTGTCCAGATGGGGTTCCTTTCTTCCCAGCAGCTTCCCGAGCCGTTTGCTGAAGGTTTTTGTTTTTTCCTCTCATTACTTGCGCTGCCTTGAGACCTACGGTGAAGAAGAGGCAGCTGTAGCTCCAGAGCTTTGCATTCCTCGCTGAGCCGTGCCTGTGTTCGCATGCAAAGCCATCGCCTCCCCTCCAACTATTTTAATCATTCCAGAAAGGGTGGGTCATCAGGCATTTGGCAGCGGGCTCCTTTTATACAGCCGAGGTGGAGTCAGCCAATGACCTGCAAGCCTGGAAAATTTTGCAGGGCAGTTTCCCCGGGTGGCTTTGCAGAGTCGTGCCATTTGAATTTCGGCACAGACATCCACATACTGTGCTCTCCATTCCTGGCGTGGCTCCCAGTGCGGAGTTTAGCTGAGGCTCGGGTTTAGTTTTCCCTCCTCTCTCTCCCTGCAGTGACAGCTTCTCGGGGCTCTGCTCGACTCCCAAGCGATCATGGAGGATACTACTTTGCAAATTATCGAGCCACCGACCGCTTCCGAAGCCTCGGAGGAGCAAGCGCCCGAAGAACCCATCAAATCGGACCAGATCAATGGGGTGATGGTGCTGACCCTTCTGGACAAGATCATCGGAGCAGTGGATCAGATCCAGCTGACCCAGACGCAGCTGGAGGAGAGACAGCAAGAGATGGATAGCGCGGTGACCAACATCCAGGGCGAGCTAACCAAGCTGACCAAGGCTCACACCACCACCAGCAACACCGTCAACAAGATGCTGGAGAAAGTGCGCAAAGTGAGCGTCAACGTGAAAACCGTCCGGCAGAACCTGGAGAAGCAAGCTGGGCAGATAAAGAAGCTCGAGGCCAATGAAGCGGAGCTCCTGAAACGCAGAAACTTCAAAGTCATGATCTACCAGGTAAGGAGCTGTTTGGCGACTTCTCCCTGTCCTACCAGCGGGTGTTTGCTTCGCTCAGGGTCTGTCGCGCTGCATGGTCGGAGTTGTTGCTCCCCAAACTCCCTTGACTACTTGGCCTTCCAAGCTGAGGCGGGTCTGACGCTGCGCTCTCATTCATAATTTAACGTTCTCTGTCTGTTCTGAGGCAAGGTTTGCTACGTTTAACAGGGATTTTAACAAAGAGAGTGAGAATGGCACTGAGCACTCATTGCAATGGGCCAGAAGTATCAAAACAACCTGATTTTGCTGCTTAGCTAAATAAAGAATGCAGAGGCTGTAGAAGGGGGTACTGTAAATCCGCCTGCCAGCGTCTTTGCTACTGAGAGGCAACGTGTGTATTGCTACATGGAGAGCGATAATGTTTCAGATTTGTGATGTGCAGCTGATAACAACAAGAACCGGTGACCCCAGCATTGGGGTTGGGCTCACTGACTGGGACAGAGACACTAGAGAAAGCACAGAGCGGCTCCCTGAGCACGTTAGCGCGCGGGGCTGCCTTTGCCCTTGTGCTCGTACCGATTTCCACCTTTGTTTTCTTCTCCAACCTGCCAGTCTGAATCTTCTGGTTGTCTGGTTTCAACAACAGCTTTGGTTTGTTTGATGGTCAACCCTGGCGATAAGCACTCATTTTTTCCCTTTAATATTAAATGAGAAGGAGGAGAGAGGAATATAGAGTTTCTGTTGCTTCCCTGTCTGGAGTTGGTCTTCCTTATCAGAGCAAACTCTTCTATCAGGCTACAGAAGTGAGTGAAACAGTTAATGATTCAGTTAGAAGCCTCTGGGTTAATAATAGACAGCAGCAGGGACAAAAAGAGAAGCATCCAGTGCTGATCACAGGAAGAGAGAGAATAAAAAGAGAGAGAAAAAAAAAAAAGGGAAACCGCTTCTTACTACAGCGTTTGAAGGGAGAGCTGATTGTAACAGGCTCAGGAATCTGGCACGTACGGGGGCTGTGTAGCTCTGATTCACAGCTTAAGCATTTGTAGCTTTATCGTGCCTGAAAGGCTCAAATACTCGAGCCTATTCAGATCACATGAGCACTCTAACTGGTTATATATATGTGTGTATATATACACACACAAACACATGCATCTCTCTTATCTCTCTATGATTCTATGATTCAATCTATCTCTGTCTGTCTCTATCTCTATCTCTATCTCTATCTCTATCTCTATCTCTATCTCCGTCTCCGTCTCCGTCTCCATCTCCATCTCCATCTCCATCTCCATCTCTCTATATCTCTATCTCTATCTCCATCTCTCTCCATCTCTATCTCTATCTCTATCTCTATCTCTATCTCTATCTCCATATCTCTCTCTCTACCTCCATGTCCATATCTCTCTATCTCCATCTCCATCTCTATCTCCATCTCCATCTCTCTCTCTCTATCTCCATCAACATCTCTATCTCTATCTCTATCTTCATCTCCATCTCTCTCTATCCCTATCTCTATCCCTATCGTATCTATCTATCTATATATATCTCCATCTCCATCTCCACCTACATCTATATCCTTATCACGAGCTCTTTGCTTTGGTCTTTCCGGAGAGAATGGTTCTGTCCATGTCAAGATAAAGTAGAACTCTCAAGGTTCCACAGAAGCAATAAACATTGCAAAAGGAAAAAGTCAAGGGGATTGTTTAAACATAACATTCTTTGTGGGTTATGGAAATAGGTAGGAAGTTGGCAAGCTTCTAAGTCCTTCGGAAGCATCGTAAACACTGGCAGACTGTCATTTTCAGAGCTGGTCCCTTGGCTTGCTGTTGATTTTGAGAGCTGAGTAGGTTTTCTGAATACAAAGAAGCAAACCTGCTTCTAGAGGATGCCTGGAGCAATCATCTTGCTGGTGAAATGAGGGCAGAACAGCCTCTGAGTGAATCCATTGGCAGGGGTTTGGTGAATCGTGGCAATATTAGGGGGGGAAAAATGCATGATTTGTAATGCAGAAAAAATTCCAGCATGGAATTCGGTGTGGTCTGATTGGGAGGCCACAGGGCCCGAGTGAGAAATTCCCCAGCTTTTCCTCATTGCATTGGAGCCCTTTGTGCCCTCACGGAATCCCTCGTCGGGCTGCGGGAAGCCCTGGCCAGAAGGGGCAAGGACCCAGCTCTTGGGAGAGCAGCAACGTGAGGGCTTGTGGCTGCTCTGCCGAGGCAAAGGAAGGTCCCTCTCAGAGGAGAAACTCTCCATGACCTCTTCATTTGGTGCTAGAACCGGAAAACCAAATCCCTGCTGGGCTTTTGGTGTTGGACTGCTAGGAAGAAAGAGGCAATAAGAGCAATAATGTGCCTGTTAATGCCTGTTAAAAAAACATTATTGATAGTAGAGTCGTGCTGCTTTGCTGTGCACACACAGGCCACGACGATGGGAGGCTGGTGGCTGGATGTGTTGCTCAGGGAATTCCTTGGAAGCAAGGGGTGTATTTTTGCCGTCCTCTGCTTTAACCACTTTTTCCTATGATGGAAACACAGGCTTTTGGTCAACAGGCGATGTTTCTGAATGATGTCAGTCTTAGAGCTGCATTAGTCATCGTTTCTCCTGTGGAAAATGAGGTTTGCATTGTTCTGTGGACCTCGCTCCACAAAACCGTCACCATTTTCATGATTTCACCTGGATTGCACGGCCTGATGTGAGGAAAAACCAACCTGTCGTGTGTAGGAGCCTCTTATTGTGGAGATCTTTGATTCTGAAGATCTTTGATTCTTTAATCTTTGATTCCCCTTCCCTGGAGCTGTTTAAGGGATGGGTAGATGAGGTCCTGAGGGACATGGTTTAGTGTTTGATAGGAATGGTTGGACTCGATGATCCGATGGGTCTCTTCCAACCTGGTTGTTCTATGATTCTATGATTCTATGAAGAAATTCAATATTTGAGGGATCTCAGAAGTTTTTGGGTTGTTTGGTTTTTTTACTTTTAATTTTGCTTCTTTTTTTTCCTGGGAGGGACAGCTTTCTTAAGAGTTTGTGTAGCTACAGAACTGCCATTCTTCAGCTATTTCCAACACAGGCTGCCTGTGGGAATCCCACAGCAGATCAGCCCAACCCTCAGGTTCCCGTTTTCCATCCTGATTTCTTCCTCTGAGTGTCTTTTCGCCGTCAGTGATTCCAGGCACATCGACAGCAAGGGGTGTCCTGTGCCTGGGGTTGTACGAAGCGGATCACGCTGACACGTTTAAAGAATAAAACTGCACAGAAACGTGCGATACTTTTGTGTGGGCAGTGTAGAGGCAACGTTTAAATCGAGGGTGACGTTCAGCTGCTTCACTGACATGAAAAAATGCTATTTGTTGCGAGAAACCTTGTTAATCCCTGCTGGATGAGCGTTCACTAATATCCTTCCGTGTTTCAGTGTTAATAGTAATGAAACTTTAAGAAAATAGAATCATAGAAACCTGGAATGGTTTGGGTTGGGTTTATCAAGGGTTCTGTTAAACGAAAGCTGTATGATGGGCTCCACCCTGGGAGCTGAAATGAGGAAAATTCCTTGTGCTTTCCTAACGGTGCTTAGCATTAATTAAAAAAACCCAAAAGAATAATTCAGATTTTCACGTCTCCAGATCCACCTCCTGTCAATGTTTGTGTTAGATACTTGATAATATAATTAATGCTGTAATGATGAACAACATTATAACTAGCTTCTGATTCAGGAAAAAAAAAACCTTTGGAAAGCCGTGGTTAACTCTTCTCTGTGATTGCATTTTCAGTGGCTCTGGCTAAAAATGCGAGGATTTATCAGTCTTTTCTGTTAGAGAACAAGAGATAAACTCATCTTAAGAGACATAAAATATTGCATAAACCCTGCGGTGGTTGGTTTGGGGCCACATGGCTGAGTTGGGCTTGAATATTGAGGGATTCTGCTGCTGAAGAAGTAACAGGAGGTAAAGATAAACCAGGTCTTTGCCGGTTAGAGGTGTTGAATTATTCTTTCAGCGCTGGATACCGAGTCTCCGGCCGTTGCGGAGGGACTATTTCAGGAGTGCAAATAAGACCTTGAGGTCGGACGCAGGCAGGAGTTGTGTTTTGCTGCCTGTTAGATCAGGAGGAAATGGAAATCGGGTTTTATGCCGGGAAAGCTCGCTCTGTCGAGGGGAGCACCTCTGCCTGCTGCTCTTCCAGCTTGTGGGAGAAAATGCAGAAGGGAAAATCCCTTCCACTGAGGCCAGAGGAGAGGGAGCATTGAGATGAGTGGTTTTGAGCCGTCACTCGTAGCCCCCTCGGCTGTGCCTTCCTGAAGGCTGATGTTGAAGGACTAAACACACTTATTAGTGTGATATTGCTCCTCAGCACTCGTCCTGTGCTCCCGTCTTTCAGAGAAATTAGGACACCAACAAATTCAGTTGGAGTGGTGGCAAATAAAAGCAGAGTGACTTCATCCCGAATCTCGTGGGTTTAGGATGGAAGAATCTGGGGCTGGATACTACAGTTCACGATCTAATAATGGATGTCGCATGCAAAAAGCTACTGCCCTAAGCCCTGACAGTGTGCTCCATTCATCTGTCGAGCAGCACATGGCAGCACTTACGTAAGCACAGAGTTTTTCCTCCAAACAGTTTTCAACAATTAAACTTATTCCTGTGGATGTCAAAGGCCTGATTCCCTTACAGCTCGGCGAATACTCACAGCACTCAGCACACATAGCGAATGTAAATAGAATCACAGAATGGTTTGAGTTGGAAGGGAAATTAAAGCCTGTTCAGTTCCAACCCCCCTGCCATGGGCAGGGACACCTCCCTCTGGATCAGGGGCTCCAAGCCCCATCCAACTGGCCTTGGACACCTCTAGGGATGAGGCAGCCACCCCTGCCCTGGGCAACCTGGGCCAGGGCCTCCTCACCCTCACAGAAAAATGTTTCTTCCTAAGATCTCATCTCAATCTCCCCTCCTGCATCTAAAAAACATCCCCCTTCATCCTATCCCTGCTCTCCCTGATCAGGAACCCCTCCCCAGCTTTCCTGGAGCCCCTTTCAGCCCTTTAATCTGCTGTAAGGTCTTCCCAGAGCCTTCTCTTCTCCAAGCTAAACAACCCAAACTCAACTTTTTCCTCATATGGGAGGAGTTGAATGTTGGATTTCTGGAGTGTGCTGGTCCTTTATTTTGAGGCAGGCGTGGGTGCTGAGCTGTGCGGGCTGGCTCGTGATCTGTAGCGCTGTTTGAAGAGTGGCCTTTGTTGAAGGTGTGCAGATGGGCTGCTCCCTGCACTGTTGGATTCCGGGGCTCCCACAGGGCTCCCACGGGCCACCCCTGCTCTTCAGGGGCCTCCAGCAGCCACTCAGAGCCTTGGGAGACATGGAGTTTCCCCAAGAAGGGCCAGGCAGTTACAAGAGCCGGGTAGGGCAGGACAGGAATCTCATTTGTACAATGTGTAGAGTAGGTAGGGCTGGACGAAGGAATATAAATAGCACAGCTTGGCTTTTGTGCCTCGAGTGGACCTTATACGGATGAGAGCAAGGAGATTGTTAACCGTGGGAAGGAGGGATGAATTCCAAACCCACACGTTAACACGGCAGATTCAGAGGACAGACCTGTACTACCTCGGTTTTAGGTCTGTGCTCCTCCGAGGAGAGTGTGAAAAAGGACATGGGCCTGGGGGCTGACGGGGAGCACAGGGTAGGGAGCATGGGGCACCCAACCAGCCGCCGCACCCACCGCCCCGGGACACAGCTCTCTCTGCCTCATAAACAGCCTGGCATCTGCCCCAAGCGATGCTTTTGTTTGAAATTAATCATTCTGAAACAAAACCTTTATGAGTCTGATGACAGCAGAGGGTTTGTGAGGGAGAGCCGTGCCGAGAGAACAGCCTGTGGGGTGACAGCCTGTGGGTTCAGCAGGGCTTGCCCAGCTGCAAGCATTAAAGAATAAACAGGAATTTCAGACAGGGGAGACTGAGTGATCTTAGGAAATGTTTTGCTGTGAGGGTGAGGAGGCCCTGGCCCAGGTTGCCCAGAGCAGGGGTGGTTGCCCCATCCCTGGAGGGGTTCAGGGCCAGGTTGGATGGGGCTTGGAGCCCCTGACCCAGTGGGAGGTGTCCCTGCCCATAGGGGTGGGAGTGGATGGGCTTTGAGGTCCCTTCCAACCCAAACTATTCCATGATCCTATGATCTTTGTTGAAGCTGCTTCTTGCTGCCTTGCCCAGAAGTTTGGTTTGCTCCCTGTGCCCGAGTCATGAGCAGAGAGCTGAGCAGTCTCCACTCTCTGTTGGGCTGTGATACCTCTGAGATGTGTGTAAAGCACAACAACAACTCCTAAGCTTTCGGCTAAGTGCTTAGCCATCTTTTCTCCTGTCTGGGATAATGTTCTCTTGCAAAGTACCTGAGGTTGTTCTCTTGCAAAGTACCTGAGGTATTGTGGGTCTGCTGTCCAGCTGCAAGATAAGATGAAGACCAGAAACAAAAATGCTTAGTGTCAGGGAGGGAAAAATCAAATATTTAGTATGAAAAGCCTCAGGATGTTTAGTCTGAAATTTTATGTGAGGATGCAAATGTCAGGATCAGCACAGATCTCTGCCGTGCAGCCCCCATCTTCACTGCTTTGCTGTTCAGAAATAGCTCTGGAGTTACTAATCAGTTGGAACAGGTTTATCCGGGAGGAACAGTTGTGAAGGCAAAGCCAGTTGTACAAACAGACTGATAATAGGATCAAAACTTTTTTTTTTTTCCTGCTGTCAGAGGGAATAAAAAAGCCTTTTTGCTCTGCAATCTATTTACTTCTCTGTTTCCTACAGTGCTGCCTTTCTTCTGACTCACCGTTAGGCAAAAGTATTTTCCAAACAGCCTCTTCATCTCCCTGCACTGTTCCTCCCTCACTTTTCCCTGTCAGGTTTGAACCAGCTCCATTCCGTCCCTGTACTGTGCTGTTGATTCTCATCATCTTCTTCCTTGAGAAGAAGATACAGCTGGTAGGAGGTGTCCCTGCCCAGGGCAGGGGTGGGACTGGATAGGCTTTAAGGTCCCTTCCAACCCAAACTGTTCTATGATCCTGTGACATTAAATGACTCTGAAGAGCAGCGTGAAAAGAGAGCAGAACCTGGCTGTGTGGCAGTGTTCAACACTAATGTGCCTGAAACTACAGAAGGGTTTCTGCATCTCCTAGGACCTGCCACGAATTAGAGAAGGACACTCTTCCTTTTAATAAATCTTCATGGACTGTCTTTTCTGTCAGATTTTGCCACCTGGCTTCCCCCTTCACTCAACCCTTCCCCTCTGCTTGTTCCCTCTGCCCGTTCCCATGCTGATCCAGATTACTTTGCTGCTGTTTCTGATCAGGTTCCCAGCAGGGACAGGTAAGTTTTTCCATCGTGCTTCCTTTCTGCTGGCCATTGAAACGCGGTTTTCCTCGTCTTAGCCCAAGAAGATCCAGAGCGTGCGCTTTGAGGCTTCACCAGGGACTGTCCTCTGAGCCGTCTCCAGGAACGGTCCCCGCTGCCCACGCTGCGGAAGGTGCCCTGGCCCTGACCAGCAGACGACATGCGAGGAGGCAGCGGTTTAGGGCCTCGGCAGGAGCAACCCCTGAAGATGGCTTTAAACTTCTCCTGAAACTCTGAAATCTGCTGATTCCAGAGCCTTTCCCTCTCTGCCTGCTCGTGGCCGCTCCGAGACTGCAAAGCTGATCTTTCAGTCGGCCTCCGCTTGTTGACTAATCCGCTTGTGCTTGCTGCATGCTGTGCCCTCGGAATAATGGGTGGTGAGGAGGTGTGATTTCTCTCAGGCATTACAGGACTTGTTGTGTGCTCCCTCTGCCATCTGGGAGGGAGGAATTGCTGTATGGGAGGGAGGAATCGCTGTGTGGCTTGCACGAAGGGCTAGCAGCCAGGAGCACTTGGCTCCGCTGGCATCTGCTGTGACTGGGCAGATCTGACCAGTTTTCTGAGCCTCTGTTTCTCCCTCTGGAACACAGACCTGACAAAACCTACCTCCTCAGGCTTATTGTGAGGTTATTGCTTACCCGTGTTTGTGAAATGGTTTGGACTTGTTTTAAATAGATAGAAGATAGGCAGAAAGCACAGACTGTGTGGTATAGAACCACAAGTCGGCTCTGCAGCCTCCACTGTTTGCTGGAATCAGCCTTCTGCATGCAGATTAGAGCTGGTAGTGACTTTAATGACTGTTTATCTAATGCTTATCTCCTGCCGCAGCAGCCGCTGGTGACAGCATGATGCCCATTAGCCTTCCTCTTATTGTGTGGCTACTAAATGAGAAAATGCCCACAGCTTTGGGTGCTGCCCCTTCAGGTGGTCACTCAGCGGTGGGAGACACTGTCCAGTAGGAACAGCCACGTTGGTCCTTGTACAGAACTACCATGGGAGCCTGGCAAGAGCTGTCAGGGAAAACTTCTTATTTTCAAGGAGAGTTACAAGATTTTCAAACTGCTTCTTTTGTGAGATAGAATCATACGATGCTTTGGGTAGGAAGGGAGCTCAAAGCCCTTCCAGTTCCAACCTCCTGCCATGGGCAGGGACACCTCCCGCTGGATCAGGGGCTCCAAGCCCCATCCAACCTGGCCTTGAACCCCTCCAGGGATGGGGCAGCCACCCCTGCTCTGGGCAACCTGGGCAAGTGGGTGTCTATCGGGTGTGTTGCTGTTACTCAGGAATAACTGAATCCTCCTTCCTGTGACACTGATGGAATGTCAGTGCAGAAATGCATCCTCTAAGGACTGGCAGAGCAAACCGGTTATGGCAGCAACGGGAGTGCAGAACTTTCCCTTCTCTGGCAGGGCTGGGGCTGCCTGGCTTCTGCCTGGCTGCTTCTTATCCTCCCTCAGCCTCCCCCGGGCTCTGGGTGGTGCAGGAGGTGCAATGAGCTGCAGCTCATTCCTCAGCGGCCAGGGTCAGTCTGTTTTGGTCATAGCAGCTCTGGGGGATGTGAGCTGGATGTGAGCTGGTTGTGCTCTGCATGTTACAGCTGCATGTCAACCCAACTCTACCATTGGTGCTGTTGCGACTGTGTAAAAATAACCCAAGAAAACAAATTGCAGATGTGATCAGCATGTGTGTGTGTGAAAATCCTTCTATTAAACCTTCACACTGGAGATCGGAGTGGCTGGGAGTTCTGGGATGGTTTGTTACGCGCTGACGATAAGAGCAATGCAGGAGCCCTTCCCACATCGAGGCATGTTCCCCAGTTTGCCGATGATTCCGCAGTGCTCGAGGAGCTCCCCGGGGCTGGGAATGCAGCTCCGCTTTGTGTCTCACTGGCCTTTTATACAGCAGGGGAAGTGTTTACTTGTGTTGTGGCAACCAGGCAGGCAGTACAGGCCCATAGGGCTGCCCGGGTGACTCACTGCGAGAGAACTCGGGCTTGGAAACAACTCCAGTTATAAATCTGGCTTAGCGGAGCAAGGCAGAGGCTGACCTGCCCGGTAGATCTAACGGAGCTGTTTGACGGAGGAGGAATACAGCCCAGCACCCTGTTGGCCGGCAGCCAGCTGCCTTCGGTGCTGGGTACAGGCACCCACGGGCTCTGCAAGAGGATGGGCTTCCAGGGCCATGGGTCTGCCAGCAGGAGGGAGCTTCCCAAAGCTAAGGGAGCTTCCCAAAGCAAAGGGAGCTTCCCAAAGCAAAGGGAGCTTCCCGAAGCGAAGTGCTTCCCCGGGGAGGTCTGTGCCGCAGGGAACAGCACAGCCTCACACGTCGGATTGTGAAAGGACCAGGGTGGCACATTCTACGTGGGTGAAAGAAACACAGAACTTGACTGAGAGCTGAGCCTTGCAGTCAGGGGTATAAGGCAGCAGCGAGCTCCATCCCAACACACACCCAGGCACTGCCTGTCCTCCTGCTTTGTGCACAGAGCAGGGAGATTTTTCTTCTGCTGGTATAAAAAAATCTCTTGAGAAATCTTGTTTACCCACTGCCTTTGTGCCAGCTGGATTCAGGATGTCTGAGGGAACAGAACTGGTTTGCGTTCACTGACGAGGAGCCAGGGTTTGAACAACCCAACAGGCAGGGATGCCAAGGCCTAGGGTTTTGGACGCACCCTCTTCAAGGGTTAGTGTTTTCCCAGTAAAAATAGAGTAGTTGGAATGCCTCGTGTTAAAAATGTGGCTCTTCTGGATGAGTCATGAGTGAAATAAAGTGCACAGGGCACAGAGCCTTGCCCAGAGCGGGGATTTGTGGAGCAGCCACCCCTAAACCCGGATGGTTCTTGATTGTTCCAGCGAAGTCCCATTGTTCTGTACCACAGGCAGATGCAACTGTGTCTGCAGGCACGTTCTGCCTTGGCTGGGCTGCTGCCTTGCTCCCGGGAGAAAGCCCTTTCAGGCCAGGAGAGAACACCCTTGCAAGCATTTATGCCACACCTGGATGCTGCTGGGGAGCTGCACACGAGGGATGCTCAGCAGCAGTGTCCTTGTCCCTGTTGAGAGGAGCCAGAGCTGCTGGTTGTTCCTGCACCAGCTGCCCTGGGCACCAGCCGGAGCCATGAAACCAGCAGGAATGCTCCAGGGATGCAGGTGGGCTTGGAGTCAAGGACCCGGAGAGCACAGTGCTGAGGGGCCCCAGCTGTCCCCTTGTGGGTTATCCACGAGCAATTGGGCTGAAGAAGAATCAGGGGAGAGAAATGCAGGAATTGCATCCAGCACAGGGAGGAAACATGCACTATTTGGGGCCCTCGGCCATCCTGAGAGCCCTGCCCAGGCCGTCACCCCGGTCACCCTCGCCCTGTGGGACAGGGGCTGGGGCAAGATTGCAAAGGTTTCCCAAGCGCAGCTGGAGAAAAGCTCATGGAAACAGTCTCGAAGGGGGAGGCTGGGAGCGTAGGCATCCTCACATCTGGGAACAGCTTTGCTCCCTCCTCGTCTCTGTGTTTGAGCAACGAGGGGGCTCCCAAAAGAGGCAAGAGTGGAGAATTGGTGCCTGAGCAACGTGAGGCTGGCTCTGAGCTGAGATGTGAGGCTGTAAAGGAGCGCAGGCTGTGGGCATCAGCATCAAACAGATTGGCAATGTCTAGTCTTGGCATTAAGTGGCAGAGATTACAGAGAGTGAAAGCGTCACCCTTACACAGCCCAGGTGGACAGTTACTTGCGTGGCAGACGTGGGGTTTGTGAGGTGGTGTTTCTCTTTGCACACACACATTCTGGAGCTGACGTGGGGCTGATAAGTATCTGAGTTTGCAGGATATGGCCCGTTTCCAGTGACAGTGGTGCCAAGGGAGAGGGGGATCCTTTGTTCTGCCTTATTGTGTTGACTCACAGGGAAGGAAGTGGCTGGAGTTCCTGATGTTCTTGGCTCAGCCAGGCAGGGTCCCCCCGAGTCTCTGGGATTGCTCCAGCAGGTGTTGTTGTGGAGAACAGGATCCCTGCACGCCCAGAGATGCCGATTTGTTCTGGACTGACCTGGCCCTCTGGAGAGTCTCTGCATTGTTTTCTCTTGAAGGGGCTCATCAAATGAAGAAAACACATGTTGGCCACTTCACCTTGATTTCCAAAGTATTTGGGACCTGAACTGTGATCTAGAGGGTGAAGAGGCTTGCCCAGCTGAGCTGAGCACCCCGAGTCTGCAGAGGGACCGCAGAGGAGGGCAGGATTGTCCTGCCTGCATCCTTGGCTCAGAGCAGAGTGGCCGTGACCTTGGTCAGTGCTGTGGTGGGAGAGCGCTCAGGGCACGAGTGTGCAAACACACCATCCCCTCTGGTGCTGCACGAGGGATCAGGGTGTCCTCTGCCTCAGCAGCACCACAGAAACCTGCCAGTGTCCTGGCTCTCCGTGTCTGCACAGCTCCTTGGCTCGTGGCTGCGCCGGTGCCGTGGCTGCTGCCCTGTGTGCGTGACACGCAGAACGTGCTGCCCTGAACGGGAAATGCCAGGGAAAACTTGCCCTCCTGGGACACTGGGCAGCTCCACTCCCAGCATCCCTGAGCTGGGGAAGGCGACTCGCTGCTGGGGTTTGCCACTCATGTCATGGTCTCGGGGCTGGGGCACCCCTCGATTTCACCAGGCTCTGCTCCGGCCAGTGTTGGACTGGGATCTCCTGTCTGCCCTGATACTGGGCCTGGTGCCTGGCTGTCCTGCTGCCCAGGCTTTCCTCCAAACCTCAGCCCAGCAGCTCTGCTCTCTGCCTTTTGGCTGCTGCTGGCTTTCTGACCGTGCTCGTCTCGCAGCTCCGCACCTCTCCCGCCCAACTCCGTAGAGGAGAACCACTTGGGTAATAAATCCCTGAGCCGTGGGCTGCAGCCCTGCAGCTGTGACGCTTCGTACAGTGATGGGCTATTTCCAGCCTGTCCTGGGGACAGGGAGGTGATTCATGGCAGCAGGGACGCACGCTATGTGCTGCTCGGATGAAAACCAATCCCACTCCAGACCTGCAGCTCTCTCCTGGGCACATGCTTGTCCTCTGCCACCGCGATCAGAAACTTGGCTGACCCGGGAGAGCGGAGAAGCTGAATGAATTCACCCCCTTCCCAAGGAGAGACAGCAGAACCTCGCAGACCTAGTGCACAAATCGGGGCGGCCGTCTCTGCCGCCCTCAGATACAGGCTCCGATAAATTCCCCAGCTTAGTCTCCAGTGGAGAAATGGGAAAAAAACAAGGCAGCTTGCTGCATCCCAAGGGATGCCCCAACCCCACATCTGGATCCTGCAGGCCTTGGGAAAGTCTGAGCACAGCCAGGGTCATCCAGGCCAGGGTACACATGCTGGGTATGTGGCCAAGCACTCAGCTCCAGGCTGTGCTGCTTCTGCCGCCCCGTGCCACACTGGCCAGGCTGCAGAGCTGGGGGCCACCAGTGGTCCTACCAGGAGAAGAGCTCCAGGCAGTCACTTGGGAGCAAAGGGACAGGGCAGCCTGGATTCCCCACACTCCTCCTGGCAGGATACAGGTCTGGGGCAAGGAGCAGGGTCATGCGATGGCCGGGCCCTGGGATAAAGATGGAAGTGGAGGGGACAAGGCTGTGGCAAGGGCAGAAGAGGAAGGGAAAAGTGTCCAGTTTCAGGGTTGGCCTGCCTCTTCCTACACTGCTGGAGACACGGGTGGGTTCGGAGCCAGCCCAGAGCGAGCAGAGCCTCTATGCCCAAGCTTAAACACTGCAGAGCGCTAAGCTGCTGCAGGCAGAGCTAATCCTCTTCCCAGTGATTAACGTGAAGGAGAGGACGAGCTCGGGGTTGACGTCCCTGGTCCTGCTCAGCATGAGCCTGGCTGTGCTCCTGCGTGGGGCACTGCTGGCAGGGTGGGAGCAGGATCCCAGGCTGGACAGGCAGGATGTGCGCGTCTCACTGGCTCCGCTTTGTGTCTTGCAGGATGAAGTGAAGCTCCCGTCTAAACTGAGCATCAGCAAGTCTCTGAAGGAGGGTGAAAAGCTGGAGAAGGAAGGTGAAGGTGAGGAGGTGCCTTTGGGAGAGGACCATGCAGAGGAGGACCACGTCCAGCTCTCCTCCGATGAGGAGGTGGAGATCGAAGAGATTATTGAAGAGTCACGGGCAGAGCGCATCAAAAGGAGCGGCATGAAGAGAGTGGATGACTTTAAGAAGGCGTTCTCGAAGGAGAAGATGGAGAAGACGAAGCTAAAGACCAAGGAAAACCTGGAGAAGACCCGCCACAACTTGGAGAAGACCCGCCACAACCTGGAGAAGAGGATGAACAAACTGGGCACCAAGATTGTGACTAACGAGAGGAGAGAGAAGATGAAGTCCTCTCGGGACAAGCTGAGGAAGTCTTTCACCCCTGACCACACCATCTATGCCAGGTCCAAGACAGCCGTCTACAAAGTGCCGCCCTTCACCTTTCACGTCAAGAAAATAAGAGAGGGTGAGGTGGAAGTGAAAGCCACGGAGCTGGTGGAGGTTGGCGGAGAGGAGGGAGAAAACTCAGATCTGCTGCGCGGGGAGAGCCCCGAGACGCACACACTGCTGGAGATCACGGAGGAGTCTGACGCGGTACTGGTGGACAAGAGCGACAGCGAGTAGGACGGGCGGCAGCGTGGAAGGGTTGTGGACGACGGCTGAACACGTAATCATTCACATTTCGAGATCTCCCTCTGCCCCGGTGCCCGGGGCGAGTGCACACAGCGCATCTTTACTGCCCTGCAGAGCCAACGCCAATCCCCGCCTGCTAGGACGAGGTGTATTTTATATTTTAGGTTTAGCACACGGAATCGTTAGGAACACGGGACTGTTTTTCTTACACTGTTCAATCACCCTCAGAGACCATTCCTGCCGCAGGCTGCGCCACAGCCTTCCAGCACCCAACCTGAAGACACGCTTTGAGCGACGGGGACCCAGCCCGGCTGGACAGTGCTAATCCCAAGATAACCTCTGTGCTCTCGGAAAGCTCACGCGTCCTCCATCAGCCAAGAACTGGTGTCAAGAAAGCTCCCTGCCAAGCAGCCCACTGGCCCTCACCAACCTCCATCCCTGTGTGGCCGTCCCGCGGCAGAAAGACTCCCAGCACCCAACCTGGCCACCATGCTGGGGAGCAGAGGAGCTGCAACGCACCCGGTGTGCGGGAGGGAAGAGCTGAGCAAGGGCTGGTGATGGGTGGAGGATGGATGCAGCTGCACCAGCTGTGTGGCAAACAGGCAGGTTTGCTCCTCTCTGCCCTCCCAAGGACCGGATTGAGGACAGCTTCACCGTAAAGCTGCCCTGTTACTGCAGGTGCTGGTGTGGCATCACCTACCCTCCTCCCTGCTGCTCTGGGGCTGTCACTGTGGCCACCCCGGGTCTGCGGCAGGAGCAGCGTAAGCTGCACCGCTCCCCAGAATCCAGAGGCCCAGTGGCTGTGGGTGTATCCTTGCTGAGACAGGGAGGGCCGCGGTGCTGGGGTGCTGGATCTGGTCCCTCCACACCTGCAGGGCTGGTGGAGAAGGCAGTAAGCTCAGCACTCGCTGCCCCGGGGAGGGGGGACGCGCAGGCAGCAGTGCTGGAGCAGCCCTTATTTCCAGAGGGATGTGGGATACGCCGATGCCGTGTGAGGCTCTGGACTGCCAGAGAGCAGCCTTGACACCAGTCCAGCACCGGACCTTGAGTATTTCTGAGCACCTGCTTCCTCCAGGGATTCCAGCGTGGCTCTGGCTCCTGCTCACATCCTGCGCTTTCCGCTCCATCTCCTGCTTTCTGCAGCTTCACTCCCAGTCCCCTGCGCTAGGATAGTGATCACACTGCAGCTCGGGCTGCCCTGCTGTGGCTCTTGGCACCGGCACGGCAGCAAGGTGGGAGGCTGTAGCCTCAGCGGCTTCACCCAAGGAGCTGTGGATGGGCTTGGGGAAGCTGATCCTGATGAGCAGGCACTGGAGAGACCTGCTCCCCGTCTGCCTGCTGGGCTCAGCTCTTCCCAGTGCAGCCACTCTGCTCCCCAGCCGCACGCTGGGCTGCAATTGCTGACATAACCGAATATATAAACCTGCTTTTCCGCTGAGAATTATTTTCCTTCTTATTGTTTAGTGCATTCAGGCTGTACCAAGCCCAGGCTCCCGTCCCGGTGCCTGTGCTGGTGCCCAGAGACGCCTTCCTGGGGCAGAGCAAGAGGAGAAGCTGTGCCTGTGGCAGCCCTAGGCACGCAAGCTCTGGGCAAGGCTCTGGGACACTGGGAACGGCATTGGGCTGCCCATAGCTCCATCCCAGCCCCATGTGGGCCCGTGGTTGCCTCCTCCATGGAGCCCTCGTGTGCCCACGGGTGGTTTCTTCCCACGGAGCAGCGGGATGGGGGCAGCTGGTGCTGGGGGCCTGGGCAGGTGCATGGGGGCAGCGGGAGCCCAGGTGAGCCCCAGCTGTTCCCGCTGCTGTGTCCCTGCGAGCAGCACAACCAATAAAGTCTCTTTTCTAAACCACCGTCGTGGGGCCTGTTCCTGGCACTGGGTGGGTTGTGGGGACTGGCGGGGGTGTGGGGGAGCTGGGGTGTCAGCAAGACACAGCACATGGGGCCAGGGCCTCTTGACCCAGTGTCCAAGGGCATCTTGGCTCGGATCAGAAATGACGTGACCAGCAAGTCCAGGGGGGTTATCCTCCCTCTGCATTCAGTACTGGTGAAACCAAACCTCGAATCCTGGGGTCAGTTGTGAGCCCCTCACCACAAGAAGGATGTTGAGGCTCTGGAGCGAATCCAGAGAAGAGCAACGAAGCTGGTGAAGGGGCTGGAGAAGAAGAGGAGCAGCTGAGAGAGCTGGGGGTGTTTAGCCTGGAGAAGAGGCTGAGGGGAGACCTCATTGCTCTCTCCAACTCCCTGAGAGGAGGCTGTGGAGAGGAGGGAGCTGGGCTTTTCTCCCAAGGGACAGGACGAGAGGGAATGGCCTCAAGATCCAAAAGGGGAGGGTCAGGATGGACATTAGGAAGACATTCCTCACAGAAAGGGTCATTGGGCAGTGTCAGAGGCTGCCCAGGTTGGGGGTTGAGTCACCTTCCCTGGAGGGTTTTAAGGGACGGGTGGACGAGGTGCTGAGGGACATGGGTTAATGATTGATGGGAATGGTTGATGATCCAGTGGGTCCTTTCCAACCTGGTGATTCTATGATCTCCCATTGCCCCACAAGGGGCTGATGCCCATTGCCACATCTCCCCATCTCCCCATCTCCCCATAGTCTCCTGTGCTCCCGCCCGCTCCCCCCGTCCCCACGCGGGGGCGCTCTAGGCCGCAGCCGCTCTGGCCGCTGCCCCTTTAAGCGGCGGCCGCGGGGCGCGCGCTGACGTCACGGCGCTGCCCGGAACTCAGCTGGGTTTCCCGCACGGCCGTTCCCGGCAGCCGCCGCTCCCCCCGCCGCGCCGCCCCCTCCCCAGAGCCGCCGCGCGGCGGGAGGCGGCGTCATCCGGGAACAGCCTCCGTGGGGCAACCCCTCCTTCCCCCGAC
>JAUMJK010001220.1:0-249909 GCA_033558105.1 Coccyzus lansbergi | reverse complement strand
CCCCCAGCGCCACCACAGCCAATGAGAAGCGCGATCGGCCAGCGCGCAGGGGCCGACGCGGCGGCGGAGACGGGGGTTCGAGATCCGCCCGCGCGGCCTCCCTGCGGCGAGAGCCTCTGTGCGGGGGTTTACTATCGACCGTGCGGCGCTCCAGGCGCGAGGAGCCAAAGCAAACGGGGTGGGAAAGGCGCAGTTCCTGGCAGCGCGATTGTTCTCGCTGGCGCAGTCCGAGCCGGCCTGGATAAGGCAGGAATGTAGCTCCTTTGTGTCTGGTTCCTGGAGCTCGGTGTCCAGGCGGCGGGGTGTGATTCTCACCGCGGCGCTGCTTTACACCGTGGCTCCGCTTTGCATCCTTTTGTTTTAGACGAGGGTATCATAGCAAGCAGGTTTACACTGGGAGCTCCCAGCGGGTGCTAATAAGGCGCCTTGGGTGCTCATCACATCTTTTCTTGGGCTTGACTGGCTATTTCAGGGCTCTCCCTACAACCCTCGCCCATCCAGGCACCGCTGGATACCAGCGTGACACCCACAGCTGCTGTGCTGGGTCCTGATGCGCTGCAGGTGATTCACACAGGGGCTGGGCTGAGGTTCCTCCACACCTCTGTCCTCCTGCCACTTCCCCAGGTGTCCCTATCTGCCTGAGAACGAAGCTCCCTGCATCCCTCGAACGCCTGGCGAGGGGCCATATGTCTGTGTTTGCGTGGATGCGCTTGTGGGGTGCTGCCACCCTGACTGGAAGTCAAGAGTTTCACTCTTTGATGAGTTTGATTTGCCCTTTGCCCCTGGAGGGAGTCAGTAGAGGGCAACAGGGTTTGCTCTGCTGTTGGCTCGGCTGCGCGGGGCCCTGCTGTGCTGACCAGGCATGTCCTTATTCACCACTGCGTTTTCTCCCCCTCTTCCCAGCTGTAGGGTCTGTTTCCTTCCATCTTGAATAAACTGGAGGATGCCTGGAGCAAGGCCTGCCCGGCTCCACGTTGACGCAGGGTAACTGAATTCCCCCTTTTGTCCCTCTGCCGCTACATTGCAGATAAGGTGAAGGAGATCTGCCTGTGCCCATCTGCTCCTGCTGGCTGTGCCCCTGCGTTGCTGAGTGCTGGCTACCATGGTGTGCAGGGACCGCTCCCACGCATTAACCCTGGGACCAGGGCATGCATTGAATTGGCAAAAAAAAAAAAAAAAAAAAAAAAAAAAATCATTGCTTCAGGCTTTCCTTTGTTTGTTTACATATCTCACTAGTAAACAGAGCAGTTCTTGGAGATTAGGCGAGGAGGGAGAAGAGGAAGGGAAACTGGACTCTGAGGTTATGACCTCCTTGTGGCTGCTGGGCTGTTTACATTCTCTGCTCTGGTCCCAGTAACTATTGTGGGGCAGTTTCTTCTCAGAACCTTGCCAGGCTGCAGAGATTTTTTTCCCTGCTCATGCTGTTCCTGCCCTTTTCCCTGCGGTGCTTTCTGCCAGGCACTGCTGCCACAGCCAAAGACAGACAGCAGTCTGGTGTCCCTTGAGGGGCAGAGTCCTACGCCTGGTCTGCTGCCTTGTATTTCATGAATGAAAGCCTCTGAATGGGGATTTCATGAGTTATTAGCCCCATGTAGCTGAGCTGAGCCAGAACCCACGGCTCTTTGGAGAAGTGAAAGGCAAACCGTGGGCTCTGGCAGCTCAGAGGGACTGTGGCTATGAGACATCTGGTTGTCATTAGCCAGCAGCTGTCACCAGGACCCAGAAAGTTAGGGAAGGAGGGCTGAAAAGGGGTGGGGTTAGGAAGAGGAGTGGTAGCACAGGGAGCATGGGGCAAGTGGGCAAGGCAGCTGTAAAGATGCACGTTGCTGTGGTGCCTTGGCTGAAATCTTGCTACCTTGCAGGCAGTGCAGAGGCAATGTGGTGGGAGGCGTGTCCGTGCATCCCAGGGCAGCTGGAAGGAGACTCGCCTGGTGGTCCACAGCTGCTGATACCATGGAGCGGGACCCTACTCCTGCAGTGGCTGTAGGCAGCTGTCTCCTGCACAGCACTCCCTCCTTCCCTTCCCTGGGTCTATCCAGGCCCTGTGGGGCAGAGTTGGCCGCTGTGGCTTCCTAGCTGGTGCATGAACAATCAAGGAGGCTGACATGGCTGCAGACGGTGCTGTGGGCAAAAGAGCTGAGCAGGGGATGAGCTGGCTGGCTGAGCAAGGCAGCATGTTTTCAGGGCCTGCAGAGGAGCTGAAATCTGGGTTATCTTGGAGAGCTGCCAGCCTGCCCAGGACAGCATCCTGCTCTCTGCCATCAGGGATGGCTGCTGGAGACGTTGCTTACCCTCTACCCCGTGAATTCTGCATCCCTGGGGGCTGAATGTCATCCCCAAAGTGCTTGTGTGAGAGAGGAGAAGGCAGGACAGAGGATGGGTAGGGCCTGAAAGCACTGGAACATTGTGTGCTGGGAGGCTGTTTGGATTAGAAACTCTCAGTGGATAAGTGGGCTGGATGAAATGCCAGGGAGGAGAATCAGGGTTTGCTGAACTCTAGTAATTGGACTCGTCTGCAGCACCCACGTAAGCAAAGTGAGCTGTTCACGCTCAGCACAGGTGAAGGGAAGGAGCCAGCAGGCGAGAGCCAGCAGAACCATGGCCCAGCAGGAACAACAGGACAGGCTGTCAGCGCAGTCTGGACAGTGAAGGCTGGCTTGGTGACACAAGCAGCAGCCATATAGCATCATGGCTGGGTGACTAAGCCACTCGCTGAGCACAAGTGAATGAGTTTAGGATGGCATCGTGCACAGGAGTGACGGGAACATGAAGCACAGTTGAAGGAGAAAGACTCACCAAAGATATCTTTGATGTGACATGATTGTTTTTTGGAAAGTCCATGCTCAAAGTCTTGAGACAAAAACAAAGGGAGTAACTTAAGCCTAAAGCTCTGGTACCTACCGGTGTAGAAGGAGAGCTGTAAGAAGGCAGGAGTGAATCTGCTGAAGGACTGAGGGGAGCCCAAACCAGTGTTTTCTGCATGCTGCAGGGGAGAAAGTAGGCCACGTAGTAGGCAAAGGGGATGGAAATAATGGGCTGAACTGGGTGCTCAATGTGCATTTAAAACTAGAGCTTCCAGAGAAAGAAGACAAAACCCCCAAACAAACAGCTGGCGATCAAAAGCAGGTACGTGAAAAGCTGGGAAGCTCAGCGCTGTGGGTCTGGAGGCACGCGCAGGCATTGCCTGAGTCATCAGCAGTTTTAGCATGCTTGAAATTCATGGCTGACACCGCAAGTACCATGGCATGTGCTCTGCTGGTCTTTGCTGATGACCCTCTTAACAACTGTCCCTTAAACTGGTCATCCATGGGAAAACACGGCTGCTGTAACCACCTGGGCAGCCAAGGAGAAACAGGACTCATTTTGGGGAGTAACGGGACAGATTCAGCTCCTCAGCTTAGCAAAGGATTTGACGCAGCTCTTTGCTTGGCAGCCCAGATGTACGTGTACCTGTCTCTGCCTGGACAATGGCTGCTGGCTCATCCTTACTTCAGCACAGCACCCGTGAGCAGACCGAGCCCGTAGACAGCTTTGCGGTACCAATGGAGTTAGTGATCCCTATGGGAAATGAATAGGCAGTTCTGAATCCAGCCCAGACCGTTGCTCCTGCCAGCAAGTATGCCATTCGTGCCCCTTGCCTTCTTGAAGCCTTAAAAATAAAGACCAAGTCTGGGAAGTGGGAGGGTTTCTGTAGGGCTTGTTGTGGAAGCGGCCCAGGCTGGGCTGCCCCTCACCTTTCATAGTTGCCAGGAGAGCCATGGGAAGCTGGTGTCCAAATGCCTTCCCTGGATGTGGAGCCTCACTCGTCAGTTCATTCATCTGCAGCAGTTCCCCGGGTCCCTTCTCAGGATGCAGGCAGCTGAAGGCAGCCGGCTCAAAGGCCAAGCTGGTCAGGAAGAGGCGCGGGAAGTATGGGAAGTCACTGCGTGTCATGTAGGAAAACAAGCTCCAGCGAGGTATGAGAGAGCACAGCACGAGGCTGGGCAGGAGGTCTTAGCCCTGGAGTTGCTGATGTTGTACTGGGCCTTTGCACTCGGAAAAGGCGTTGGCTCTGCTTGGTGCCGCCAAAGGCATGGGTGGCTCAGAAAGCTCAGTGGCACCACACAGGTGTTGGCTGTGGCTCTGTCCTTGCTCAGAGGGCAGGCAGCAGGCTGGATCTGCTGGGGAGGAGGTGATGTGGAGGGCCTACTGCTCCAGGCTGCCTTTGGAGAAGCCCCCAAGCAAACCTGGTGTGGCTGCAGGAAGCCAGGCCCTTGGGGCGAGACAAAGCGCGGCCTGGCTGCTTTGTGGTCACTGAGGCGTCCGTGACACTAGCAGTCTGGGCTGCTTCCTGGTCACCGTCCAGTTTCCCGCAGTTCCTCCGCTCATGCGCTCCCAGTGCTGCAGCTGGCCTCAGGCTTGCTTTGCTCATTGTCTGCTGTGGGTGATGGCAACTATTCAGTGTCTGCCAGGTTTTAGGGAAAGGGAGAGATGAGCTGCTCCTCCACCCACGTTCTGGGAAAGCCTCTGGGATGAAGCCCTGCCGATGCACACGTTCGCTCCTTGATGGGGAGAGAGTGCTGTGTAGCCTGCATCTCCCCTCTGCCTGCATCCCACAGCTCCCCCCCTTATCAGCAGGCCTGATGCCGGGGAGCAGAGCTTGGAAGCAGCCCAGGCTGCTGCCCCATCCTACACAATAGTGGAGCCTGCTGCTCCCAGTCTCCTTGCCTGTTTGCCTTCCAGAGCCAGGCAGAGTCTCGCAGTCAGTATTATTTTGCTTTGTGTCAATATTATGACAGCTAAAAGCAGGAGAACTGCATCCACATGATAAGCAGCCAGAAGCTCTGGGCTGGGTGGGGATCGGGTTCTAGTTTGGCAGGGGAGAAAAGTGCCTGGCAGCCCCTGCCTGGTGGCTGGCTGGGCTGGGATTACTGGGAGACAAGGGGCAACAACAGAGCAGCGGGTGGTGTGTGCCCCTGCGCCTCTGCTGTCTATTTGGTGGTGTTCACTACCCTTTTCCTGGGGGCGATGAAACATGATAGATATACAGAATATGCTTGGTTCTCCTGTGGAAAAGTAGCCCGTCTCTTTCCTGGGGAGAAGGGCTGCTCTGCTCCAGCTGGGACAGTCTCATCCCTCCTGGGGCTGCCCTACCCCGTCCTTCCCATTCCATGTGGACCTGGGGTGTTTGTGGATGCTGGAGGGTCACACACATGCTGCTGCACCAGTCTGTCTTGGTTGCTGCCTGTTTGGGCTTTCCCAAGCCCAGCACTCTGCAGCTGTTGGAGGGAAATCTCTGGCAGGATTTCTGGGGGGTCTTCTCCCACCCAGGGTTTCAGGAGACAAGCTCAGGTAGAGTGGGGTGAGCTGTGCCATGAGTGCTGTCTCTCTGCTTCCTGCTCCAGATGCTCAGCACCTTGTGTGCGAGGGGCTTGTTTTTTTGGGACCATAACTGCACGCCCCACACGGGCTGCTGATGCAATGCTTACCTGTAGGCACCCACGTATGCTTGGGGCTGTGGTTTGGCTCCCTGGTGCCTCGCCTTGCTCTGAGGCTGGGCTCTCCTGCAAATACCTGTGGCCTGGCCAGTCCCTGTGCTCTCTGTCACCTCCCTGCTGGCACAGCCGACTGACGGCTGGGCTGTGAGACAGCCAGTTGTCATTAACCCTCCTGTCCACTGCCAGCATCGCTCTGCTGCCTGTCCTAGTGAAAGGGGACTGCCCCCTGCCCTGACCTCAGCCTCCGTGTTAAACTAGGGTGGCACTGAAAGATGAGGCATTACGCTGCGCAGTGCTGGCTACCATGTGTTTCTGGAGCACCACCCGGCTGAGGGCCACAGCTTCCTGGGGTTTGGGTCTGGTGGTTTCAGGGGCCTTTTCCTCAGTGGCATCATCCCTAGCCCCATGGGGCCTTTCAGACGTGCCCAGGAGCAGCAGCCAGGCTTGTTGTAGGTTTCCCTCACCTGGGTCTCCTGCCTCAGGTGGTCTCAGTAAACCCTGGTGCTTGACCCGCACCCCTCCAGACGCGGCAGTGTGGTGCTGGGGGGCAGACCCTGCTCTCCCCAGGCATGGCGCTGGGCTGTCAGGTGCCTGTGGTTTCAGTCGCGGGTCCCTGGAGGAGCAGAGCCCCCCACCCTGCGGAACCAAAACAAACAGCAGAGTTCCTGCCACGTGCGACCGGGGCTGACTAAGGCCATACGCTTCCGCCCGCTGCAGGCAGCGGCACCGGGGCTGTGAGCCATCGACATCGGGGTGCGCAGCACAGCCCATTTCCCCCTATTGTCAGTATCCCCCTCGGCAAACACATCCCCCTGTGCACCTGGGCTGGGAAGAGGCACTGACGCCATGGGAACCAGGTGCCAGGAGCAAGAGATGTGCTGCCAGCAGAGTCCCTTAGTGTCAGAGCCACCACAACACAGCTCTGGGGGTTCCTAGGAGCCCAGGTGCCCTGACAGGTTGTTGGCACGTTGTTTCCTTAAGGAGGAATATTGACCCTCACTAGTCACTAGCGCAGTTCTGCTTGCCTGCAAGAGCACTGGATGGCACTGTGTTCCTGGAAGAAACCAGCAACAATCTCTGTGCCAGGGAAGTCCATGCCAGACCATGCCTGTCCCCATCCCCATCCCCATCCCCACTCTCACATGCACGTGCTGCAGCTCCCAGCAGCCAGTCTCCAGCTCTCTGTCTTTTGCCTCTGTCCCCGATGAGGGGACACAACCTGCAGAAGGCTGAGATGGTTGATCTCAGCATTTGCTGTGAACCAATTTCTTTGCACTTGCTGAGAGGGAAAATTAGGAGAGTCTAAATCTGGCTCACAGGGCAGGGAAAGCAAACAAATGCAGCATTGAGGGTGAAAACGGGCACTCTAGGGTGAAGAAGGGCAGACATGAGGAACCCAGTGCTTTAAGCCTTTGTGTTGCTTTGTCCTTGGGGGTCCTGTCACAGTGCAGGATGTAGGTGGCTGCTTGAGAACTCTTGCCCACTGGGCAGGAGAAGCAGCAGCAGCCCAAGAGGGTGACTGTGCCAGGCGCCAGAGCACATTGGCAGTGCCCTTGGTGGAAGCCTGCAGCCCTGATCAGGCAAACTGTGGAGTCCTAAATAGCAGCAGCACAAAAATTAATGCCCTAAGAATTTCAGCGGTGTTCTCCAAGGGTTTTAGAGGTGGCTCAGGATGTCCAGGCTACAGTCAGCTTGGCAGCTATACCAAGATAAGGTTTTGTTGGGTTCTTTTCATCCAAAATGCTAAAGGTGGGATTTTGGAGGGGAGAGGATGTCCATGATGGAATCTTGATGCTCAAACAGGGTTATTTTATGAAAAAGAGGACTTAGAGAGAACTTGCCCGTGGTGAGCAGGGTGAGGTTTTGTGGGAGAGCAGGTGCCTGCTCTGGGTTCCTTCATTGCTCACAAGCAGCATGGATCCAGAAAGTGTAAGAGGCGTGGAGGTGAGCCTGTTCCCTGGGGAGGCTGTGCTGGGTCACGCTCGCAGCTGGGTGCTGGGGCTGCTTGTCCCTGCAGGACCGCTGGGTCTTCCCTGCAACAAGGACGCACCATCATTCCCCACCCACCTCCCTCCCCAGCACCAGGAGTAGGGCAGGAAGGCAGCACAGGCAGGCAGCAGCATATTTGGGGCGATACTCTCAGCCTGTGGCTGCTGCGTGGGGCTCATCACAAGGGAGGCATCTGCCCTTTAAGGAAATGTCTGTTTGCCCTGTGGCCCTGGCCAATCCCTTGGGGCTCCTCTGTCCCTTGTTCCCCAAAGTGCGTAACTCTGCTCCCCAGAGCCTGGTGGAGGCCGTGCGAGGGACACACCAGTGCATTTATAGCATCGACCTCCAGCCCTGTCCTGCAGCTGGGGAAGGGTAGGCTCGATCCCCAGGGAAGAGGCATGGCAGAGGGGAAAGCAAGCTGAAGTAGTCCAGCCAGATGGATGTTGCTCCCATTTGCAGGAGGATGTTCCTGATCGCAGGTTACCAAGGCCCAAATATTATTTTGCTGCTACTGTCTCTTCTCTGTGCTGCCTATAAAGGGGATGCTCATCCCAGGAATGTAAACTCTGTCTGAAGCCTCTGAGGAAATAGCTTCAGACCAGGAACAGGATTGCACTCGGCAATTAAGGGCTGGTCTCCCCAGCCACACAGCTCCTGAGGGAGAGCCCTTTGCTCCAGTGCCAGAGGCTGGCCTTGTCTGAGAGGTGGCCGCAAGGGACCTTCCTGCAAGGACAGGCGTGAGGCCCCATGTGGTCACAGTCTCCGCAATAACAGGATTCTGTCTGTCCAGTGAGTTAGCAGCAGCTGCTGCTCAGGGCGGCCTCTGGTCTAGGCTCTCAGGTGGGAAGAAACACTCCCTTCACCCCCCATCTCAAAATCATCCCTGGGGAGCTGCGTGTGTGGGTCCTCTTGGCCCAGGAAGGTCTGTGGGGTGGCAGAGGGAGAGCACAGGTGTGCTCCAGCCATTGTCGTGGGGAAGTTACCTGTTACTTGCTGCCCAGCCACGGCTGAGAGCATGAACAGGCACTGAACGCCACTCCGGCAGACCCCTGGCAGCTGCCGTGCCGAGTGATGAACTGCAGTGCACACGGCCCACCCCCGTGAGCTGGGATATCTGGGCGCTTATCTCTGCGGCATCTCTCTGCTAATTTGCCAGGCCCCGCTCCAGAAGCTTCCTCACACGGCAGTACTAATGCCTGGAAGCCCCAGACAGAGCTCCCACTACTGCCTGAGCCCCTGCCACCTGCATGGCCCGGGTGGGGCTGGGGACAGGTGGCTGCTGTGTCCCACATCCCCAGCGGACAGACCTTATGGGGCTAGGGACAAGCCACTGGCATCCTCACGCCCCAGGGAAGGACATCACACGGAGGTGAGCAGGGAAGCCCTGGAACACCTTTTTCCCCCTCTCCCAGGAGGACAGAGATGTGAATCCCGACAGGGACGCAGCCCGTTATTTCCCCGGGACGTGTGGCCTGCGAGAGATCGTGTCGCTCGCTGGCATCTCTTCCCTTCCCACCTCCCGTAGCCCCAGCTTCCCCGGCCACTGGGGCTTAAAAATAGAACAGCAAATGCCACAGAGCTCCTTTGGGTCTACCCTTGGCAGCAGGGGTTGGCCCCAGACCCGCTTCGGGGAACGGCTGTGCCCCTTTCCTTCCTGAGCCGAAGGGAACCCCGTGGCAGGTGGCCAGGGCTGGGATGCTGTTCCTGGGGCCGAGAGGGATGGAACCCCCTGCCAGGGCCGTGGCTCAGGAAAGAGGGGTGAGCGGCTGGGGTGTGGGGTGGGGAGAGGGCGACGGTGGGGACACAGATGGGAAAGGGGCTACGGGAGGGGCACGAGGCAAGGGGGGTGGCACGGGGGGGGACGGACGGACCCCGGGCAGGGGGTGGCACGGGGCGACGCGGGGCAGGAGGCGGCACGGGACGGGCGCAGCTCGGCAGGGGTGGCACGGGGTGGCGCAGGGGGGTGGACGGGCGCCGGGCAGGCGGTGGCACGGGGCGGCCGCACGGTCCGGGAGAACGCGCGCCGGTGCCGGGAGAGGCGACCGGGGAGCCCGGCGAGTCGCGAAGCCGCAGCGCGGCGGCTCCGGCGCTCGGCGGCGGCCCCGGGAGGCGCGGGGCACGGCCGGGGCGGGGCCGGGGGCGGGGTCGGCGCCGCGCCCGGGGTCTCGGCCCGGGGCCGGGCACCTGCTCCCGCCCCGCGGCGGGGCCGGGCCGGCGGGGGCGGGGCGGCGGCCGCTGAAATAGGCGGCGGGCGGGCGCGCTCCATGGCCCGGCGGCGGCGGCGGCGGCGGCGGCTTGGCGGCGGGGCCGGGGCGGGATGGCGGGCGGGGGGCAGCGGCGGCGGCGCTGAGCCGAGCCGGGGCGGCGATGCGGCTGCTCGGCGCCTTCCTGCGGGTGCTGGCGGCCGCGGCGCTGGCGGCGGCGGCGGCGGCGGCGCCGGGGGGAGCCGGGGGGCGGGCCGGGGCGCGGGGCGGCTCGGGGGCGGCCGGTCCCCGCGCGTCGCCCTCGCCGGCGCCCGCCTCTCGCTCCCCGCGGGTCGCGGAGCCGCACGGTGAGTCGGCGGCGGGGGCGGCGTCCCGGGGAAGGGCCGCGAGACGGGATGGGGGGGGGGGGGGGGTCGGACGGACCCCCGGGCTTCCCGGAGCCGGCGCGCGGGGTCCCGGGCGGGAGCACCCGGAGCGGGGCCGGGGGGCGGCGGGCGGGGATGGACTCGTCGGGGGTCTTCGTCGTCCCCGCGCCCCCGGGAGGGCGCCTCCTTGAAGCCCCTCGTCCTCCGCAGTCCTGACCTTCCGCGAGATCTGGAACCGCAGCTTCTGCCGGCCTCGGGAGCAGATGGTAGATGTCATCGCCGAGTTCCCCGACGAGGTGGAATACATTTTCCGACCCTCGTGCGTCTCCCTGCGGCGCTGCGGAGGCTGCTGCGGGGATGAGGGTCTCCGCTGCGTCCCCGTGGAGACCGGCGCGGTCACCGTGCAGGTGAGTCCTGCCGCCCGGGGGGCTCTTGGGTTCCTCGCCAGGCACCGGGAAGGTAAACCCGGAGCTTTGCGTTCTCCAGACACCGTAACGACGTGGATAACGGAGGAGGGGGCTTACTCACAACTGCTGAAATACGTGCTAAACCTGGAGAGTCCCTCTGCTTGCTTTTGGCTCGTCCCCGAGGCCGGGCAACACCCTGTGTGGTACTGGCTTTGCTCCTTGCTTCCCTGCCCTCTCCGCTCTGCGTGGTTCATCTTACCATCGCCTTTCCAGACCTCGTCTGTGTTCTGCGATGGAATTTGAGGTGTCCCGGTTGCCCGCGTCTCTGCTGGGATAAAGCAGGTGCTGCCCCTGAATCACAGGGAGAGGCAAAGCTCTTATGTGTCAGGAGATGCCTGTGGTGGCACTGACAGAGTGTGGGCCGGGGGCATGGTGAGCGCAAAGGGCCGTACCAGCCCGTTTCCAGCCCCGCTGTGGAAGCTGCGTGAGGTGGGGTGCTGGTTCCTGGGCTGCAAACAAGCTGCCAGTCAGCTCTTCCCCGTGAGTCAGGCAGCCTTTGTCCTCACCCTGCAGCCCTTGCGCTGCCAGAGAGAGATGGACGTGCTGCCAGAGATCGACCCACTGCCACTGCAGGGAAAAGCTCTGCGTTGCTGTGGGTGCTGGACTAGAAAGCGCCTGTAATAAATTGCCGGTGATTTTGGTCCCTTGAGGACCGCGTGTGTGTTGGAAGTTAGGGTGGGAGTCTCCAGAAATTCTTGACTGAGGTGGAGCAAAAGCCTGATGTGAATGGGAGGCAACTCCCCAAGCACAACTCTTCCTCCATGGGAAGGATCCCACTGCCGTGCATCGGGTGGCAGTGCCAGGCATTTCTGTGCCTGGTGGCAGTGCCAGGCATTTCTTTTAGCCTGGAGAAGAGGAGGCTGAGAGGAGACCTCATTATTCTCTACAAGTACCTGAAAGGAGGTTGTAGAGAGGAGGGAACTGGCCTCTTCTCCCAAGTGACAGGGGACAGGACGAGAGGGAACGGCCTCAAGCTCCGCCAGGGGAGATTTAGGCTGGAGATTAGGAGGAGGTTTTTCACAGAAAGGGTCATTGGGCATTGGAATAGGCTGCCCAGGGAGGTGGTTGATTCCCCTTCCCTGGAGGTGTTTAAGGCACGGGTGGATGAGGCCTTGAGGGACTTGGTTTAGTGTTTGATAGGAATGGTTGGACTAGAAGATCCGATGGGTCCCTTCCAACCTGGTTGTTCTGTGATTCTGTGACTAGTGTGGATCACACCAGTGATGAACGTACCTAGTGAAGCTCCTGAGCCGGGCTGGGGACTGACAAGTGACCGGGCAGATCCTGCACCCCTGAGCTGAGGAGGCAGCGTCGTTCTGACTCCAGGCTCAGTGCTGTGGGAAAGGGGGCCAGGGGAAGGCAGCAGCAATGGGAACGGTCTGGAAAACACAACTAGGAGGCTATTTCCATCAGAGAAGGGAGTTGTGCAAAGTGGTCAAATACGTTAAAGCTCTCCATGAAGGCAGAAAAATCTCCTCTAAGACTGGGAAATCCCAAGACCACGGGGCTTAAATTGCAGCCCTGAAGACGTGGGGTAGCACTAGCAAAGCCTCCCAAGCTGCTGAGATAGCCAGGCCTGGCCGGTGCTGCCTGCATGTGGAGGTGGAGTCTCCGCTGCCGGAGGTCCCGAGGAACAGGTTAGACACGCGTCTGCGTGAGCGGCTGGTGAGGCACTGCGGCAGGAGCCCTTCCAGCCCCCTCCTGCTGCCCGCCGGGAGGTAACCTTTGCTCCTCTTTCAGCTCCTGAAGATAAAGCCAAATGGAGAGGCACCTTACGTGGAGATGGTGTTCATGGAGCACAAGCAGTGCGAGTGCAGGTAGGGACCTCTGGCCTCCTTTTGCTCCCCCTGTGCCCCTCCAGCAAGCGCAACCCTGCCGGCTAACAATGCGTGTGGGACAAGGATGCCCGGGGGTACCCTAGCTGTACTGGGGCATCCCCTCATTTCTATGCTGGGGTTTGCTGATTCTTACGGCCCTTGCTTGGTGCAGGCGGCTTCTCACAGCCGAGAAGGTGTGTAACCTTGTCAGGCACCGTGCTGAGCCACTGCAGCACCCCGGCTCTGCGAGCAGGGATGTGCGTGCCCTCCATCCCTGTGGCTACCTTGGCATGCCTGATGTGTTCTTCTCTGGCTGAAGGAGCTGCCTGTGGGTAACAGAGCAAGGCTGGTGGCTCTGAGGCAGGTCTTCAGCGTGGGACAGCACATCAGAGGTGGTGGCTCAGCAGGGAGTTCCATGACTTGGTATATCTGAGTGTGACTGTGACCAAAAGAGCAACCTGAAGGGCTGGGTCTTGGGCCCATATTTAAGGGAGACTGCCCCAGGCGGGCTCAGAAGCAGGGATTTACATCCAAGACAACAAAGGAAAGCTTAAAACGTGAAATGTGAACCTGGCACGGTTACGCAGCACTGGCCTGGGATGGATACATGGCACCAACTTGCCACGGACTCCTGGCACAAAGGAGTGACCCCTTGGGGTGCTCGCTGTGTTCCAGAAACAGTGAGAGCCTGGGGCCTTTGCTTGGGGGCTGCGGTGCTGTGGGAGCAGGAACAGCTCCCCTGCTGCCTGCAGCTGGCTCCTGCTGTAGAGCCTCTCCATCAGTGCCTGCCAGGGGGTCCTGGCATTCACTCTCCATCACAGTCCCAGGACGATGTAGTATTGCGAAAACTGGGAGTGAATGTCCTTCTGGGTAGCTGTTGGATGTGATCCTTGAACAGAAGAAGAGCCTGAGCATCCCTGGGTCGGTATTCCCCTGCAGTTGTAAGAGTGACTGTACTGGAGTGGACCCAAGGACCATCCATCTCAGTGTTTCTCTGGAGTGTCTGTTAGTGGCTGCAGAAGAGAGATTGGGAAGAACCACATGTTATTTCCCCCCTCCACTTCCAGCTAATTTCTGTGCAGGGAATTTTCTGAGCCTGTTGTGGTTTTCCTACCTAGGGTAACTCTGAGGGGATCTCCTATGAGTACTTGTGTAGGCTGCTTTTGAATCTGTGTAAATGTCTTGCTTCTGCAGCACCTTTCATCTTTTCCCTGTGCCACCTTCCACACCTTTACATCGTTCCCATTTGAAGTTTAGTGTAGGTGTGGTGGATGTCTTGGCCTTGGCTCCTGTAGGGAGTGCTTAAGCCAAGTATGTCATGACTGCTGTCTCAGAACCACTACTGAGACTCTACAACAAACAACACATGTTACTCAGGATGTTGCATCTTATTTTACCAGCTGAGCTATGAAAGCTGCCACTGAGAGCAGCTGAAATGGGACTTGTGCCTCCCAGTCTCATGGGCAAAGCGTGGGAGTCACCAAAGCCAGCAATCCCCTGCCCCAGTGCTGTCCCTGCCTCCTCTCTGCTTGCTGCAGTCAGCTCCTGGCTGAGGAGTTGACAATGTGGAGAGAAACCATACTGGGCCTGTTTTAAGGATGAACGATAACAGGCAGATTGTGCAGCATGCTGAACCATCTCCATAAACCACCTCCAGCAGCTCAACAGATGGTGTTGCCCAAGTAACCGCTCTGTCCTTTTCTTGCCCTGCAGGCCCCGACAGGACCTGATGAGATTGGGAAGGTAAGTGAGATCAGGGGCGGTGTGACTGGATGGGGGTGTGGGTCTCATCTCACACATCAGCCTCTCTTGTACTTTCATTTTGAAGGAAGAAGTCCAAGGGCCGAGGTAAGAAAAGACAAGACAAGAAGAAACAGAAAGACTGTAAACTGTAAGTGAGCAGGGGCAGTTATGGGTGGTGTCTTCCAGGCTCATTTGGCCGGGGCGGGGTGGGGGTGGAGATGAGCTTCATTAAGCATTTAGATCTTTACTGATGCTGTGAGAAGGGAAAGGTTTGTGCAGAGCAGACACAGGAAGAAGCAGGACAGGGGGCACAGTGGGTGGCTATGGGGAAACAGGCCTTTTACTGAAGGTTTGGTAGGTGCTTGCTGGTCTCCAGGCTCAGCTGCACAAGGTTGCCCAGTCCCACACAGGGTGGGGATGGATGGGCTGGGTCACTTTTCAGCACAGACAGCACTGGGTTTCCTGGATCCATGGATTTCAGCCTCATCTTGCTGCCAGCTGTGTCCTTCCTGCAGTCCTTGGCTAGTTTTTGTTTGGGTTACTCTACCCTTTCCCTCCTTACATTTGCTGACTGTCTCAAACTTCTTGCTGTAACAGCAGAGGCCAGACTGTCATTGCAGACGCTTTTTGGCTGTGGTGCCCGTGGCTGGCACTTTCCTGTTGCTGTGTTTCCCCGTTTTGTCTGAAGCTTGCTGCTTGGGACTTAGCCAGCACCCACAGCTCCATCACTCTCGCTCCTTCCTGGGAAAAGAGGCTGCCTGCAGTCCCTACCCTGTGGTTTGGTGTTGGAGAGTCTGAGCATAAGGAGGGATGACATAGGGCAGAGTGAGGGAGCCTGGAGGTCCTGCTGTGTCCTTGTTTCCCCCACCCTGTATCCTGGCAGCACTCACCCTGTGCCGTGCTCTCTCTGCAGATGTGGCACGCCACGCAGGTAGCTTCCGCTCTGCCCCTGGCCTTGCTCCTGCTGCCTGGGTTTGAGCCAGCTGTGTTTCCCCCTGGTGTGGCTGATTTGTGGAGCTATGGCCCTCCGGGTAGTGGCGGGGAACAGGACTGCAGCAGGGAATTGCTGATTGGACTCTTGCCTGGCCCCAGTGGGAACACAGCCTGGAACCAAGGACTGCCTAGCCCCATCTGCACTACTGGCATCAGGACAAAAGGACCCATGACCAGGCCTGGGGCTGAAGATGAGGAGCTCAAGCAATGTGTTGCAGTTGGTGAGGGCATCCTCGGGGCAACAAGGAGTGGAGCTGGTGGACATGCTGCTGGAGCTGGCTTGGGACAGCATGATGTGGTGGATGAGCGGAGATGGCTTAGAAGGCTACAGCTGCAAAACTGCTCTGTCCTGCCAGTGCACTGCAGCTGGTGAGGAAGGAAACCTGAGGCAGGCAGGGCTGCAGGGTTGTGTCTGTCCCACCCTTGGAACAAGGCAGTCCAGAAGGGTGCCAGAGAGCTTGCCTGGGAAGCTCCCCTAATGGGAAGGGGAGGGAGTTGGTGTTACCAGTGCTCCTCACTACACAGACCCACATCCCAGCCGTGCCCTGCTCAAAAAAAAAAAAAAAAAACCCTCGTGGTCAGATGCAGGAGCTGGCAATGTGAGCACTACTGTCTGCTTTCCAGCAGCTGCAGGCAGGGCTCTTCCCCATGGGCACCCACCCAGGATTGAGAAGGGCAGTCCCATGGTGGCCCAGCACTTTTCCACGGCACCAGCTCCTGCAGCACCCAAAGGGCTGCCTTTGGTGTGATACTGGAGATGGGCAACCAGCAGGTTAGCACCAAGCTGATCCCTAGGCTGGGGGTTCTTAATGTGCTGGAGCTCAGCTGGGTCCTGGGAGGCGCCCTGGCAGAACTGTCCTTCTCCACACTGTGGTGTGTGTAGAGTCATCATACCTGTCCTGTTCTCACCCCAGTCCAAAATGTCTGGCTCGCTGTTGTGTGGCTTTCCTTCTCCCTGGCTGGGCTGATGCAAGGTCAAGGCAGCGGGAAGCAGGCTGCCTGTGGGCCTTACCTCCCCAAGAAATGCGTCACCAAGGCTCTTTCACCCAGCATGGGGGCAGGCTGGCCTCGGGACACCACCTTTTACTGGGAGTATATTGGAGCATGTAGGGGTCTAGTGGCCCTCATCAAGGAGGCCGTGGATGCTGCCATTTCCTGGTTTCTCCACTCAGCCAGATCTGGCAGGCAGCTCCAGCCCTTGTTTTTTGTGTGCCTTAAGCAGTGCCCCTGGGGTTCTTTTTGTCCCCTTTTCTGCCCCTCCAGCATGGGGGCTGGGGCAGGCTGCCAAATGCATCCTGTGCTGTTCCCTGCAAGCCTTACCTGGTGGAGCAGTGCATATAGCTGGAAGCTGTGAGGGCAAGTTAGCTATCAGCATGTTCATGGGGCACCCCTGGCATAGGGTTAAAACAAAATTGAGGGTTATCCTCGAAAGCTTCAAACAAAAGGCTGGAAGGCAAGATGTGCAAAGGTTTCAACCTTGCCATCAAATGAGGTGACCTGCAGTTTATCCTGAATAGAGGAAGAAGAGTGGACTGTAATGTAGCGGGTTTTGGGGTCCAAGGCATCTCCTTGGCACACCTGACGTGGTAGTGCATAGCAGGGGTAGGCTCTTAGAGCCATAATACTGGTGCTGCCACAATGACATGGGAACAGAGCAGGTCTTGTGGCAGTTGTAGTCCAGCAGGGAAAGCTGGAGTGGGTCTCTAGCCTCTGTGCTGCCACCATGCAGCAACGGCATGAACTGGGTGAGTTATACCCAAGCAGCTGGATCTATTCTCCAGGAGACTGCTGGATCCCTTTTGGACCCCATTTCTATTTCTGGCATCCACAGTGTCCTGGGCATGTCCTACGTGGGCTCCTTGGCTGCCTCATGGATGAGAGGGACTTGCTTCCCCTCTTCCTATGCTGCTCAGGAGCTGCAAGGGCCGTGTGGCACCCTGGCTCTGGGGGTCTGTCATGCTCAGTAGAGGCTCTCTGCATCCCTGTGTGCCATTTCAGCCTGGATGATTGCACTTTGAGGCTACGGAGAACTGTGTGCAGCACTCAAGGGATGTATGTAATGGTTTCTGTACTGTTTTTAACCACAAAAGTTTCATCGCAGTAGTATTAAGCTTTTTAAAAGGAAGTTACATAAACCCAAGGTTGTTACTTAATAAAAATAAATTTGTCAAGAGTGGTGATTAGGGGTAAAAAAAAAAATAATTCACACTCCTGTCCCTTGGCCTTTCGTAACAGTTCCTGGTGTCTGGTGTCACCTCTTTAGCTGCTGCTTGGCTCTATGAGTTTTCTTAGACAGCTGGTGGGGCTGAGTGCCTGCCTGCCTTGTGCAGTCACCCCATGTCACTTCTCCCTCTGCGTTGCCCAAGCTCCCTGGCTGCCATGTGTGGCTTCGTCACTTGCTCTCCCTATGGTGTGGGCTGTCAGAGTGGACAGCAAGAACTTGGATGCCTGAGAGGGGTGTGGCTGTCCCACTGTGGCAGTGATGAGAGGATAGGCAAGGGATGGCACCACCAGCATGGGAGGTTTGGAAGCTGCATCTCCAGGTTTCAGGAGCTCCCTCCAGCTCCAGGGGGTGCTCCATGGATGAGGGGAGCCTGACGATCCCTTGCAGCTCCTTGATGCTCCTGGGACTGCTGTAGGCATCGCACGCCTGGGGGAGAACTAGCTCTATTCCCTGCCTGTACTTGCCAGAGGGGAGAGTCCTGGGGCCCTCTCGTTATCCCAGGGTGGCAGGGACTTGCAGCAGGACATCACACTCAAGAGTGCCATGAAGGTCAGGGTAGGGGCTTGCTGCCCTGAGGGGAGAGTGAAGCTCCTGGCCCTGAGCTTGTGGTCACCACCCATATTCCCTCCCAAGAGGACCAGACATAGTCTGCCTGTCCCCCTTCTGTGTTGTTCCCAGTTGAGTGTTTGGAGGTTTATACCTCCCAAACTGACAGTAACTCCTTCCAGCCCTGCCTGGCCACCACTGATGGGTCCTCTGAGCACCCTGATAAGGTTAGGCTACATGTACAGACCCCACAACCCTGAGGTGCTGCAGAGTGGTGCTGTAAGATGGGACTGGTTCCCTCATAAAGGGACTGGGACAGTCCCTAACCCCAAAGCCAGTGGTGAGCCGAACAACCCCATACTTACCCTCCATGGACAGGCAGTAACTGAGCCTCAGCCCTGGTGCTCCCAATTTCCCCACTTTTCCCTGCCTGAGTACCCCTTGGGGATGGGCAGCTGTGTTATAAGTATCTGCAGGCTCCCTGCATCTCCCAGCCCTACAGAGGTAAGTTTTGTTGAATAAGGCTTTAGGAGCCAGAGCTTCCGCAACTTGGTTTAGAAGGAGACTTATAAGGGAGAAAAAACATAAGCTGGGCTCCAGACTGCACTAGGAACAAAACGTCATATAGTTTTGAGGGTGTATGTGAAAAGGCAACGTGCACGTGACACCCAAGGTGCTTGGAGAAGCAATACAGGGTGGGCACATGAGGCAGGTACTCTACCCTGCCAGCTCTGGGCAGAACCCCCTGAAAACTCTCTGAGCAGCAGCCGAAGAGGTGACACCAGACACCAGATCAGGTCAGAGATGTAGCACAGTAGCTGGTGAATCTCTGATGCTGAAGCTTTGCTGTTGACCTCCAGCTTCCCTTAGTACTGCCTGCCTGCTGCATCTTCCCGCACAGTCCAGCGCAGGTGTCCCGCATGATTCCATGCAAATAAAGTGCACTGAGGCCCTAACCTCTCTCTTCTGACTTACAACATTTTGCATCCTCACAAAGCTATGTGTAATGTTTCTGGTTGTTGCAGCCAGTGTCTGCATTCTGAGAGAGTCTAGTGCATCTATTTCAGGCTATGAGGAAAAGGGCAGCTCTCACTTCTTCCCTCTCCGTTATTCCTTTATGCCAGTCTTGCTTTGGAAGTTCCCACTTCACAAGGGCCACAGGCTGTTCAGCAAGCTGATCTAAAAATAAATAATCCTTCAGCTTTAGCATCCTCTAGCCAGCACTGGCATGGGAAATGGGAAACCCGCAAGTAAGGGCCACTGCACCTCAGGGCTGGTACAAATCTTCTCCCCTTGCAGGGTTCTTCCTTGCAGGCCAGTCTCTCTGGCACGTCTCCTTGCCAGGGCCTTTGGCTCACTCTCTTCTGCACTGCCCCTTGTCCCCTTTGCTTTGCTGGCCCCTGTCTGAGCAGCATTGACCAAATTTGGCCCTGCTTGGCTCTGCAAAGCTCCCCTTTTGGCTCCCCAAAGGAAGTCAAACCACCATCTTCCAGCTCCTCCCTCCTCATCCGGAAGGGACACTACTTTAACTGTGTGAAGCAATAAAATCCTTTAAATACAGTCCTGGTGTGACTTTAGGTAGTGGCTGGTTTATCTCTGCAAGGGCTAAAGGAGATATTTGGCAATGAACATAGGAAGGTTTTATTCCTTTCCCAGTGACTTCTCTTCAAGACATCCCTCTGCCACAATCAACCCCATATCCAAATCCTTCTACTGATACCTTATGCTGGGTTTTGTGCTTTACGTATGCTCTCTGCCCTCTCCAGGCCTACTTAGATTCGCTGAAGTCAAGCAGGTAAATCATGCCAGCAGTATCCCTGCTCTCATCACAGGCCTTGCTTCATTTCCTGCCTGCTCAGACTTTTCTCCTGAGAGAGGACCACTTCAGGCTCTGGTGGGAATTAAAAGGCCCTACAGACTCCAGGGAATAAACAGTCTGGGCAAAAGAAAAAAATGGTCACCATTAGGTAGAGATTGGTGGAAGAAAAAAGAAGCCTGTAAGTGTTTTGAAAAGAAACCAGAGTGGTGCACATGGATTGTGTCTGGGCAGTGAGTTGTCTTAGAAAGCAGACACCTTTGCACTCTTCCAGACCTTCTTTCATAGGCACAGAATCATAGAATCAACAGGTTGGAAAAGACCCACCGAATCATCTAGTCCAAACATTCCTATCAAACACTAAACCATGCCATTCATATTACTCTTCTACACTGTGTTATGGATGGAGTGATAAGCTAATGCACTTAATTTGTAAGAGAGAAGCAGCAGTAGGTTTATTGATATAAACCAGCAGTTTGATAAAGTTTGATAGTAAATGTGATGGTGGTTTAACAAAATTCAATAGCAAGGTACATTGGATGATTCACTGCATAGAGTACAGAGTCAGAAACAACTCTAAGGGAGACGCTTGTGTTGAGTCACAAAGTTCAGAAAGGACCACCTTGCTTTCTAAACTTCTTCTCAGAGACGAGTCTGGGTGTGGCTGGATCCAGGCTCAGTCAATGGTTTTGTTGAAAACCTTACGTATGCACAATCAAACCTTTGTATCACTTAGCTAAGATTTCATAGTTTCAGTGCACTTCTTCCCAATTCACTTTCTGAGAAGCTGTTGCAGCAAGGATTCTCTCAACCTTGAGAAGTAACCTTGAAGGGCATTCCTGCTCAAGGGGATGTCCTGACATGCAGCCCACTGTTATTTCAGGAGAGCTGAAAGGCCTCTTGGACTGCTCACTATTTATGGAGTAAGATGACTGACTCATAGTCATATTTGTATACTGACTGCAGGTGCAAGTTTCTTCCAGATCTGGCTTGAGTCAGACCCTGACCAGCACTGTGGCCAGGTGGGTGCATAACCATAGATTAACCCCTGGATATCGTGTTGGTAATTCTGTCCTCCCCAGATCAGCGTGAAGTGGATGCAGCCATTGCGACCATCACCAGCCATCACAATCACCACTGGTAGTTATAGCTTGATGAGGATTATGGTAAAAATTCAGGTTGGAGTGGGGGAAGCACATCGTCACAGGCTCCCAAGAAAATAGACTTTGTAGGAGAGTGAGTGTTGGAATGGTAAGCACTGCACTGAGCTGTGGGCACAGGCTTGACTTTTCCTGCTGTTGTTAACAGACTGAGCTGCGCAAGAGAGATGCCTGGAGGAGATGAGCCAGGAGAAACCTCCTGCCATCAGTAAACACAGGGCACAAAGTAATGTGTCAGTAACAGATAGGTGGTGGCATCCTGGCCCAGCTCTGGGGCCTTCACTGTTCTCCAGGATCAGTTCCCAGCCGTTCACTCCTTGGGAACGGCTGCATCCAGCCCCATAGCAAATAGCAGGTCCAGCAGAGACTAAATGCACTGACTGTCCAGGCTGTGATGACACGGCATCAAACCACCTCCCATTGAAGTGAAACTGCCTTTTTACAAACATTTCCTCCTGCAATAAGGACACGTAAGCGTGTTAGCGATGATGGACAAAGAGGCAGGTGCCTCCCTCTTCGCAACTAATCTTAGCACAGTCTTTCTTAGGGTATCATTAGGATTTAATTCCATCTTTCCTCCCTTTGCAGGTCCCCTGCCACCCTTCCAGAAAAAGGTTGTTTGGACCTGGACAGAGCGTCTCACAGACACAGCAAACAAACTTACCTGAGCCACTCATTGAGCACTCCAGATGCAGCAAATCTGCATTGCTAAAAGCAATTGTGGGGATCTAGTGGGCCCTGCAGTATGGCCTTCTGAGAAAAAGCCAGACCAAGATGCCACGAACGCGCACTTCTAGGTTAAGCCAAAGACCAGTATTTCCCACGTGCAAAGTAGTAGTTAACCACCAGCTGGGATCTCGACTATGCTTCATTTTGCTGAGCCTTAACCCAATTGCACAGGTGCTCCCAGCTCAGTATGTCTGAAATAAGTTGGTAAAACCAAATGATTCTGCAAGAGCTGGTAAAGAGCCAGCTGAGAGCCCAGGGCTGGGAGGCAAGGATGCTTCTCAGATGTAAAGCTGGAAGAGTCCCCAGAGTCCTAGGACGGGCGTGCAGGAGGGGCAGGTCCCCCGGCAGCACCCCCGGGCCTTAAATGGGTCAGAAGGAGCTGCTAGGACCGACGCATCCTTCAAGAGGCAGGTAGAGGCAAAGGCTATTTAAAACCTGGATAATTACGTGCCACGGGAGGAAGGCAGTACTTAATGAACGGCGGGTTTATTAATTAAGGACAATTATTGGTGAATAACGATGATAATAAAACAAACAGCGCTATGCGCTCACCACACGGCTACAGAGCTACGAAGAACCTGCGGTGGGGCGGCGGGATACCGGCCAGTTCCCCTTCATCCCCATTGTTTAGCCTAGAGAAGAGGAGGCTGAGAGGTAGACCTCATTACTCTCTGTAACTACCTGTAGGGAGGTTGTAGAGAGGAGGGAGCTGGGCTCTTCTCCCAAGGGACAGGGGACAGGACAAGAGGGAATGGCCTCAAGCTCCACCAGGGGAGATTTAGGCTGGAGATTAGGAGGAAGTTTTTCACACAGAGGGTCATTGGGCATTGGAATAGGCTGCCCAGGTCGGTGGTTGATTCACCTTCCCTGGAGGTGTTTAAGACACGGGTGGATGAGGTGCTGAGGGACATGGTTTAGTGTTTGATAGGAACGGTTGGACTCGATGATCCGATGGGTCCCTTCCAACCTGGTTGTTTTGTGATTCTATGATTGATTCTATGATCTCCGAGCCCCGCCATCCACGGGACGGGCCCTGCCCCAGCCCCGCCCGGGATCCCCGGGGCAGTCCCCGTGCGAACGATGATCTCATCCGCAGCCGATCAGCGCTCACCATCCCGCCCCGCAGCCAATCACTCAGCGCCCTCCGCCACAGGGCAGCCAATCAGCGCCCCCCATCGCCCGCAACTCAGCCAATCAGCGCCTCCCGCCTTTCAGCCAATCACTCGGCGCCCTCCGCCACCGCTCGGCCAATGGGCGCCTCCCGCCGCGGCGGAGGATGCTGGCGGCGGCGCGCGCCCCGGTGCCCGTCCGCGGGGGGTCCCGCGCGGGGGGCGATGCCGGGCGGCGAGGGGGCGACGAGGGGGCGGAGGCCGAGCCCTGCTCCCGGGCGCCGGCGCAGGCCCGCGGGTACCTGGGGCAGCGGCGGGGTCGGGTCTCGCCGGCGGGGCCCGAGGGCGGCGGGCGGCGGGATTACCTGGTGGAGGCGGCGCGGCAGCTGCGGCTGGCGCTGGAGCGGGACGTCAGCGAGGACTACGAGGAGGCCTTCAACCACTACCAGAACGGCGTGGACGTGCTGCTCCGCGGCGTGCAGGGTGCGCGGGGACGGCGGGACGGCCGGGGCATCCCTGCGGGGAGAGGGGACCGCGACATCCCTGCGGAGACAGCGGCCGGGGGACAGCATCCCTACGGGGGAGGGGGTACCGGGACATCCCCGCGGGAAGAGGGGACCGGGACGCCCTTGCAGGGACTGCAGCCAGGGGATGGCTTCACGACAGTGAGAAGGGACCGGGACATCCGTGAAGGTAGAGGGGGCCAGGATATCCCTGCAGAGAGCGCAGCCAGGGGACGGCATCCCGACAGGGAGAGGGGACTGGGACACCCCTGCAGGGATCGCAGCCAGGGGCCCAGGGCGTCCCTACTGGAAGAATGATGAGGGGATCAGAGCATCCTTCTGGGGAAAGCAGCGAGGGTCAGGGCAATCCCTCGTGGCACCATTGCAGAGGGACCAGGGCATCCCTCCAGGGAGCACGGCCTGCCCGTCACACCTTCCCTCTGTGCCAACCGCAGTTGACCCCAACAAAGAGCGACGGGAGGCTGTGAAGCGGAAGACCACACAGTACCTGAGGCGTGCAGAGGAGATCTTCAACTACCACCTCCAGCGATCGGTGGGGGGTGGCAACCCCACTGCGACGGTGAGGGGCTGGTACGGAGCAGCACGGGTGGGATGGTAGCAGATCTGTGGCACTGGGAAATCTTGGGGGACACACAGAAAGCAGCCCCCACAAGCCTCTTTGACCACCTTTGCCTGCTGTTGTAAGGTGGTGTACACAGAACAGCAAAGACGTTGGCTGCAGTGTGTCTTGGCGTGTGCTTTGGCCTGCTGGGAGCGAAGAGCTGATTTGGGCCTAGCTTGCCCACGGCACTCCCAGGACAGACCCCTCAAGCTTTGTATGTTATAGCTTGTGGTTGTCATGGTGAAAATGGCCATTTTTCGGCGGGACTGAAGCCACTGCGGGGAGCCACCTTGTCAGATGTTGAAAATGTCGTCTTCCCTGTCATTGTTCCTATCTGGATGGGAATCAAAGGTGGTGGCTCCTTCCTGCATTGTGGGAAGGTGGTTGATAATGAAGGGAGACAGGAGTGGGGCAGGGCAGGGTTAGGGTCTGGTGCGAAGCATGGGAGGAGAACAGCAACTACTTTCCATAGAGATTTCCTTAGTGCTGAGGCAGTCCAGGTGTAAGCTCTGGAGTGATATTACCTCTACTGCAGGTGCGATCTTTCCCTGAAAACTTTGAAAATCGAGTAGCTGGCCAGGTAGCATCCAGCTGATGTTAGGAATTGACCGTGGTAGTCAGAGAGTTGTCTCTGGATGTTGATGAACCAGGCAATACTACTGCCTGCTCTGGAAGATGTGGGGACTTCTCCCACCATCTCTCATGGACAGTAGTGTCTTTCATTGCCTCATCCTCTTTTTCCTGCCTTGCAGGGTTACAGCAGCCTGCGCTTACGACCCATCAGGACACTGAGCTCAGCAGTGGAGAACCTGAGACGGTATAAGGTTGTGGGAGTGATTGATAAGGTAATGGCTTGTCCTGGAACAGGGTAGGGGAGAGGCTGGGGCTGGACAAGGGGAGTGTAACCTGGAGAGTCCTGGCAACTAGGATGAGGGTGCCGGCACCCCTCATACCCACCAGGGAACTTGAGGGTTACTATCCACACCATTCCCACTGCAGAAAATTCACAGGGGAGGATGCAGTACCCTTTAGGGAAAGGGGAATCTGTTCACGTCCCCATTCTTTTTGCTTACAAGATTGCCTAATAATGGAGCCCATGGAGCTCAGAAAGAGCAGTGCGAGACACTTTGTTGTGAAGGAAGGAAAAATGATGTGGGTGTCACCTCTTTCTGTAATTAACTCTCCGCTCCCTCACTCTGTGGCTATCTCATTGCTAACCTGTGTTTTGTCTTTCAAGTGTTTCAGCACCACCAAGCTCCTCTAGTTGGGTGGGAGTTTGTTCTTCCTGAGTTGAGACCCTGGGTCATTCCTGAAGGCTGTGGGTTGTGGTGGGAGCATTCACCACTTCTGACTGGTGCTGTATATACTGCTCCCAGGTGCAGATCATCCAGGATCCGGCCACTGGTGAGACCTTTATACTCAAGGTGAGTGTTTCCAGTTTCATCTGCCTCCTTCTCCCTGTAATGGCAGTGCCTCCTTGTCCAAGCAGATGGCTGGGGGTGGGTGAGAGAACCAAAAATTAGCAGATCACAGAAGTTTAAGAGGCTGTTCATTGTTCATAAAGCTTCTTTCAGTTTCTTTTTGCATCATCTGTGATCAGAAGGGGGAAATGGTTCTCCGCGTTTGTCTGTTCTTCTGCCTTGTAATGCTGCAAGCCACACCTTACTCCTGTGTTAATCTGGGTCAACCCCTGAAACAGGTGGTAGGTGGGGTGTGATCAGTATAAGCTCTAGAGCATTTTCCAGTGCCCTCGGAACTTAAAATAAAGGACTTTAATAAATGGATGAGGAGGGTCTGGCATGACAGGGAAAAACATCATTTCCAGAGGGGAGAGGAAATGGGTCTGGGAGGATGGATTCCCATCTGAAAGACATAGGGGGCAGCTTTGGGGGAAGGCCACTGCTCCGGACCAGCAGTGTCCTCTAGGTCCCACAGTGCAGGTGGGGAGTGCTCTGCCTCAGCAGACCTTTACAGGGCCCTGCCTTGTCACAGCTGGGTGCTGGGGGCCAACAGGGACCTCCACTGCAGGTGGCACAGTGGAGCAACCGTAGAGCTTAGCGAATAGCCTGCTACCTTTCTGGCTGTCCTGCCCTGCCAGGTGCTAGGTTGCAGGGAGTCCAAGCCTCCACTGTGCTGTAACATCTGTCTACATGTACCTCCTCAGAGCCTCCCCAAATCCCATGTGGAGACCCGTGAGAGACAGACCATCATCCCTCATGGAGTGCCCTTCATGGTCAAGCTGCTGTGCTACTATGTGAGCGAGGACTCCATCTTCCTCCACCTGGAGCACGTGCAGGGTGAGTGCTGCCCATCAGTGTTGCACCCTGCTCTTATCCACCGCCTCCCTTGCTTTAAAGTCTCAAATATGTTTCTTCTGCTGGTTTGGGACTGTTATTTGTATTATCAGCACAAGCTGCCTTCTTCATAGAAAGGTGATGGATACTAGGGCTTGGAAACTTTGTGGGAGGACTTGCTAAACTGTATTGAGGTTTCTGGAGGTTTGGTAAGAGCCAACTGGGGAAGTAACATAGGAATGGGCCCATGGAGACCTTGCAAGGAGAAAGAGATTGTGTTTCATATGGAATCTAGCCTTAGGGACCAGAGTCCCGTGTGAGGGAATAGTCATGCCTTGAGGTAAAGAATTTGATTTGGCCTAGTGTCTTGAAAAGAAAAAATCTCTTCATTTTATTGGCATTGTTTGTCCGTGACAGGAAGGAGATGGAGAAAGAGAAACAAGTGAGGTAATTCACCTGGGTGTTGTTGAACAAAACAGTCTTTTAATAAGACATTCATAAAACATATTTGGTTACAGAAGAGGCCACACTGGATTTTGAGATCAGACCAAAGAGAAGAGATGGAGAATTGAGGCATAAATGTCAGGGAGCACATTGGGGTTTGGGTGCAAGAAGAAGACGAGCCTGGGGATTGTTCCAGATCCTGGTGTAGAAGCATGACAAGGCGGAGGCTTGTCCCAAGGAGCTTCTTTGCTCTCTGCTGGTTGCATGGATGTATAGGGAGCAGCAACTGGAGTTCAGCAATGACAAATGAAGGCTGACGTGTGCTGGAGAACAGCCTCGACTTCTCATGTGTTGCTGTAGGATGAATTTGCAGAAAGCAGCCAGCAGCTGAACATGGTGAGGGTAGGAAACACTGGCAGTGTGTGGTGGGCTCCAGGGCTCCATGCTCTGGCTCCCTGCCAACCCATGCTGTGGGAGCTCTCTCGCATCACTGTCACAAGGAGAAGAAAGGCTCTCAGGGAAAAGTGGAGATGGTGATGGGATGAGGGGCATGTGTGAAGATGTGTCTGGCCTGTGACGTGAAAGTGGCAGAGCTGGGATCGAGGAGACCATGCAGAAGTGGGGAGCAGGGCTACTTTAGCGTTCGGTGTGCCAGGTCCCAGGGCAGCCATGGCATTGAGCATGGTGTGTTTGTAGGGCTGAACAGTGTTTTGCAGGGACTTGAGCTTTGCTGCAGGGGAAGGATCCACAAGAAGGATGTTGAGGCTCTGGAACAAGTCCAGAGAAGAGCAACAAAGCTGGTGAAGGGGCTGGAGAACTGGCCTTATGAGGAACGGCTGAGAGAGCTGGGGTTGTTTAGCCTGGAGAAGAGGAGGCTGAGAGGAGACCTCATTGCTCTATACAACTACCTGAAAGGAGGTTGTGGAGAGGAGGGAGCTGGCCTCTTCTCCCAAGTGACAGGAGACAACACAAGAGGGAATGGCCTCAAGCTCCGCCAGGGGAGGTTTAGACTGGACATCAGGAGGAAGGGTCATTGGGCATTGGAACAGGCTGCCCAGGTAGGTGGTTGATTCACCTTCCCTGGAGGTGTTTAAAAGGTGGGTGGATGAAGTGCTGAGAGGCATGGTTTAGTGACTGATAGGAATGCTTGGACTCAATGATCCAGTGGGTCTTTTCCAACCTAGTGATTCTGTGATTCTGGGAGATTAACAATGTTTGGTCACGTTCCAGCACACAGGCTTTGGCCTGGGCCTTAATGGGCTGCGTCTGCAGTGTTGGCATCAGGGATGCTTTCTACACCATCACTTGTTCTTCTCTCTACTTTCCAGGGGAGACACTGTGGTCTCACCTCCGCTCCAAGTACTGTGTCCAGCAGGGTTCTGCCGATTCAAACACCGCTGGAGCCCTGGGAGACTCTGGCAGAGAGGACAGTGTTGGAAGCTCCCAAGGCATCAACCAAACCTCCACCTTCTCTGCTTGGACAGGCAGTGGCCTCCCAGGGTCTGTGACCCACCGAGTATTGGGAAACACCGATGCCTTGCCCCTTGCGGAGCAGTCCCTGGACCTCACAGACCCTGGCTCAGACACCCACTGCTGGCTTCACCAGACTCCTGCCAGTGGCACAAGGGCTGCACCTGGAAGGCGGGATCTAAGCATGACCCAGACTATGTCTGGCATCGTGGACTGTGTTCCAGCAGCATCAACCAAAGGCCCCGGCCACCTTACCAACCAGGGCCTGGTCATCTACCCCTGGGATGCTCTAACCAACGGCATGGGCTGCATATCAGAGAGGGCAGCCTCTCAACAAGACTCTGAGCCATGTGCTGGTGAAAGGCTTCCCCAGACTCCCAGCCCTGCACTGACAAGGGAAGGGGAGCCGCTGTCTCAGCAAGTGTCTGAGGTCCCCTGGGCTCAGCCTCTCCTGATTTCCTCAAGTCAGAAGCAGCTTCATGCAGGAGTCGCCCAGTCCAGCTCTGACAAGCCTCATGGGCCTGACCCAGTGATAGGGGAGCCCTCCTGGGGCACAAGCCTGACCAGCAACCAGCTCAGAGAGCAGCCACACTCAGGACAGTGCCCGTCTTTGGCTTCCCATGGGCCTCGCCAGAGAGCATGGGCTGTGAAGGAGGAGCAGGTGCAGCTGTGGGCAGCGGAAATCCTCCTGGCCTTAGAGGGACTTCACCAACAGGGTGTCTTGTGCCGGGACCTCAACCCCAGGAACCTGCTGCTTGATAGAACTGGTAGGTAGTGCCCCAGCCTGCTGCCATGACGAGGAAGAGGTTGGCCTCAGTTTGGAGACTGCCAGTTGCCCCATTTCCAGGAGACTTCCTTGATTTTGTGTTGGGGAAGGGCAGAAGTCTGGGGAGTTTGAGTGTTTGTGAACCTAGGAATAGGGGTTCAGCTGGGATTTCCAAGTGGTTCTTAGATGAGTTGGCTCTACAGTGGAAGGGTCTGCAGCCACAGGAATGCGTTGCCTCTGCTCCCTTGACAGGGTTGGCTGCCTGGGAAATCCCAGCACTGGGGAAGCTGGGACCAGATGAACTCTGCCTGAGGTTAGTGGGATTGCAGCTTTCCCCTGCTTGTAGTTACTGCTTACTGGGGGTATTCTGGAGCCTGCCCATCCCTTCAAGCCACTGTCAGTGCAAGCCAAGTGCATGTTCCTGCTTGGCTGGCACCAGCTGGGGCAAAATGGAGAGCTACAAATTGCTTAGGAAAAGAAATGCGCAGAGAGCTTTGCAAAGGGAAAGCTAACCTTCCTTCCTTTGTCACTGGTTCTTTCCTCACTACAGCCTGCCCTGAGGTCTGTGAGTTTGGAGCCCACCTAACCGCTCCCACCAGCTGCACAGGTGTGGTGGGCACCTGGGGCCGGTGCTGGGAGGCCAGGGGATGCACAGCGCCTCTGTGGTCAGGGTACAGCAGGGACCCAGTGCCCTGGCTGTTCCTATTTGCGGGGACGTGGCTTGGCTTTGTTCTCCGACCAAAGTTAGCTTTATACTAACCTCCTTGCTTTTGGCTCTGGTGCTGCTCTGTAGGTCACGTCCGTCTCACTTTCTTTGGCCAGTGGACAGAGGTGGAGCCCCAGTGCTGTAGCCAGGCACGGGAGGACCTCTACAGTGCCCCGGGTAAGAGATGCATCCCGCTGCCTTCTCCTGACCTCAGCCCAGTGCTACTAGCCTGGGGAGCAGGGGCTGCTGTGGGCAGTGAGATGTGTTCAGCGCAGCCACTGGTGCTCCCCGTTTCCAGCTCTAACTTCTCTTTGTCTCTTTCTGCAGAAGTCGGGGGGATCACGGAGCCCACTGAAGCGGCTGACTGTTGGAGCTTCGGCTCTCTCTTGTACGAGCTGCTGACAGGAGTGGTAAGAGGCAGTGGAGCTGTGCAAGGCAGGGAGAAGGAGCTGACCCTGACACAAGGGCTTCCTGTTACACAGGATCTGGGAGGGTGCTCTGCCCTGCTGGCACCTCACTGCTCTGCCAGGTTGCTTCAGGCATGTGATTCCTGGTGACTGCATGTGGGTTCTGAGTGTTCCAGGGCCCTGGTTTTAAATCCTGCTCTGCGGGGCTTGGGTTGTGGGGCAATGAAGGTTCAACAGGGTGCTCCTACTCTCCTCAGTGCCTCTGCTAATGATCACCCTCTGCCTCCTGCAGCCACTGTCCCAAAACCATCCTTCAGGGATTCAACCTCACACCCCACTGCATCTGCCGGAGTGGCTCAGTCTGGCTGCTGCATCACTGCTTACTGAGGTGAGGTGAGGGGCTCGCTCGGAGGGGCGGCAGAGAGGACAGGGCTAGAGGCTGGGAAAGTCAGGATCCAGCCTCAGTGGCTTTTCCAGTGTCCCCATCTTCCCCTTCTGCTGTCCCATCCACTTCCTCTGCAGCTTCTGCAGTACAACCCGAAGCAACGTTTGGGCTCTGGAGGAGGTGGCATTGCGAAGCTGAAATCCCACTCCTTCTTCAGCACTGTCCCCTGGAACAAACTGGTGGGCTAGGCAGGCTGTCCTTGTTGGGAGCTGGGCACAGAGCCACTGTCCTTGGCATTTGTCACCCCAGGTGCCCCTGGTAGCTCTACCTGCATGGGCTGCCCTGGGGTAGGGCGCACACAAAGCTCTGCAGCCTGACGTGTCCTCCTGTCTCTGCTCATGTTTGTTGGTGTCTGCCAGAGAGGAGGCTGCAGTTGCGGCTGAGCTTTCTTCTCAGCCTGCCCTGGTGGGAAAGGAAACGCAGGTGCCCAGCGCTGAGGAGAGGCTGTTCCCCTTCTGGGGCATCCCTCGCTCAACACCCTGCCCTGGGGCTCCCTCCCCATGGCTTTTCTCATCTCTGCTGCTACCAGTGACCCTCCTGTCCTGCTGTTTTTTTGTGGCTCCCACGTGTCTCCTCTGTGCCTCACTGGCTGGTGCCCAGGCCCGGGGTTTGTGCCCATCCCTGGCTGCACCTTTGCATGTGGGTGATGCCTGCTGCGGGGGCGAGATTGGAGGGAGCGGCCTGCTCTTCTCCCTCTGGCACTCTGGAAAGAGAATAAACCACTCATTATCACTTGCAGAAGTGTCCTTCTGTTTCTGAGCTGGTGGACACTTGGGAGGCCTGGGCTGACTGATGGAGGGTCTCAAATCTGTCTCAGGGGTGCCTGGAACCTGCCTGGCCATTTACCCTTGTGCCCCTGCCTGCCTTATGGCTTTTGAGTCTGTGCAGCTGTACGCATGCAGCTCACAGCACTGGGACAATACACAGAACCTATGTTTTTTTCCAGCCCTGACTTTTGATGATTACTTGTTCTGGCTCTGACCCCCTGTGCCAGAGTGCTCCTTTCTGCTGGCAGGACTGCAGCCCCCTGCCCCTGTTGCTGCATTTTGAGCATGGTCATTCCTGACAAACAGCGATGGTTTAAAGGGATGAACTCTGAGAACCAGCACTGATATAAGGTGACCAACTACAAGCCAGGAAAAATGAAGTATGAAGTAGAAGGTGTCTGCTGACAGCTCAGGCCAGAGGCTGCTGAGCTCATTTGTGCAGGACAAAGCCATAGGCTGAAGGATGAGCTAGCAATGCAGTAGTGTATTTTTGGCCTCTCCCAGCATGCATTCTCATTGCCCACTTGTCCCCAGTAGCAAGGAATTACTGGCAACAGTGAAACGTCTGTGACTAGCTGGTTCCAAAACCTGCTGCTTGTTGGCTCAACCTGGCTTTCAGGCAGCAGCAAGAACACTTGTCTACCAGAGGGGAGCAGAGCCTAGGAGAAATGCATTTCCCATCCAGGCAAAGACAAGGGACACCCTGAAAGCCGTGCAGAAACAAAAAGACTAAGTGAGGAGCTGACCATGAATGCCAGAGCAGGTGCGGTGCTGAAGGCAGCTAAGCCTTGGGCTTCTCTTCTCTTGGGTAGCTTGTACTGGCTGAACTCTTCAGCAACAGGCTTTGGCCACCAGCCTCCTAGTCCTGTGAATCAAGGCTGGTTCAGCAGACTGATGCAGGCCTGCATCTGGAGCCACAGCTTGCAGCAAAGCACCCTGGACATCACCCCGGAGGAAGCTTCAAGCACAGCAGCTGCACAACCTGCAAGTCCCAACAGGACCATTGGGCAGTTTTCACTTCCTGGGTAGTCCCAAGGGCTAATTTATTGCAGTTCCAGTCAGAACACATACACAGCCTTTCCCCAGGCTCGTATATGAAGTCAGGGTGGGCCCTCTGTAGCCTAAACCAGCATGGGGGGAAGGATGCCAGCAGCATTTTTCAGTCAGAACCTTTTCTTTCACTCAACACATTTGTGCAAGAGCAAACTAGGCTCTTTCCCTTTCCTTTACAGCATGGGAAAGGGGGTTTTCCTCCCTCCCCTCCTCATCTACTTCAACCACAGTCAGTCAGAGGAAAGCTGACTTCAAGCATAGGTACCTCTACAGCTGCCAGGAAGCTGTAGGAACCAGTACTAGGAACTGCGCTCCTGTTTGCCAGCTTGACAGCTGTGAGAGCAATCATTTTCTGTTAAAAGGGGCTGCCTTCTTCACTCATAGTTGAGAAGGGCCAACTATTTGCCGAAGCTGATGTCAGAGCTGGAAAAACCCTGCTGTGATCCAGGAACAATTTCATATTATTCCAATGTGAACAGCTCCTCAGGGAAATGCTCTCAGCACCACAGACAGCTTTTGCTTTACAGTTCTTTCATCTTGTCTCCTTCCTCCTTTTGCAACCCTTAACAGCCTTTATCAAACTTTCATATTTACAACACTCCCCTGTTGCAGCAGGGAAAAAGCAGCCTGGTTCCACACCTTCAAAAGCCTGTCCCAGTTCTCCCTCTTGGCCATTGAAGCACTTCGCAAACACTGGGATTTCCTTGCTGTGTGTAACAGTTCTGTGGCTAGACCAAGAAAAGGATCATTTCCAGCCCTGAAAACCTCATCTCTGCTGGGAAGAGCCAATTCTGTGCCAAAGAGGTTTTGAGGACAGTAGAATTCACAGCCAGAGATCCCTCAGTTTAGAACCACCAAGGATGGGCCCAGCTCCCATTCCCTCTTCTCTCTCACCATTAGTTAACATAGATGCTTATGCTATGCTAGGGAAGCTGCTGATGCCAGAGTCCTTGCCCAGGAGCTGCCAATCACCCCTTCGAACACACCTCACTTTGCAGTCATTGCCCAATTTTATTTCATTTAAAATCCGCTTGTGTTAAACATTTTAGTTACAAGTTCTGTGTAGAGGGTAAGAGTAATAGACTCTGCAGGCACTAGCAACCCCCTCACTCCCCAATACATGTGTGCGCTATCGGATTAAGGACTGCCCCCCTCCCCCCAAAACCAGCAGCCGTGGGCTGGGATATACATTACACTTAAAGACCTGGCCCTCCCCAGCTGTGTCTCTGCTGGTAGCAGGCCAAGCCCTTGCACGCAGGAAGCCAGCAGCTGGATCCACTCTCAGTGAGCCATGATTTAAGGACAAGTGCTAGGGCTTGGTTCTCATCACCGTGTTGGGCCTGTAATGGTGAAAGGGTTGTCCCACTAAGAATAGTGCTACCTCCACAGAAGTCCCGGGCTCTGCCCACCCAGACATGAACATTCATGCCACAGTGACCAGGCTGGAATGAGACAACTTCCAAGGGAAAGCAGGGGAGCTGCCACTGCTACATTCCTGTCTGTGGAGGGAGTGTAACTAGGGCACTGCCAAGGGCATGACACCTACCTCAAGCCCTGCTCCGACCAAAACTTGTGCTGCAAGTAGCCCAGGGGTTCCCAGACTGCCCTTGCAAGGCAGGTATGTATGAAATGTTTTCAAGCATAACAGAGACAGAACAGTGGCTTTTCCTCTCCTCTCCCTCCCAGAAACCTCAGTGCTAGGAAATAAAGCTGAACCTGTCTTGGAGCAGCAGGGTAGGGTACCCTAGCACAGCAGCAATAAGCAGTTTCCAGTGGTACAGGACAAGCTAGAGGTGAGAGTTTGGTGCTGTGAGGGAGAGGATGCCATACAGACGGCTCTGGAAAGGCAGTGCCATTCAGTGGTTGGCCCACTGCACAGCAATCCTCGTGAGAGACGAATTTTATTAAATAGAATAGGAAAGGAGGTAGGAGCTATCTCAATTCCCTCTGGGACAGCTCTGATCACAGCAGAGAGAGGGAGACTGGAATGACCCCTACCAGTTCCTGAATGCCCTGCATTGCCCCTGCTGGTGCTGTGGCCCTACCCTGGGTGGGTTGTGTGGGGGTGTGGCTGCTCTACAGGTCGAGCAGCAGCACGCGGGGATCTTCCACTGCTGCCTTGATTTTGCGCAGGAAAGTCACTGCCTCTCTGCCATCAATCAGCCGGTGATCGTACGTCAGTGCCACATACATCATGGGCCGCACCTCGACCTGAAGGGAAGGAATAAGACAGGCATTAATGAGCTGAGCCCTTCTGCCTGCATGGTGCCCTCCTGTGAATTCAGGGGAGGGCTGGCTTTTTTGCTTTCCTGAATCCAGGGCTCAGGCCCTCCTGGATATGTCCTGCCTGCAGGACTACCCACCCACACTCACTCACCCAGGCACTGACCACCAGCCAGGCTGGGTCCCCACCACACAAGATCAGGTCCTTTTCTGGAGCCGTTCTTTAGCATAAAGGCTACAGCCTCCTCCTCTCTCCCCACCTAAGCAGGTTTTCCAGTTCTCATCTGCACAGATAGGACAAAATGCCCTCAGGCAAGTACCAGTGCCAGCAAAGCTGCCCTATACCCATTTCTCTCCGCTCCTTCTTCACAGTAAAGCCTTTTAGAAGTTGACGCCAACCTCTTAGTAAAAGCATATGACCTGTGGTCCTCCTCCCACTGAGTCCTCCCCTCTGTTCACTGAAACCTCCTGCACAGCTCCACCTACCTTGCCTCCCACCGCTACAGGCCTGTTGATGATGGCATGCATGCCTAAGATGGCAGATTGGGGTGGGTTAATGATAGGTGTCCCAAAGAGTGACCCAAAAACCCCTCCGTTGCTGATTGTGAAAGTGCCACCATCCATGTCTTCAATGGCCAGTTCATTCTTCCGTGCCTACAAAAAAGAAGTAAAGTCTTATGAAGTCACACAGAACATAGAAGGCAAAGGACAAGGGTTTGGACATTCACTCTCTCCAGGAATAAATACTGATGGCAAAAGCTTCACTTATTGATCTACCCAGCTGAAAATCAGCACAAATTACTTGAAAGTGAATCCTGTCTTTATATCTGAACATCTACTGGCTTTGGGAAAGAATTCTCTTGCCTTTGCTTGTAACTCCTGCCTTTGCAACAGACACAGGGACTTCTACCCCAGGGCCTTAAGCCTTGGCCTCTAAAGACAAAGGTGAAGACAGACCATGCCACTAAGATACAGTTTGTGGTCTTCATAAGGGCAACAAGGAGATAGGCCTGCCCTGTAAGGCATGGGTACAGCTACCGATGTAACTGGATCACTCCTTGCAGCATGACTGAGCGTGTTAGAGGTCAGAGATGACAACACAGTGTGACTGAATCAACTCATGCTCTCCAGCACCCCCAATTCTTCCCATGACTTCCATGAAAAAAAAATCCAACTTTCCTTACCTTCTCCCCCAACTCGTAGATAGCACGCTCGATGTCAGCAAAGTTCATGTTTTCTACATTCCTAACAACAGGGACTACAAGACCCTATAAAGAAGCAACGTGCATGATCAGCAAATTCACCGCAGCAACACAGATAACTGTTATGTGGCAGGAACCTGGCCTCAGCCCAGCAGAGTTCCTGCCTCCTCAGCACACAGCAGGTGGTTAGCAGAGCTGCCTTGCACCCTGACACCCTGCAGTGAAGCCTGGCACGACATGGACTAAGGACCAACACAGCAAATGAGACATCATCTTTGCCTTTGTAAGCCTGTTACATAAAATCAGCCAGGTCTGGTTGGGTCCAGCTCCATGTCCATAAAAGCAGGTGAGGCACTGGGCAGAGGGCAGCTGCTGCCTCTGCAAGAAGAGTGAAGTCCCTTTACGCTGGACCTCCTGTAGACTTTGTGAGCAGTGATAGAACTTCAGTCCTGGCCAAACCTCTGCCACACAACCGAACTGACTAATTCATCTGTATCTCCATCCCATATTCTCCCTGGACAGATACATCTCTTTGAAGTATTCATGTCATTTACAGAAACAGTGGAACAGCACAGCAGCATTAGCCAAAGGAAAGGACATGCAAAACTTCTGCTGTCTATGCTCATGGGTCCATGAAAAAAAAAGGGCTTCCCTAACTCAGCCCCACTCATTAACCAATGAGATCTAGATTGACCTTGTTACTACATCTCCTAGTGCAGTGGCAGAATATTATTGGTCCTCCATCTTCTCCCCAAAACCATCTCAGCAACCCACATTTAGAAGACCAGTCTCATAAGTTTCTACTGCAGCTGAGCCAGCCCCAAGGTTGCACGAAGCATGGCCAAAGTACCTACCCGGGGAGTTGCTACAGCGACACTGATGTCCACATAGTCCCTGTATACAATCTCTTTGGTCGTGTCATCAATCACTAGAAGGAGAAAATAGCTGTGTTAGACATGCAGTACCTGAGATCAAGGGCTCATCAGGCCAGAAGTAACCACAAAATGGTAACAACTTGCTCTCTCTAGCTTAAACATAGTTCAGAGAAGAATGAGCTCTCACTGCACCTGTAGAAGCATCAGGATAAAGAGAAAGGAAACACAGTCCAGATAGGTCAAGCCCTTTCAGACATCCCCTTGGTTATTCTCTTCTGAGTTTCAGCAAGAACGTCTGACACCCCCAAGGAACCGCACTGCACCTATGGCACCTATTTCTATACCAACTGTCAGGCTCTGCCCTCTGCGGGAAGCATATGCATGGCCTCAGCCCCATTCCGGGCAACCCCTTCCTAATAAAGCCCCTAATAAAGCCCGCAAGCTGTCCCCCCTCTGCGGGAAGCATATGCATGGCCTCAGCCCCATTCCGGGCAACCCCTTCCTAATAAAGCCCCTAATAAAGCCCGCAAGCTGTCCTCTACCTACATAGCTAGCATTAGCAAGCTCACCAGCAGCATGCAGCACTGTCCTCACTTTTCTGATGTATATGACCTCATTGTCCAAGCTATTAGCCCTGACATGGACCCAACTGCCTCCCCCAACTCTGCCACATCCAGTGTTCAAATACGCAACTCACCAGCAAGGGGCACCACTCACCTGCATTCACAACAGGCTGGTCCTGCAGAGCAAAAGCTGCAGCTTTCACAAAAGCTGACATGAAACCTAGTTTCAGGTTGTGCTTTTTCAGGAAGGGATCCTTGTGTACAGCTCTCATCTCCTGGATGTTGCTGCAAAACAGATGATAATCCTGGTCAGCAGGGAGTACAAGAAAACATGGTTCCCTTACTCTGTAATAGATTTCAGTGCCAGCCCCAAGAACTGTAAGAGTGCACCACCAACTGGCAAACCCCTAGTCTGCTGAAAAATCCTTCCAATGTCACAAGTGAAGTTGGCTGAAGGTGGCTCAAAAGCCCCCTGCCAAAGGATCCAACAGGAACTGGTCCTGGACCACAAACTCAACAGGACAGGCTTAACCTATGTGGCCCATGCCACCAAGCAGATGAGGTGTGGCATATTTCCTGATTCTCTGCAGACACCAGTGTGCAACTGCAAACATGGCTGGGCCAACCCTGGAAGGGCGAAAAAACACAAAATACCATGAGCAGAGAAGATGCATGGCGATGAAGGGAAAAGTTTTCAAGCATTGTGCAAGTCCAGAGACAGTCAGTGTGATGATGCCTCCATAGCCAACTCTCCAGCTTTGTGAGTTAAGTGAATATGAAATAAATCTTCCCAGATGCTATGGCAATGGGTGCGAACCCACCCACTGCCAGATTTAATCACGTTTCCCTTCTGCTTAGAAATGAAGCCATTTATAAAAAGTCAACCAAGCTGTGGCTGCAAGCTCTCCTTATTCCAGGCTAATACCAGATGCTGTGGAATTACATTGTCCATCTCTCCCTGCTCCAGATATCTTAAGTCTTTGAAAAGACAGTTTCAGCAAGGGGCAGGGGTCTCCATGGTTTAGAGTGTTTGTCTTCCTGCACCTAACCTTGTTTAGGGCTAGGATTACCACCCAAAGACATTAGTGCCTCCCAAGACACAAGAACTGCAACAATGAGGATGAGGTTTGCTATGAAACCAGCTCAATATGGCTTCCTCTTTTCAGACACTGACCCCCTCACGAGAAGCAGGAGGCCCCAGCACAGGTCCTCACCAGTCAACCTCACAGCAATCAATCCAAACCAGATTACCAGATGCAACGAGAGCCTAAGGGCAGCGTAAAGTGACACCTCAATGAGCCTCTGAGAGGAGATAAAGCTGCAGCACTTCCCCTCCAATCAAGACTATTTTGCCAACCTTATTGTTTTGAGACCCAAATATTTACATGTTTTGTCTTAAGGAGCAGAATAGAATTTCACAAGGCAATTTGATTTGGGCACAATTTCCCCTTAATGCACTGTAACCTAAGCTGTCCACCCCCTAAAGCCATTAGTGCATTCAGCCCATGCAAGCACTTGAGTCAGGAGAACCCCACGTGCCTGGAGGGGATGAGGAAGGATGCTAGTCTGTCTCTGGAAAGATGCACCATACAACAGCAGGGGCCTCAGACCTATGTAATGTTCACCTGAAAGGCTGAGAAGCCCCGTGGAACCACCTCACTGGAAATTAAATATGCCCACCTCCAAATGCAGTAACCTGGTGGGGTGGCAGAAAGGAGATGCTACATTTTGCTGTCTTCTAATAGCCACTATACAAGTAATACTAGTCACTCCTGGTCTTCTGATTAACATCTACCAGCCCTCAACCAAGATGAGGAATCAGACTGCCCCTTTGACAAGCAGCAGATGACTCTCAAGGAATGACAGGCCACTAGGTAGCTACAATGGAAAACTGACACAGCCCTGATGAAGTTGCGCAGGCAGTGGTACACATCTAAGAAAGAGGTCCCAAAAAGACAAGCTGCCAGAACCACCAAGGGTTTGACTGCTACTTGAAGATGACCGCCTACATCTGTTTCTCCTTGCAAGGGAAAAAGAGATCTGCTCCTCACCTCATATCGATCTCATTGAAAGTGGTCAGCATGGCACAAGTATTCTGAGCCTCTTTCAGACGCTGAGCAATACGTTGACGCATCCTATTCATTTTCACCTGGAAATTAAAAGGATATAAGCAGAAGCTTTCACTATGGAGCTTCCCAGCTTAACACAGAGTTCACCTGAAAAACAGTGCTGAAACTCATCACAGCATAACTACTTCTGATCCTATGTGTTCCTCAGGACCTCCTGGCATATGCAGGATTAAATGTGAGAAACTGCTAAGAAAGCAGGCTGCTGAATCGTGTTCTCTTAAGAACATACCAGGCAGCTGCAGTAGCCTCAGCTCTTTGCTGAGGGCTCATGGACAGACCAAGCAGGTCACACTGAGCCTTCTCTGTTTGGTTAGCAGAGCTGGAAACAAGATTTTTGCCTAGAAAAGATCTGTGTCAGATTGGACCTGGATCTTCCTCCACCTTACCCCCTAAGTGGTGCCTTCCTGTAGAGAATTTCCCTGTGTGTTACAGCCCCACTGAGCTGGGTGAGAACAGGTAGGTAGTAATGGACACATCTGGAAAGCTCAAGGCTTACGCCAGAACAGACTGTCACTCAGAAACAGAAGAGCTGGCAAGACCCCTATTTCCACAGCTTACCCTGTGCTCTGATCTGGCACCTTTGCTGGGCACTGCCTCCCCAGGAGGGGCTGCCGCTGGGGCTGGAGCCGGCTTCACTGCAGACACTGAGGGTAAAGAACACATCAGTCAAAAAGGGAAGCCAGGGCTTGGTCACAGTGTCCTGAGGCAGAAAGCCCATTTGAGCTCCTTGCTCAAGAAACATATCATGGAAAAGGCCTTGGATTGGGCTGGGCAGGTTTCACACATAACTGAGCTCTCCAGTCTGAAGCACGCAGGGAAATAACGCGGGGAGGCCTTTACCATAGACGCCAGAATGTTTGCTGTCTTTTACCTTATGCGCTCTCTCCAGGGAAGAGAGGCTTGAAAATAGGAGAAAACAGTTGTTGCCTCACCTGGTTTGCTGTCGATAGGCTGAGTTGACACAGGCGGCACTGGTGGCATTGTTGTGGGAATTGGTGCTGCAGGAGGGGGAGGAGCAGCAGCAGCAGGAGGTTCAGAGGTTGCAGGAGGAGGAGGGGCTGCCGCTGGTTTGGCTTTGGCAGGAGCAGCTGAAAAACAACAAAGAACCATGGTAAGGGAAATGACAGCCTCCACAATCAAGGATCTCCGTGTCCAACACACCTGATAAGAGTTAACCCTCCAGCACGGCACCTTTATTCTCTCAACACTACTGCTGAACTGACAGGAGCAACCACAAAAGGACCCCATGGTGAACCTGTTTTACTCATCACCATCCTAAGTCTCCTCGCTGTGCACAAGACTGGATGCTGAAGAGAAGAGGGTGGATAAGGGAGTTATATCAGGGGAACTATCAATTAACTTTAGTCTCCTCCAGAGGGAGCAAAAGGAGTGTTTCCTCCTCTGAAGGAATAAAATTATGATTTTCTAATGGATAACAGAACAGCAGCTACAAGGGGCAGAGGGAGGAAATATTTATCTCTCTCAGGATCCCTCTAAATACCTCTCCCTCCTATCTCCAGAAAAAAAGACTCGTGGAAACAGAAAGGCCTGTGCAAGTTATACATGCCTGACTTACCTCCAGTTTTCCTGAGTTTGAACAGAGGTGTTCCCCCTTCCACTTTGCCACCATCAGGTACCAGAAGGGCTTCAATTACACCAGCTGCTGGGGCTGGGACTTGCACTGATGTCTGCAAAATGAAATTCAGTGAAGTTCTTCCAAACACTGGATGGAGAATAAGTGCCGGGACTTCTGTGGAGGTAGCACTATTCTTAGTGGGCCAACCTTTTCACCATTACAGGCCCAACACGGTGATGAGAACCAAGCCCTAGAATTTGGAAGGAGTGGAACTGCAGTTCCAACAAACATCAGCACAACTAATGCTTAATCAAATGTATGGGGAAGGAAGAGTTATCAAGTAATTATTTCTTAAGGCACAGCCAGCTTTCATGCCAAGGCTTTTCTTCATGAGCAGGAAACACAGGCAGGGCCTGTAGGCTCTAGGAACTCTCAGGCAGGAGAGATGCCATACAGGGTACCTGCTACAGAACCAGAAAAAGTCTTGGTCCAGAAAACTCCTACCTTGTCTGTTTCAATCTCACACACCACTTCATCTTCCGCCACTGTGTCTCCAACAGCTGAATGACAGACATGAAGACCACTGTGAGGAGGGAGGTGTGCTCCAGCCTCCCCTCTTAACCCACAGCAGTGCCCCCACACTAACCCAGAATTTCCTTACCCCAGCTCTTCACAACTTCTAAAAAACAGTCCAGCTCAAACTATCAATCTACTACACAGCCAGAGTCTGATTCCAGTTTAAATATCACTCTTCACCCAGCATTCCCCATGACAGAGAGGTGCCCAGGCAGTAACTGCAGTCCCTGCCCCTTAGGACTGAAAGCTACAGGGCAGGCTGTCAGCCCATGAGCTACAAACCACCCCTAAGCTGTCCAGTGCAGCAGCAATAGCACTGAGAATTTTAGGAAAGAGGCAATTGCTTACCTTTCTCCCACCTGACATCTCCTTCTGTGACTGACTCTGCAAAGGCTGGTGTGTTCACTGTAACCACGTCATCCCCTGTGAGAGAGACAGACAGACAGACCTGAATACATTCAAAGCTCACAACTTACAGCATTGATTCATTCTTGTCATCAAGACTCTACTAGAGGGTGTGGGTCAACAGATATCAAATGCTGGCCTTCTTGCTTCAACACTGTTTCACATCTAAACACAAGAAAAATTCCCATCTGACTGAAAGTCACATTGTAATAGGAATGTACGACAAAATCTTTAGGGTCTCAGGACATAGGCCCTCGACCATCCACTGAGGCGGGACAGCAGAGGGCCTAGATCAAGGATGGAAGAGATAGCTTCAGCCATTGTCAGGACAGCAACAGGTAGCACAAGAGCCATCCCATCGACACCTGACTTTTTACTTACTACATACTGCAGTTGTTCTGAAGTAACGAACAGTGAAGACACTGGAGCTATTTACTCTGCAGAAAGAGAGAAAGGTATGAACACAGAAGCACATTCCTCTGGAGGCTGTTGGCACATTACAACTTACCATCGCTAGCGTTCTCAGAAATGTGGTGAGAACTGACAGTTATGGGATTTTAATTTAGGGACACGACCCAACAGAACCCCTGTGGTTTAAATAAGGATGACTCAACCAGCCAATGCTACACCCAAGACTAGCACAGTAACCATTTTTTACCTCCAGATCAGGCCTGCCACCTCTACAGAGAGGGGGGGGGAAAAAAAAAAAAAAAGAGAAAGCCCCATAAATTGCCTATGGAAACACATCCAAGAGATAAGTATTTCTCTCCACCATGTCCCTTCACAGGGACTTGGTAATCCCAAATGTTCCAAAGGATGTTTTTTATAACAACTGACACCACATTTGAAAATCTGAAGCAAATAAGCTTTAGCATTTCCTCTAACACAGGCTACTTGGTCCAAACAGATCAGCATTTCAGGCTTTTATGTGTATGATCTTAACATTATTTCCCCAAATAAATTTTTTACAAGACCAGCTCAGCAATGCAAATCTTGCCATATGAACAAGAGTTCCCTGAACCACACTACTTCTCCTGATAGAAATCCTACCAGGAGGCCACCATAGAGCAACTGAGTTCTAGTCAGATAATCAAAGGGTAGAGATCCATTTAACAGCAATCTACTCATTATTATCCCTTTCCTGCCTCAGTATCTGGTTCCAAACAAAGCTTATTTTCTTTAAGCATTCCACAGTTCCCTATCTGCAAAACCTGGATTTTGCCAGGGCCAGCTCCATGCTCCGACAACGTGCCAGCCACGTTGACAGTCAACCACACTCTGCCTCCCAGTCCCAAGATCTTACCAGGGCTGGAGTAGCCCCAGCCTCCACACATTCCAGCTTTCCTGAGGATACTTACACAAGCTTCCGGCTGTTGGTATAAGCCAGTCCCTGGCTCCCAGCCACACCTGTGAATGAGAATGCTGTTACCCCACAGGAACATTATCCAGACGTCCAGCCCTCAAGTGTCTCTGCCTGGTAAAAGACTGCAGAGGACATCACTGTCCATTCTGAAAGAAGGCTGGGACTAACTGGGGAAATGTAGTCATATAGAGGCACCTCCATGCCATCAAACCTGCCCAGAGCTTGCCAAGAACAGTGGCCTTGTCTTCATCTAAATTTACAGAGATGGGAAGAAGTTGCATCTTGACGTCAAAGCTAATGAAGATAACTTTGAGAAGGGCAAACAAAGCAGCAGCTACCCCCATAAGATCAAAACCGGGGAACAGCTAGCAGGCACATCTCCAGGACTGTTAAAACCTCAGTTGCTGCTGAGTTACCCTCCCCAATAGTTCCTAATAGGAGCAAGGCATCAGTACTGTAAGTGGCATCCCCAGGAAGCCTCGCAGTCACACAGAGAGGTAAGGAGGAAAAAAGGAATGAAAACGGGGTGTAGGGCAGAGCAGCCACCATCACCCTTCTCTGCCCACCCCTGTAGCAAGAATGTTTCTTTAAAACTCATAGCAGGGAGGTACTTGCATAGCTTCTCGGTTTCACATATCCCACTGTCCCCTTCCCACACTGCTCACATGCCCTGACACTGCAATTTTTATTACAAACTGAACTCCTGTCCTTTGTCTCTTGCAGGGCACTGGGCAGTTTTCCAGACTAATCTTAAAGAGATTCAGCATAGCAACTGGAGAATGTAATTATCTCAATTACACAATGCCTGATTTTTAAAAAAAGGCAATACAATTTTGACACTATCCCCTACTAGAGGGCTGACACTGGAACTCTAGAAACCAGAAAAGGTAAGCAGATTTAACTTGTTTCTCAAAGTGGACTCAGAAGTGAGTGACGTAATGCTACGTACAGCTAGGAAAAAACAGAGCTGTGGAGAAAGCACCAAAAAGGAGTTCACAGGCATACTCAATCTGATATACCACTTAACATCCACCCATCATTTTCAAAGGAGTTCATCAAAGAGCTAGGCTCTGCAACAGCACATATTTCAAGCACTGCAATTCTTGAAATATAGTGTGCTGCTGCGAAATCTTCACTAGAGCCGAATGAATCAGGCAGCATGCACATTGCACAAAGGAGGTACTCACATGGAAACACAGCTCATTTCACCAACTGTCTCTTCATTACATAAATGACAGAAATAAACCAAAATCAAACCTATTACAAATTTCCATCATCTGCTTTACTTTGCCTAGGTAGTTTGAAGTGAAATAAACACATAAGACTTACCAGACAGAGAGCATCTTGCCAGAGTACAGTTCCCCTGCCAGAGAGAAGAAGAACTATCAGTATTGCAAAAAGACAGATCCACCCTAGGACAACTTTGGTTTCCCATGAGACCTGGATCAGAGATGTAATCCACCATTTCCATGCTGCAGGCCAGCTACTCTCCCACAGTGTGCACACCTTTCTCTTTGTTTTGTCTCCTTCCAGGACACTTTCCTGCGGAGTGATGTTAAACCTGATGCACTTGGTTTTCAGTTATGCTCCCAGCTGTTTTGACCTTCCCATCCACACTTTTTTCTTTAAGAAAGAAAAGATTTCTAAAGACATGTTCACTAAAATTTGCTATGAATGAGGTGGTCAAGGATTGCTACTGGATACAATGAAAAAACATCCCATGATGTTTACTCCTACAATCATGAATGCAGCACTTGGAGGGGTGTTCATTTATTTTAAGACTATGAAGCCTCTGAACTACAGAGGCCAGAATTTCCATTGATGGCAAAATTTCTACCACCTTTGGTGACCCAGAAATTCCACCCTCTGGTGATGTTTCACTTCATACTCATGTAATCATTGACTGCACAACTAGTTCAGTGTAACCATCCTCAAAAGTAAAGATATTTCAACATATTCCTATTACTTTCCCTATTGTTATTATACATTACTCCAGTATCGAACTGGCAATTCTGGAGAACCTAAGAACTCTTTGAAAGCTATAGGGAAAGATCACAGTAACTATGACTAAAATATATTGTGAAAACTTCATATAATCAAAACTATTCATAGGCCTGGGATTGACTCCTTGGCTGTTCCATTACCCAGACTCACTGATGGATTTGGCTTCTTGGATATTAATGCACAGTAAACTCAATTATCGATGGGCAGTTTCACAGGGTTGATAAGCGGTGCCAAGGATGCAGGTAGGTAGGCTGACTTGCTGCTAAGCCAGCATGTGTACAACAGAGCTCAGGAACTCCAGCGCAGCGCTATGTGACCTTCCTGCTTGCTGGGCCACCACAGGGACTAACAATCCTGGACTGACAGCCCTGCAAAACCAGCTTCCACAGGATCTGCTGGAGCCTCTGCCCAAGGTCTGGCCAGGGAAGGGAAAGCAGGGAGAGCTGTGCAGTCTTTGCAGAGTAATTGTGAACACTATAATACTTTATCTTTGAGCAACACTGGACCTCTGCTCTGAACTCAGATCTGGTTCCTGCAGAGCCAACCCTAAGCTGAGATCAGTAAGATAAACTTCAACTTAACTCCGCTTGGTCAAGCATTTAAAGCAGTACAATCTTCAGCACATACATTAGTTCCTGCTTTCTGTAGTGTCCCAGACAAAATGAAGTAAATCACAAATAATATATCAAGTGACCCAAGTTCCTCTCCACTAATTCATGTTTTCCTGGGTGCTTTATAAAAACAGTTGTTAAAGGTATTCCTAGAATTCCAGACAACAACTTGTTAAGGAAGAGGAACAACCTTAGACTATAGCAGAAACAGCCAATTTTATCTGCTCAGGACCAATTTATAAGGTTAAAAAATAACACATTTAGAAGGCTTGTCCTAAAATAAATGGTTGTGAGAACACACATCTGCAGTGCCCCTAAATGAGAGATACCAAGTCTGTGCCCACACCTGCGGCAAAATTAAGGAAAAAAGTGTTATCACTCTACCCTTCTGTCTCCTAGGGTAAGAAACAAGAGAAAGAGCTCTAATGTCAGGAGGAAGCCACTAAGATACTGAGATTCCTCTGTCTTGTATTCTGTGGAACCACTGTGTAATCATCTCTTAAATATATCTCTTAAATCAGAGATGTCTGTGCAGCTCTAGGAAATGTCTGACAGGATCGCTTCCTGCTTCCTTTTTCGCTGAAGGAATCACCTGTTCCTGGTATCACGTGGCTAAATCAGCACTCTGCCCGATTTTGGAACTTCTTCAGTGAAAACGGAAACATTCAGGTTTTTGGTAGCTGGCATTAGCACTTTGGGTCACTTTAGACAGACAGCCTTAGCTCAGAGAAATAAATCTTGGTCTAATTATCTAGTGACTCACAAACCAAGTGATTAATTTTCCCCTCACGCTCACATGACTTCTGAAAACAGGTTTTATAACTCTTATTATCTCAAAGTGACCCTGGCACACAGCATCCCAGGCCACACCTTTCAAGGAGCCATCACCTTCTACTAGATTACTGCACACTAAAATAACGTATGGAACCCTTTAGCTAAACTGACAACCAACAGACCTACAGGTTTCTCCTCTAGCAGTGTGAATGCGGATCAGTTCAGGCAAGGACACAAACGGAGCAGAATTTCCACACTGGCAAAAGAGAAGCCCTGCACTGGGCAGCTACGCTGACAAAGCAGCCATTGGATCTCCATCCCTGGCTTCTCTGAAGGAATGAAGCTGCTGCTTTAGCAACAGGGATGAGCGCAAACCACTGCTACAAACTAAAAACCCACTGGACATCTTTCATGGCTTTTAACACAATTATATACAGCATAGCAGGGCAGATGCTGAGATGGGACAGAGATGACAATTCTGAGCGGTAAAGAATATCATAACTAAGCCAACAGGATGAGAACTCCACCAGTAGGTGTGGAGGATCAAAAGGGAAGAAAAAGTTTGTTACAAACTCTTCCCCAGATAAACAGAACAAACTGATTCTCACAGCACTGAATGCAGCTTGTGATCAAACAGTCCTTTTTCAGATTAGCTCTTGTCTGGACTTATTCAGGTCATCCTTTAACAGCTGCCCCCCTGCCCCTTCCACCGAGTCTCACCTGCTGGTATGCAGACTACTGATCAGTGTCTGTGAGTTCTACTCGATATATGAATCCAGGGCCTTTTTGTCTTTCACAAGACCATCAAACCCCAGCCAATCCTTCTCTACTTTTGTTGTTTCTTGCTCACTCGACCGTTCTCCCATTCAGCCCTACACTTTTGAATTTCTCACACATCTCGTTCTCACATCTCCCATCAGAGATCTGCCAAGCTGGTGCTTCTTTCTGTCTCTCCAAAAAGCCTTGTCAAAACTTACTTTCCACATCCCTACTCAAATGGAAATCAAACCACGACAGCAATCTTGATTTCTCCACTTCTCTAGTACATCTAACGGGTTAACTAACTCATCCCCCTGCTGCACACCTGTGACCTCTCCAAGCGCAGACAATTTTTGTAAAAGGTTTGAATATCCCACCTGGCTTCCCTTTCCCTGTTCTGTATAATTACACAGCACCACCGAAAGCAGGCAAAGCTATTGTTAAAATACCACTTCAACAAGCTTATTTTAAGCGACGCTATAATTAACCTGTATCTACATACAACAAAATATGAGTACGTAAGTGGTTGTAAAGTGGTTAATAACACCGTTATATATGTGGCCACGTATATTTATAAATAGAAGTCTGCAGTGCTCAGAGACGAGCGTTTAACGTGCAGCAGCCCGGTGGGGAAGCAGATATCGTTTAACGGTTCTGTTACAATAAGACGTGAAGGTTCTCGCCTGCATTCACAGGGAGGATAAAATCACACCTCCTGCTCGAGGCTCGAGCGGCGCACTCGGAGCGCCCTCCGCTCGCCGTTTAAAGGGCAGACCGGGCCCGCAGCCAGCGAGCAGCAGCCCTGCCCAGGCGCAGCCCGGCGCCGGTCAGCGCTGCCGCCTCGCACCCGTTCGACGGCTGCTCGGGGGAGCGAGGGGCGCGGGGGGCGAGGCCCGAGGCCGGGGTGGGCAGCGCCGCCCGCGTCCCCGCCGGGGCAGAGGCGGGGAAGGGGACGCGTCTCGGTGCCCTTGGCGGCGCCTCCCCGCCCCCTCTCCCCTGCGGGGCCGTACCTGCCGTAGCGCGCGCAGCGGGCGGCCCAGCGCCCGGCCCAGGCAGCGGGGACCGCCACAGCAGCAGCATCGCGGCGGCGGCGGCGGCGGCGGCGGGAGCGGCGGGAGGAGCCAAACGGCGGACACCGGATGCAGGCCCGCGCGAGCCGGAAGCGCGAAGGGCTGAACCAACCCTTCCGGAACCGGGGGGGGGGGGGGGGAGGGGAGGGAGCGCGACGGGGAGGGGCGAAACATCACGGGTTGTCGTGGGGAGAGCAGCCCTATGGCAGGGGCTGTGGGGCAGGGACGGCTGGGGACAGCTCTGTGGGAGGGGCTGTGGGCAGGGATGGCCAGGGACAGCTCTATGGCAGGGGCTGTGGGGCAGAGACAGGCCTATGGCGCGGGCTGTGGGCAGGGATGGACTGGGAACAGCGCTATGGCAGGGTCTGTGGGGGCAGGGATAAGCTGGGGACAGCACTATGGCAAGGGCTGTGGGGCAGGGACAGCTCTATGGCAGGGGCTGTAGGGCAGGGCTGGGCTGGGCACAGCCCTGTGTCAGAGGCTGTGGGGCAGGGATGAGCTGGGGACAGGCATGTGGTAGGGGCTGTGGGGCAGAGACAGGCCGTGGGACCTCAGCAGCCTCCCTCTCGTCCTGTCCCCTGTCACTTGGGAGAAGAGCCCAGCTCCCTCCTCTCTACAACCTCCTTTCAGGTAGTTATAGAGAGTAATGAGGTCTCCTGTCAGCCTCCTCTTCTCCAGGCTAAACAACCCCAGCTCTCTCAGCTGCTCCTCATAGGGTCTGTTCTCCAGCCCCTTCACCAGCCTCGTCGCTCTTCTCTGGACTTGCTCCAGAGCCTCAACATCCTTCTTGTGGTGAGGGGCCCAGAACTGAACACAGTATTCAAGGAGTGGCCTCACCAGTGCTGAGTACAGAGGGAGAATCACCTCCCTGGTCTGTATGTTGAAAAAGCCTGAGAATCCTCCAACTGGCTTCTGTTTTCTGCCTGCTTCCGGTTGGGGAACCACTGTTGGAAGAAAGCCTGAGGAATCCATTTGCAGAATTTGAGAATTAGCTTGGGATAGTCATTAAAGGCTGTCTGGCAGCCAGGCATTTCTCAAGGTTATGCACATATCTTTAATCCAGCTATTGCTTAATCATTTATGAATGGTAAATTTCAACCTTCAAAATAATCTCCTAATATAGATTGACAATTAAAATCCTTGGGATCATTTTCAGAGAAAAGAGGTTGAATAAAAATCATCAAAAGATAGTCTCTGAGGCTTTGAGGATGTGCTGACTGCTTTAATAAAAGGCATCTGAGCCAGAAAGACTCTCTGCCAGGGATTTCTCTGTGATCTGTCTCTTGTGGGCTGCTAACCTTCAACGAGACTTCTTAGCATCAACTGCTTTTAACCACAGTTTTTTGTCTACCAAGTGAATCCACCAAACATTCCCACATTTGGGAAGCCTGTTGAGGCCAGCCTAGATGGAGCCCTAGGAGTGGTTCATGTGGCTTGGCTGTGTCCACCTGCCTCACGTCTTCTGCACAGTGTCTCACAATGGCACTGGAGCTCATGGGTTTGTCCTGGACTAGGGTCGGCATGCACTCGGCTGGAAGCGATACTGGCTCTGTTGGCTGAGGCTAAAGCACCTGGAGATAAAGAAGGCACTCAGTGTTGCTGCTTTTCTTGTGTTGTACCATTTCCTGATCGTGCCCTGCACCACAGACCTCCAGATAAGCTGGAATGTCTCTGTGTCCCTGTGGTGGGGCATGTTGGAAACGCCTGAGTGCTTTCCATGAGAGCTGGGCAGCACCTGGAGTTCTGGGCTGGCTCCTTCCTCGCCGGTGGCACCGCTTGCCTCTAGCCCAGTGGCATCGTCTCACCAACAGTTACCATCCCAGGTACCAGACCAAAGCGCTGGCCAGGCCCTCTGTCCTCCTGGGCAGCCAGTGGCTTTGCACTAACGTGTGCCTGCCTGACCCCACCACGAGTCTGGGAGACAGCCGAGCAGCAAGGAAGGTGGCTGGACTCCCGTGCTGGACCTGACCTCCTGGATGTCCATCTGCATATTCAGAAGTCATTCCCAGCTGGTTGGCTGCCTCCAGCCTCCCCACTCCCTCTTTAAAGGACCTGAGCGCAGCAGGAGGAAGCGCCAGCGCTGCCTCTGCAGCAGCCGGAGCCCCCAGCTGTCTGCCCTTGGGACACTGCGCCCCTGGAGCCAAGGTGAGTGGGATGGAGAGGTGGGAATAGCTGGGGTCTGGGACCCTCACTGAAGACAGGGGGATGCGGCACCCGGTGGATGGCTCTGAAAGGATATTTGCAGTGCTGGAGGAGCAGCAGGCTGCTCCGTGCACGGCTCACCCACTGAGGAACACCTGGGGAGACCATGTAGGGTTGTAGGGTTGTTCCCATTTTGGAAAGGACACGCTTGCCTTCTCTTCAGAGCATCTTCGTTTCACTCCTCTGTCTTTTTCTTCAGGTAAGAGGATCCGTGGCTGCTTTTTAGTGTTTGGAAGGTGGCACTGGTGAAGGCTGATAGTAAGGAACCAAAATACGCATCTGCTAACTCAGTGGGGAAAGGGCTGCATCAGTGGGAAGAATCTCTGTGACCTCCTGGTCCTGCAGCACTGGGGATGCTGTGGGTGGGAGCCAAGGGCACCCACGATGGGCAGCCATGGCCTGAGACCACAGGCTCCGATCCTGCTCTTGAGATCTCTGGCAGAAAAGTGGTGATGCTGGGTCTTAGGCAACTGGACTTCTTGCTAGCTCTGAGTCAATCTGCTTACAAGAGGAGTATTGGCCTGGGTTTCTGGTGCTATGAAGTCTCAGCATGGGGGACAGGTAAGCTCCCTGACCTTGCTGTTGAACACAGAGCAGGTGACAAATTGTGACCAGGTGCCAAAAGAAGGTGTTTCCATAACAAACAGCTGCATCCAAAAGTGAGGCTGCAGGACCAGTTGTCTTGTGGCTGTGCCATGCAGAAAGGTTTACGGGTGGATGAAATGTGTGCCTGTCTTGCATTTGCTCTGTGGCTTTGTTGGAAGCTGCTGGCAGGGTAAGAGGCAGCCTCAGGCAATGGTGAAGCTTGTTATACAAGGGAGTGGGGGAGATCCTAAGAGCTGCAGTTACTCCAACCTTGCACAGGCTGGAAGTAAACCAGGAGGAGTTTGAATGTCCCTCATGACAGACCATTGTGAAAATGAAATCCTAATGGTTGGGAGGGGTGAGAAGACAACATGGGAGAGCAACAAGTGGTGTCGGACAACCCAGAAAATATTTGGTTTGTCAAGACTAGAGTTCTGCAAAAGGTAGAGCTGTCCCAGATACCTCCCTGGAATAAAAGGCTGTTCAAAGAAAGGCAACCTGCTAAAAAACAGTGGTTGGAACCCCATTTTCTACACTGCTTATTAGCCTGGGGGTCTTATTGTGGGACTGACAGTCGTGGAGACAAGGGACTCATAGTGTTCAAAATTATCAGACATTTCTGAGTACGGCAAAATAATCTTAGACACTTTAAGGGTGTCTAGAAAAGACATAAACCGCCTTACTTCAGGGATGCAAACTACTGCTAATTAACACGGATGAGGAAGAAGTGTCCCACAGGGATAGTTACTCCATAATTGCCCAGGATAAGAGCTTTTGCACCTTCTTTTGCAAAGCTGTTGGAGCGACTGACTGAGCAGGGTGGGTGGATCCCTGCCTGGAGTCAGCATGACAATTTTAAGCCAGGGGCTGCTGGCTCAGGAGTTTTTCTCTTACCCAGTAATCCCATCCCTGTTCCTTTTATTCTGTGTTTTAACAAGCGCTTAGGAGCACTGTGCTGTGTTAGCTTGAACATCCCAATGTGTCCTGCTCGCAGCAGGTCACATCACACTTTCACCCTCATTTAGGTTGGACATTAGGAAAAAAAATTTCATAGAAAGGGTCATTGGGCACTGGAACAGGCTGCCCAGGGAGGTGGTTGAGTCACCTTCCCTGGAGGTGTTTAAGGGATGGGTGGATGAGGTGCTAAGGGACATGGTTTAGTGTTTGATAGGAATGGTTGGACTATATGATCCGCTGGGTCTTTTCCAACCTGGTGATTCTATGATTCTAAGTAATGTGAAATGAACTCGAGGTGCCATGAAAGCCTAGTTAGTAGGTAGCAGCTGTGCCCAGAGCGTTGCTGCTGGTGTGCAACACCCAACAGCCTGCTCATGGGTTCGGCAGTGCTGGGAGCAGGGAATGATCTGGTAACAGGTATGTGCTGGAAATCTGGGAAGAAAATCTCTGGCCAGTGCAGAGCTGCTGTATGATGCTCACTGACATGTCTTGCTCTTTCTCCAATTCCACTCCTCTAGCAGGCTGGAAGCTCAAACACTGTGAAAGTCTGCCGACCCATCACTGGAATGATCCCAAACCAGCTGAGGGTCAGCTCTTTGGTGCCCAGGCAGGAAGAAGAGACAGTGGGTGTTAGCACTGTCTCTGAGCAGGACAGAGACCAAGCTACATCGGGGCACAGCCAGGGGCTGAAGATGGAGCCCTGTTTCCAGACTGACTCTCTCTTGCCTTCCTCCAGCACATCCCTGATGTCACAACTCCCGAGCCACCCAATGACTGGCAGCAGCTTAGATCCTTGCATGCTTTTCCCTTCTTCCCAGGCAACAGTCCTGCCTGAGGACTATAAGTGTCGTGCATCTCGTGGAGAAGGAGTGCAAATTCTGGGTTTTCCCAGGATCCCTGTCCCAGCTTCTTTGGGCAGTGCTGGTGACAGGGACCAGCTCTCCAACCAGCGCTTAGAGGAACAGCTCTCCAACCAGCACCTGCAAGCCAAGAGGGCCAGGGTTGAGAGCATCATCCAAGGCATGAGCTTACCACCATCCCTGGAATTTGACACCAGCCTGGAGGCAGCTTTTGGGCATGAGAGTGAGTGGGGTGGTGAGGTGCCCAGGGAGAGCAAGAGGAAACCAAAGCTACCCCAGCAGGGCATGGGAGCAGCCAGGCCACTAAGCCCCACAGGGAGTAACTCTAATGCCAGGGGCTGCCAGCAGCTGAAGGAGCAGCTCTGCTTTTTAGAGCAGCAGTTGAGAAGGCTTCAGGAGAAGTTCTCCCAGGTCTTTGACTCTGAGGACACTACTGAAACCCAGGAAGGTGCCAAGAAAGCAAGTCCACTGCCTGGAAAGCCTGGAGACAGGCCAGACAAGGACAATGCCCCCGCCACCCATGACCCACACAGACTGCCTCTCCAGAGGAGCACACCAGGGGTGCACAGGCAGGAGGAGGATGAGGACAGAAGTGGCACAGGTGGTGGCTTGCCCTCAGCTGCAAGGATCCTCTCACAGGCACTGAAGCGTGAGCTGGCTGGGGTGACATCCTGGGTGGTAGATTCCGTCCTGAAGACTGCGTGGCCAAAGGCAGCAAGCCATCTCTTGCAGGAGCACCACAGCCTCCCAGTACTGGGACTAGGTGACAGGAGAGAGTATTTTGCTGACGGGAAATGCAGAAAGGCACGTGCTAAACCAACCCCTGTGAATGCACTGGGCTCACCCCAGGCTAAGGCCATGTCAGGAGCTTTAGGGAAGAGCCTAGGCTCTCATGCTGGCTCCTTCAGTTCAAAGGGGGTCAGAAAACCCTGTCAGGTGCCCAGCATGGGTTATCTGCCAAGCTCTACTGCCCCTGTCCAGGACAGCCAGGCACTGGGCCAGCTGCTGGACTGCAGCCTGCAGGGCCCCTGGGCTGGCAGCTCTCACTGGAACCCCTCTGCTCCACAGAGGGGTCCTCTGAAGCCCCTTGACTTGCACTGGGGAACTGTCAGGCTGAGATCATCGGTTGTGAGACAGCAGCAGCAACCCTTGCCCCTGAGCCCTGGCAATGTGGAGAGCCTGGCGCTGCTGCCAGCTGGCAGGGATGGCTGCAAGAAGTTGCAGACTGCGATGGATGGGACACCCTGCACCTCCACCCGTATATCCTTTGGGGGCATCTGGAGAGGTCCCTGGGCTTGGCCAAGCTTACCTTGTCCTCCAAAGCCACAGCTTGTCACAGTCCTTACTGGTCTCCCCAAGGCCAGGGTTCCCTTTGCTCCACAGGAAGTTAAAAGGGGTGGGCAAAAAGGGGTCCTGAGCCATGGAGGGGTACTGCTGCTCCTCAGGGCTGGCTAGATGCTGCAGTATAGCTGGGGATACAAGTCAGGATCTCCCAAGTCTGCTTTTAGGCCATCCCATTATCCAGGAATTTGTGTCTCATGAATATCCCTGTTGACACCAGCGCAGGAGGTGCTGTGGGGAGTTGCAGCTTTCCCAGGGATGCTGAAAGGAAGCCAGTAGCTGCCTGGCCAGGGACAAACCCCCTCCACCCTGCTGCCAGCCCATGGGTATGGGTTATCTCAGGCATCAGGCACACGCGTGCCTTAGCCAATGCATAGGAACACACTAAGCTGGTTGAGATGCTGCGTGCAGGCTTTCCTTGACCCCGAGGCAGATGCAGGAGGCACTGACACCCAGCCACCTGAAGAAGGCCAAGCTGATGTTTTTCTTCACTCGCTACCCCAGTTCCGCTCTGCTCAAAACCTACTTTCTCGATGTCCAGGTAAAATGGCAGCATCCGGTGTTGATGCCAGGCAGGGCTCCCTTGCGGTGTAGTACCCAGCCTGCATTGCTGGGGAACCATGGGGAAAGAGATGCTCTCATGTTCCCTCCCACCTTGCTGGCCTGAGAGGACCATGAATGCTCCAGCATGAGCTGCCCTGGAGCTGGTGCTTGGGGCCACAGCAGATCTGAGCTGTCAGGTCTTTGCTCTGTGCTACCAGGGAATTCGGTTTAAAGCACATCATGAAACCACCTCCCTGCTGCAGGGCTGGTGGGATCCAAATCTCAGCAGAGAGAGGCACCGTGGACACCCCATGATACAGTCCTGGCTGGCGCTTTTTCCCCCAGGGGCAGGGCTGGATTTGGGGCTAGACCAGTGGCAAGTGGCTGGGCTTACCAGGACGCGTGGGTCAGAAGGCTCCAAGCTGGTGTAACTACTCTCCTCCATCTCTCCTGCTGGCAGTTCAGCCGCTGTATCACCTCCCAGCTCATCAAGTGGTTCAGCAACTTCCGTGAGTTTTACTATATCCAGGTGGAGAAGTTTGCCCGGCAGGCTCTGCTGGAGGGTGTCGTGGATGCTGGTGCTCTCCGGGTTTCCCGGGACTCGGAGCTCTTCCGTGCCCTCAACACGCACTATAACAAGGGAAATGACTTCGAGGTGAGGAGGGTGCGGTGGGGGCAGGGGTGGTGGGACTAGCAGAGTTTGCCAGGGTGAGGGACAGCTGGCTGTAGGCTGTGGGCTGATGTCCATCTTGTTGCAGGTGCCAGGGCAGTTCCTGGAGGTGGCCAGCCTGACGCTGCGCGAGTTCTTCAGTGCTGTCAGGGCAGGCAAGGATGCTGACCCCTCCTGGAAGAAACCCATTTACAAAAGAATTTCTAAACTGGACAGTGACATCCCAGAAGGTTTCAAAGCCACTGGTTGCTCTCAGGAACTGCTCCATAGCTGAGTCTCCACAAAAGCAGCCCCGAGTCCTGTGTGCAGCCAACCATGTGCGAAGCACCTCCTGGGCACTCTGTACAGCATCCATTATTCTGACTGTTTTCTCTCTGTCCTGTAAGACAGCTCTTTGTGTGAGGTCTATTGCTTGGAGATTTATGCTGTGTGGTTTTTTCCCTTGCTTAAAACTGGTGGGGTCCTGACAGAGACCCACAGAGGGGAGGGAGGAAGGCTGAAGCCCTGCCCCAGCTGTCCCCATGACCCTGGGCAAGCTGCCTTCCTTCTCTTTTCCAGAGGGCCACAGGTCAGGGAAAACAGCCTTTCTGTTTATAAAGCAGCAGAGGTTCTAGCAGCGGGCAAAGTTTTCTTGGCACAGCAGACTGCTGGATGTGCCTCGTCCAACAGCACGCCTTGGTTTCTGTCCAGATACAATACACCGTCATCCAAAGAAAACAGCTGGTGAATTCCAGCATTTCAAGCATCCTGTAAGGATGGTTGACCCTGTCCGGGAGATATATAAAAACAGTGTTTGTGCTAGCCAGCACCCCCACCTCTCCTGTGCTTTTTGGGAAGAGCTCTGCCAACCAGCTGCACGCCATGGCCAAGCAGGTGAGCAGATGCTGGTGGGAACAACCCAGGAGCAACTGCTCACCAGCAGCATTACCTGTGATACTGGGAGAGCAGAGTGTGCAACTGGCAGTGCTCAGCTGCACAAACAGCCCCCACCAGGCTCTCACCAGGGGAGACAGCACTGCGTTAAACCCCCACCAACATCCCCTTACGCCCTGCTTCCCCTGGAAAAACTTCCCCGAACACCTCAGCTCTGCAACCTGCCGCACATTATTTGGGACCTGTCAATCCCCGTGGGTTTTAACACAAGCTGTACCTGCCAGTGAGGAGCTGGACCTGAGGTTTGTATCCCATTGCTGTAGGGGTGTAAACCTATGGAGGTTTCTTTTCCTTATGACCAGGAGTCAGTGGCCACTTTTCCACACAACAGAGAACGGCAAACTGTTACTGCATTAAGGGCTCTCATGTCCTGTCAGGGGTCGTGGTTGGGGGGGAAAGGCCATGAAGAGGAATGAGGTCCTGGGAAATACACAGGAAGAAGCTCTGTGAGGGCAGCAGTGCCTAATTGTGGATGAGAAATGACATGACCATGCAAAACAGTGGGGGAGCAGAGGATCAGGCAGAAGTCAAAATATATTGTTTGATGTGCTGCAAGGTGCCAGCTGGGTAATAGTGTGGCAAGTGACATGGAAGAAGTGGCTCCAGCATCAGTCAAGTGCACAGGGTGATCCAGAGGCAACATGTCAGCTGGAGGAAGCACATGATAACACCAGGGCAGGATGGGGTATCCAAAACAGGGCTGTTTTTTTACAGTGGATCTCCTCATCATGAGTACAGCTAGCCAGATTTCCTTCTTGTGTTTGTATGGTCACTTCTTGAGGTTTGTATATTTTACAAGTTTACTCAATGCATTTTTAAATAAAACACTTGTGGAGACCTATTTGATAACTTCTGCTCTAACGTGTTATTCTGGGCATTTCTGGCTGTGTGTTGGGAAAAGGGGAACACTGACAAAAGGACTCTACTCCTGCCAGCATACCTGGGGTGCCAAGCAGCCCCCACTAACTAATGTTCTCACTTAAGCCCTCAACCCAATGCCCTTGGTCAGCCTGCCCTGAACTGTGACTCAAAGCAAGTGCAGCAACTGTCAGGAGACACATCCCAAAGTTTACAGGTGCCAGACTCAAATGTACAGCATCTGCGAAGTGGTGAAAAGTGGTACTGTTGGCACTGTGAAGGACAGGAGAGTGCTGCTCCTGCTGGCCATAGCCAACGCAGAGCTGAAGCAATGCACTGGGCAGGCAAAACCAAAGCTGATGGAAAAGGAAATAATGACCTGGCTCAGGGAAGGAGTTAGGAAATTCTTTTGGGTGTAGCAAAATAACTAGGGGACATAAGAAAAAGGTTTACTCCCTACTGTAGCAAAGCCCTTTTGTACTGACAGACCCTGGGGGAGAAGGTTCTTGCTTCTCCTGTTAATATGCATGTTTGTGGGTGTCAGGAAAGTGGCAGGTTGTGGCACTGAGGGCAAGGCAATGCTACAGGGCCATTGAGAATGGGTTGCCCAGGACAGTGTCCAGATGACTGTCGAGTATCAACAAGGAGGGAAACTCCACAACATCGTTAACAAAGACGATGAACAGAATTGGACCCAGTGTTTAGAGCAGTATTTTTGTTCCAATATTTGCCATATAACTGCAAGGATGCAGGGATCATAGAGCTGTTGTACAGTGGCTTTTGTGAAACCCAGCTCTGCATGACCATGCCAATGACAAACCATGCCCCATATCAGTTGTCCTTTGCCTGTGACAAGGCCTCACCACTGGTATCCAGGGGGCGAATTCTGCCCAGGCTCATTTTCTGTCCACAGAAAAAGGCAAAAAAAGCAGGGCTAGAGAGACTTATGAGGACAAGAGGACATGGGGCACCTTCCCCAGCAGCTCTTCAAGCCCCTGTCCACTTTCAGTTGAGTGTGACAGAGAGCACAGAGGTGTGAGGGATGCAGAGGGAGGATTGACTTACCTTTTGGTCACCCCACACTCCTCCTGCAAGCACAGCTCCTGTCTGGGTAGCCCAGGGTGCATCTGCCTTCTCTGGGACTTCTCATCTGTGTGGAGCCAGCAGAGCTGCATCCTGACTTGCACAGTGCTCAAGTTCGGAGAACTGAATCCCAGCCCTGTGCTCCTTTGACAGCCTTGGAAAGCAGCAGCTGGCTGCTGGTTGGCAGAGAAGGAAAGGGGGACCCACACTGCCTCCCCTCTACAGAGGTCACAGGAACACCGATACTGAGAAGGCAGCATACCTGCTGTGATGGGGGGCAAGCTGGGGTTACTCATGGGGCAATGGAGCCTGCAGCATAGAGGAAATAGGGTATGAATTCTTAAGAAATTAGTGATTTACTGGTTGTGCTGTGCAGGATTGGGTGTGTAATTTCATTTATGTTCTAGTTACGTTCCAGGGTTTAGCAGGTAGTGTTCAAAAAAAATGATGCCCATCACAGGGAGATTTTCTACTGAGCAGGTTTGGCTGCTTGGAGCCCAGGGGTTGGGGAGACCATGGTCCTGACCCCCAGGCTTGGGTGGGCTCTTGCTTCACCATTTCCCACTAATTATGCAAGGATGCAATGGAGGCAGCGCAGTCACCTACTACTGATTCGGTTTCATTTAAAATAAAATAATTTTTTTAAAAAGCCTTTCCTTGTCTATTCAAATTTCTGTGGTATATGCAAAAAGCCCACAGCAGCCATAACTGCCTCCTCTGGGAACCGGGAACAATTCCTTGGGACTAACCTTACACATTTCCAATTACATTCATAACCCATGCACAGTATTGCGCCCAGTCCACACCGCTAAACAGCAGCAAAGACCACTAAGCACTAAAAATGCCGTTTCTTGTCTTTGGGCTGCTGCTGTCCTGTAGCAGCAGCCAAAAGAGGGTGATGTGACCACACAGACTAAGCTGAAGAGGCCCCGGAAGTCCTTCATACTTATCTATGTTATTACTTACCATAAAAGCCCTTATTATGCATGTACAGCTAATTGAGAGCTTGAGTAAGTTTTTAGTGAATGTTCATCCTGTGTGCCAAAATAGCTTGGCAGGAAACTCTGACAAGCAATAAAACTTACCTGTTTTTTCTTTACTCCTGCTAATGACTTGGATCTGTCTGCAGAAGCTGAACCACCCCTAGAGGTTCCCAGCTCAAGCAGATGCTTTTTAAAGGGACCTTCCTGCAAATTCAGGATTTTAGCATCAAGGCAACTCCTCTGGTGAGTCAATGGCCTGTGATCATAAAATCTCAGTGGCTAATGCTGTCCCATTACGTGCACTAGAAGGATGGAATAATCCACATTACGGTACAAATACCACATTTGAGAGATCCAACGCCCCTTCCTCTGACTCTGGTGCACAGACCTGCCCTGTGCTGCAGACCCAGGGGAAAGTGAAAGCGATGCACGTAGAGCAGTCTCAAGGATAAAACCCTTTGTGGGGTTGGGGTCGCTCAGGACTCCAATGGTAGCAAAATTTGGTAGCAAAAGTTTGGGTTTTTTTTTTAAATTCCATGAAATATTGTGTTAGCCTGAGCCATGGACAGGGGATGGGAACCAGGGGGTGGGGCTGTGCCAGGTGCCAGTTTGACAGCAGCAGCTGTTATAGTTGAGCTGTTCTCCCTTGACTTATGCCCTGAAAAGCCCTGCTTACATGAGACCGTAGCAGCGGAGCCACATAGACAGGGCTGCACTCTCCCTTCTGGGGTCCCCCAGCTCAGCAAGCCCCTGGCAGCAGCTCAGGTGTAAGCACTAACGTTTGGGTACAGAGAATAGAGTGGAGAAGGGAGATGTGTCACAGGGAACTTGCCCAGGCAAGGCAGCACAGGCAGGCACCACAGAGGCCACTGTGTAGTGCAGGGACTATTAAGGGGGGTATTTACTCTAAAGGACATAGAGGATAGTCAGCATCCACTACAAGATGAGTGCAGACTCGCCTCCACCACCCAGACACTGGCTGGGAGTAATGCTTGTCTTGGATGAGAAACAGCGGGGGTGGGAGATGATGGTAGGCAGGCTGCAAGGGAACAAGGACCTGTGCCCATGCATAGGTAAATCCCAAATCAGTAAATCCCTTTTTAAAAGCAGGCCTGACCTAGAATGCTTGAGAATGGCTGTTCCAGTAAAGCCAGCAACAGCTGTGCCATGGATTTCAAGGCAAAGCATATTTAGGTCAACTCTCAATATGTGAGGATACAGTCTGTATTTATACACCAATTCTTTCTCAGCTTACTGTACAGGCTGATGAATGGCAGGTGAAGCCCCATGCCATTAACTCCCATATCATAATTGACTTCTTCCTTTTTTTTTGATAACATAAAAATATTACAAAGACCTAAAATTTGAGATATTTTCTATTTCGTTTCATTTTGAGATAACTTTCTGCACACCTGCAGTAAGCAATCACACTTTCTGTCAGCCTCTGCAGTATTTCTGTATTCCCTCAGTGTAGTACTATGGGGTTTTTTTTTGTATGAGGCTTTTAAACAAAAGCTCATTGGTTGATCTTTATTTTATGCATTAGGGTCAAACACCATTCTTGGGTTTGCTATCCCAATAAAACAGGGCAACAAAGACACTTTTTGTGGCAATTCCCCATTATCCACTCTGCCAATCTTCAAGTCCAGCTGTCATGAGCCAAACGTGGCAGCTTCCCTGCGGGGGTTTATTGCACAGGCTTTTACTATTTTCTTGCTAGTTGTTCTACTAAATTAACAAAGGTAATTCTTAAAAGTGCCAGCATGTACCCAACAGGATGAATCATTTTATCTTACTGCAATCATGGAAAATAAGTAGCTAAAAACAAGTGGTGAAGTGAAAAGCTGCAAGCATAAAGTAGACAAGAGAGAGGAGAAAAACTAAAACTTGAAGGAAAATATTTTACTAGATTTCCCAAATATGAAATATTTTTTAAAAGAAATTAAGCTAAATACCTGACAACATATATGTGAATACACATATCTAAACATCTCTATACAAAACTCATCTTCATTTGTTTCTCAGAGAGTGAGCACAAAATAATGAATAGCTTAAGTAATTATTTTCCAGTTCTAGCATCCAGGTTTGTGAGTAAGAAACAGTAGAAATAAGGCCAACTTTTGAAAACACCATGAAGTCTTGCTCAAAGGAAAAGCGAGGCCAGCGCTGACCACCTTCTGTGCCTACTGCGTCCCCACAACCAGCAGTGCAACCTGTGCTTGAATAAAAACAATTACAAAGGCTGTTTTGAAATAAAACACTTCAGGAACAGTAGCTAGTTATAAAAAGATAATATTGTAGAAATGGTATTTTTTGAAAGCCATAGCGTTCCCCTCTCTTGAGCTATTATTATAAGATGGAATATTGTCTCTTCATGGTTAGAAGTGTCCTAGGCTGCAGCTGTGAGCACTATGCCAAGCAAAGGCGTGTTTTCAGCTCTGACAGCTGCCAGTGCAGGTTTTTCAGTTTGTTGTATCTTTTGTGGAAGGCCATGCATGGTATTTCCAAGCAAGCACAGAACACAAAGGGCTTTTTCTTTGGCAGTGGACTCTTCAAACCGCTGGAGAAGCCACAAGCCCTTGTGTAGCACATGGAGATGCCACTGCTGTCAGATATCACGTAAAACCCTTCACTCCATTTTTCCTTCATCACATTGCAACTTTGATCAGACCATTGATTCTGTGGCTATTTCTAATCCCTGAGCTTCAAAGCCCCACTCTGACTAATTTTTTAATGAACAATGTTATCCAAATGACCAGAGCAACCTTTGCAGGAACTGACAACACCTGGAAGTTGGAAAACACCATCTAAGTAACAGTCCAGTCAGTGAAGTTATCTTCATTCATGGCAAAGGGTCTTGGCTTCTCAAGTCTGCAACAAGCCAAGCCAAGGCAGAAGAGTTCAATCTGGTGACAAATGGGGCAAGGGGCAGGGATGTGGTGCTGGGTGGTAGCTCTGCCTACATAAAAACAGTCAGTGAAGGGTAATAAATACTCTGTTTCAAGAACTTCATGAAGCTTTTATTATTCTTTGAAATGTACAGGGGCAACGCCCATACACTAGCAGTTAACTAGAGATGTGTCTATTAACACTACACAATGTGCTTGTGTAAGCATCGGCCATACCTGCAGTGTAAGCAGGTGGCAATGCATTTGAACAGTCACACCAAGTGGGGAAACAAAATCGTTGCAGATCCTGAGCTTACTCAAAGATGACTACGTGTTATTTTTTCAAAAGGGCCACCTCATGCCAGAAGGAATTATCTTTGGATCAGTGTTTCTTGTTACAGTGGGGAACACGACAACAGCATACAGCGTCTGTTTCGTGCTGAACAAATGATTGCTGTGTGAACTCTGGAATAGCCGAGACAAAACTACAGAATCCTCTTTCTCCCAAGTTGTTGTAAGATTGTTTCCATGCAACTGCATCGTGTATTTCAAACAAGAAGATACTGATTTCTTTCCTGCTCCCTGTTAACAGCCTCTGGTTTGGTCTGTCTGCATCAACAGACTCACAGTGAGGCTGACCATCTGCTCATGATGTTGGTTAACTCACATCACCACATCACTGTGACTATTGCCCCCATCTTACTGGTGATGCAAAACTGAGTTTAGCTTTTGAATGCGCCATGAATCACAGGCCGACATTTCTGTGGGAACATTTTAATTCTCAAGATCTACTTTTTAACAATGGAAACTAAGGCCTCAGTCAGTCAGTAGACTGGCAGTTCCCACCACCAGTTCCCACCTCTCTTAATACTACTTCATGACTTGATATGTCAACCACAGTCAACCACCAGTTTCAGAGCAGCCCAGCCGTTCTTTCTGCAGAAGTTGTTCTCTGGGAATCAGTGGCAGTAGCCATCCTTTAGTTTCAGCATCACTTGCTCTGTAGTGTGGAAGGTGTTCCTTGGGAGCAAGGCACTAACATCACCTGAAAGCAGCCGGTAATGTCCCAAAAGACTTTTCAGAAAAATGTACCAGCCCCTACATCAATCCTCAGACACACTGCAGTGATCCAAGGATCTTGCTAGTTCAGCTGTTTGCAAAAAACTCAGTTCAGCATCTCAAAAGGCTTCTCCAATTAGCCTTCTGGTGGCAGTTTGTCTTTATTCAACATTACTGAACAATTCTTGAATGGCCACCTGTTTGCAAGCATTCAATGGCTTTTTCCACTGGAAATGAACTACAGAGCTGAGGCCCATACCCAAAACACAACACACACTGGAAGCTAAAGTTGAGAGAGGATTTTCAGACATTAAAAATAACAATTAAGAAAGCCGTGGCAGAGGAAGGCAGAAATAACAGATAAATGCCAATATTGTAGATGTAACTCTGATATCATGCAGGTGTGAAACAAATACATAAAAGTAATAGAATAATGACAAGTTAAATATGGCATTATGAAAAAAACTCAGGCCCTGCGTGTGAAAGTTGTACAGACAATAGCCCTAAATCCTGGTACAGATAAAATAGCACTGAGATTACTAGGGAGGAAGTTTTTATGCAGACACTTCTTCATTGTCCATTTTCCCTGCAGACCTTTAAACAGAACTGTAGCACTGGGAAAATCCCCTCCCATGATAACTCAGTTCTGCCCTGTTAAGATTTAGCACACAGGTATGTTATCAATACATACAACTGTAGCATAGTTTCAGACATTCAGTGTGCCCCAGCACAAGAATCTGCAACACAGATGGTTCCAAATTACATATGACTGCATATAATATCACATTACGCATGACGCCATCCCGCATTAAGATGTGACACCGTCCCCAGCCCATCTGCAGAATGAAAGAGGATTGATTCATGAAGGTAAACCTCTAGATAAAGATCAAGTCAATTAGTCTATCAGAAGTTATAGGGTGATTTCTGAGAAGCATTACTGAAGATACACATCTTCCCTCTCCGGTAATGGGGTCTATCTGCTCTACATTAACTGTTCAGAGCTGGGCTCAGATGTGTCCCGGGTGCAGGACAGAATCCCTGTGCACATAGGGTTTAAGGGTAACATGTTAGTGACGCTGTTGGCGGAAGGATGCTGCTTTCAAAGGGAAAAACTGCTCTAACTAAACTGCTCTAACTAAACTCCATGACAATGATATGGGGGGGGGGGAAGTGGGGGCAGGAAAGTCATATAAAAAAAAATCCAGCTAGTAAGAGTCAGAAAAAAAAAAAAAAAAAAAAAAAGTAATTTGACACTGAAAGTTGAATTCCAATTCTTACTTTTCACAATGCACTTCTATGCTCTTATATTTTCCAAAATGCTCTAGAATATTGTCCAGTCTTAATTTTGCTGCTAATTTATACCCTCTTTGCCAGGGAAGATGTTGACTGAATGTGCATTTGTAAAATATCTTAATAATGTTAACAACTCTAAACTCAAGGCAATTTCAGCACCATTGTTTCCAGAGGTCTTCCTTCCTCACAGCTGGTGTATAGATGGTAGAGAACAACGAAACCAGTAATATTAAAAAAAAAAAAAAAAAAAAACACCAAACCAAAAAACACACAAAGCAACCTATACCTCAGTGAAACTTAACAGTTTCTACAATCTACAGATGCCATCTGTACAGTCAGCTACACTGAACTCTGTAATCACAAAGTCTATACAACTTGATACAAGCACAGGAAAAAAAAATAATCTCAGCGAAGATTGAAACTTGAAAAATAGTAGTGCATTCTACCCTGGAGGACACATACAGATCTTAAATCCCTGCTTGACTGGGCTAACCCCAGAGAGCACTGAATGTAAAGGGTTTCCTGCAACATCACACATATTTTTAAGTTTTATATATTTTATTAAGTGCACTATCTGTTTATGATCTGTGATAGAAAATGTAGAAAAAAAGATTCCCAATCTGGTTAATTATCACAAGGAGAGTAATTATTTGTCTCTCCTGTACAAAGAGGCTAAAAAGTAGCTTCCATTGCTGAAAATAGATTTCCCCCATCTTGATGTATATAACTAAGGACAAATTAAAACAAAAGGAAATGCTTCAACAGTCCAGAAAAGAAAAATCAATGTGTACTACAAGAGATAAACTATACATCTTTACCCTAGATAGGTGAATCTCCTAAACTGAATGAAATAATATACTAAGTCTCAACCCAATGCATTCATCTTACGTGAAAGACTGATATCAGAACTGCTGCAGAAAGAATATTTTCCAAAGCAATAACATTTGAGATAATTCCCTCTGTGAATAAAAACACCCAAATGAAGAATGTACAAAAGTTGTACTCGGTCACCTTACCACCAACCTTGGATGCCACACCAGTTGTGCAGATTTATAAGTAATTTTAAGTGTATTTCTGAAGTTCTATTTCACTAGAATGGTAAACAACTTCCCATAAAGAAAACAGTACTTGTATTTTGTATTTACAGAACTTCACACCAACGAGGTCAGATGCTGAGAAGAAAGGTCTGAATGGAGACGTTTTGCAATACTCCTTGAGAAAGGGCCTATGAGGCTGCTCAGCTGCAACAGACACTGTTGAGGAACTTATCTCCAAAACTCTGATTGCTCTGGTTGCTGCATCAGAGTATGTAGTGGAGAACAGCCTTTCAGAGAATTCAAATTCTCTGGACATGTGTGACTTTTCAAATGAAATTCAAGACTAATTTAGCCGGAGAACTCAAGAAATTATCAAAGCAGATTGCAAAGTGACAACATGATACAGTCAGTATTTTTGCATTTAGCAACACATAAATTGTGCCAGTCTTAACTTCTATATAGTCCTTTCCTTCAACGTAACACCTCAAAAGTCTAACTTACGAACACAGGAAGAATGAAAATCTACAGGACTGAGAATCTTCTACAAGACAGTACTGGACACAAGTGACAAAGGAGGTGATGGAGAAATTTTTATCACTAAAGGTCAAAGGTCTTACCAGCTTCCCAAGTTAACCCAAAGCCGAACAGTCGCTTGTGGTTTTACTGAAGTAAATCTAGCTTTTTAGTTAGATTTTTATTCTGCTCCAAGTTTATCTTCAAGTAGGAGGTAAAGATGTACACTGTTAGCATACTACCAGCAGTGCAGCATACTCAACTCTATTAGTGTTTCTCCCCAACAGATTTGTAGATAAATTGTTTGAACGATTCTGAATATTCTTCTCGAGCTACATCTGAAACACATTTACTGCAAGGAGGATATACCAGACAGACTTTAAGGCTATCGCTCCAGTCTTAGAGCAGATTCTATGCTTGCTGGGAGAAAGGAGATACAAATCACTACATTCCTAATAAAGGAATATGTAGATTGTAAACTCCTTGGAAAAGGGTATTCACATTCCTCCTTAAATATGAAGTACCTACAGCAAAACGTGTGGTAATTACATCATACACTATGCAAACCTGTTTGATCCACTCGCATTAGAACTTCCAGTATGTTCCTTTGTGAGAGATCTCATATTGTCTCTGATCAAGCTGAGGTTCTGAGACTTCTTAGCCAAAGTGAATTAATAGGTTTCTTCAATCAGAAGTATCTTTAGTGTTTTGGTTTGGTTATTTATCCTTACTTTAATTCCTTCCACAAGGAATAAAGTGCAAGATTGAATGAGCAACCTTGGAAGGCTTCAGAATTATTTTTGGTATGATATATTTAAAGATTCTACAATCCAAAAGCAGCTACTAGCAAGTTAAATCCCATTTTCTATTAGTTGTCAGCAGTTGCCAGGCTTTTCAGAAGGATATAAAAAGGCCGTTTTAATTTGATGCCATGCCTTAATGCAGGAGAAAGGTCTTGTTCCATGTTTATGCAGCATGTATGTTCGATGGAGCGCAAAATCTCAACTGTGAACTGTAAGCGATACTCCACATAACAGTGCAATGTAAATCCACTGAATTTTTTTCCACAGAAAAGTGACTTTTTCTTTCATTAAATTAATGGCTTAAAACTGTACTGGACAATATAAAACCACAAACGTTTAATTATAGTAGAAACAATTTCAATCTTCTGGTTTTTTCTCCCATTTAATCCTAACATGAAATCATAGCATTAGTGCCATCCAGTTGCTATTACCTGAAAAATCTTGATTTCTGCATGACTTGAAGAGTATGATGATATCTGCTAAATAAGTTAATCTGTCCACATCTTCTTCAAACAAAATAATTTGGCAACTTCAGTTCAAAGGAAACAAAACCAAACACTTTAAAGAACAGCAGTAAAGACTCATCCTTGCATAAGATTTCTAAGCATCCAGAGATGAGTAAGTTGAAACAGTGTACATGTTTGCCAGTAAGGCTGTATTTTCTGTACCTCAAACAGTAATACAGTATTCTCAAAACACAGAACCGACATGTACAAAGGCTAGCACCTGAATGAGTGGTCACATAAAACTTACTAGTGTTTGCATCAGACTTACCAAAACAGAATAAAAAGGCAATTCTAAAATGCTGTTAAAGATACCTTGTCATCCATGTATGGTGTACTGCCAAATTAAAGTTATTCTCTGTATTACCTACCTGTCAAAACAAAAGATTTAGGTTTTGCATTTTAAGGCCATTTACACTCTGAAGCAGGGAAGAACTGCAGCTCTGCTCCCTCTCTGTGCTAATCTCCAGAGAGGAAAAAGTAACACCCTACAAGATTTAAACAGAAGAAATCTTTGAAAGATGTTCTATTTTTAAGGGGCAATGTATCGATTTACATGTAATCTGTTAATGGCTTGTGCTTTCAAAGAGAATTTAAAAGTACTTCCAAATCACCCTTAACTGGCTTTTTAAAGATGATTTTTTTAAAAAATTAATTGTTCAACTTCTGACCTGCAGACAAAAACTGGTAGGGATTAAATTCAGATTCCCCTCCACAAATACATATGCAGTCAGATGCTATAACACCTCAGACAGTGAAGTAGCTAGCACACTCTGCCCACAGATTCCAACTCCAATTATCCAAGTAAAACTAACTGAATTCACTTCTTTTTTCTTCCCCTTTTTCTTCATTTAGATGGAGAGTTTTCACTTCACAGTTGCTTTTTTACCTTTTTTCCCCCTCTTTTCTTCAAGCATTGCAATTAAAATTTGTCTCCAAAGACAGCAACATCACAGGAACTGCTGAAGTGACAACAACTTTGTAGTCTTTCATGTATTAACCCCTAAGAATACTAAGTGTTCCAACACAACTTCATATGCAAATATACTGCTCACAACAGACAGTTCAGATGCCATCCTAACAAAAAGCATCAGAAATTTCTTGTGTAAAGCTGAACATCCATTCATACATATGCATCTTACGGTTGGACTCGATCTGGTGGGTCTCTTCCAACCTGGTTATTCTATGATTCTATCTTGACCTGTTAAGGAATCAAACTTTGTCCCTGTACACATACACACACAAAGGAAGCAGTATGGAGAAATACTTGAATGACTGACACTATTGAGCACAAGTCCTAGGGAAAGGCCTCACCTCACAAAGATTCCATCCTAGAGTTCCACAAGACAGAAAAAATATTATAAAAAAGTTAAACTGTGCCACTTCCACTCAGGCATCTTTAAGGTTTGCATTCAAATCTTAAATCCTACAATTCAAAGACACCAGAGCCTTTTGAGTAGAAACCTAATACAGAACGGAAAACAAGCAACTTCAACACTTCGGTCTTCCTATTTCCATGAACTTGCTGTACTTTTTGTTTGGCAACAGTATTTGTGCTTACCTGGTTTAAGCAAAACCACGAATAAAAGAGCACACTCTACTTCCAAACAGTATTCACTAGCTAGAAAGTTTCACCTGAATGAAACATTGTCATTGCCAATTATGCAACCGATATGTATGATTTAAGACTCTAGGCTGCAGATCCAGTATCATGCAAATTTGGAAGAGGTAGAAGGAGACGTAATTGCTACAACACTCTGCTGGTAAGAACGGAACAGAACAATTTCAACATGAAGAATGAAGTGATTAATCTTGAGCAGAAACCATAAGAATTACTTAGTGTTCCTTCAGTTGGTTAAAGGATTCTGACTTGCACCTGTAGGGACTGATAAGCAGAAGTGAAAACAATTTTGATTCAAATTTAATAAGAAAATAAAGATGATGGTCCTAGAGACTCGAAATAAGAAGAGTTGTGCCAGTGATATATATTTCTTATCTTTCTCATTTATACTTGTGTAAGAAAACTAAGTATAAGTTCTTGCCACCACGTTGTAAGAACGTGAATTTCTTTTTACACATTTATAGTTTATGCAATGAGTAGTTTATGAGATGGTAGTCTCTGCTCATCAAATATATTATCTCATTGCACGCAGACTGCCTTGGCACAGTTTGTTCCCTAATTGCCAGTGGACCTCAAGTTCAGCATGAAACCTTATTTTCCAGAAGCAATCAGGGAAAAAAAGTAATGAAGATGGGCATAATACAAAGGAACAATATACCCATCTGTATTTGGCTTCCTGAGGATGCATGCCATGTGAATGTTCCACAGGCAAAGAAAACTCTCTAAACTGCTTCCTCTTTCCAGTCCACGTATGCCAAGTTACAATACTTCAAGAGAGTTCCTGGGTTTCAGTTCAGTCAACTCCATTAGCTAGCTGCATTCTGGCAGAGACGTTAGGAACTTCATAGCAAAAACCACAATTTGCCCTCAACCCAGCCAAATGAACCACGTCTTCTTCAAGTCTCGAAGTCTGTCCAATATTGTGTGGGTTTCCAAAATTTTGGGGCGGTGATATTAATAATAAAATGGCACAGTCTGCTAAGGGATATTGTACCTGAAGGGTGGAATGATTCAATACGATGGCTGCTTTAAATAAATGGACAAAGAACATTTTTACTTCTGGTAGCAACACATTTGTTTAGGTGGCAATAAGCTGTCTCACAGAGACCAAATTACTTCATTCCTTTGAAAAGTGTTCCAATTATGTTGAAATCCCAAATTGGGAGAAAGCTGATTTTGGCTCGTAAGGTCATTTAAAAGCACACTAATGACAGACTATTTGTCTGCAGAAAGTACACTTTCTAATGTGACTTGCAAATCATGATTCTTCATAATTTTTAAATATTTAACTGGATTAGATGTAGGTTTTTTGGGGACAGTTAACATACTTGTTGCAGTGTAGTTTTACAACTGTACTTTTCCAATTCAAACCTTTTGTAAAAAACACTACTAAAATCCTACTCAGGAACTCCATGGTATTTGAATGGTTGTTCAGACATTAAAAGGCTTCAGAAAACAGTTAAAACAATGCCTTAGAGACAGACAATATTAGCAATGTATTTTGTTTACTAACAAACAGCGAACAATTAACAGACAGGATTCACAAAGATAACTGAAGCAAACTTCAAAAGACAGCAAACTGAACCCCATGGGTGAAAAACAAAACTTCAGCTTGTACCAACACCAATTCTTCCCCCCTATAAAGGCTGGGAACTAATAATCCAAGCAAGTAGTTTATCTTCATTGATATAAATGTTTAATAAAAAGAAATCCATGACATTTTCAGAATTAACAGAATAGTCTATGCTGTATTTTCACTCTTTCATACCACAGTCAGAGCATCATGCTTCATGAGCAATCCTACAGTAAAATACAAGGTTAATAGGACAACTAAGTTCTATTCACCTATCAGTAGCATGTCTTTGGTTACATATTCCCTTGCAAAAAGCATATGTACTTCTACCATGAGACAGGTAGTTTTAACATTCTTTAAAAAACTGACAGTCTTGAGAAAAATTGTCATTTCTTTGCTCAAGAAGTAGCTGCTCCATCCTGCAACAGTTTTTTTTTTTTTTTCAGAGAGGCATTTTAAAATGTGATACACCACACAGAAACAGTCCAACTTAAGAGTCAGAGCACGATTGCATGCATGGTCACAAATGGATCATTATCTGAGAGTGATGGATGCATATTCTCTCATTAAGCCATCAATGAAAGTAGGTAATCATCCTGCTCAGCACTGTAAAGGATTGTACTGCCAGTATCAGTGAGCAAATGACAAATAATAATCGGGATTGTAACTTTCTGGATTCTGTAGAGAAAGGTTTTCCAGACAAAAGAGAAATCACTCATCACCAGCCTCTGACTACAAGCCAATCATGGGACTACCTCGCTAGTCTCAGTTTTGCCAGCAGCAATGAAGAATTTCTCCTTTATACTCGATCCCTTTGTTCACTGAATAATTATGGTATGTATAATCTGTTATAGGTTGTAATGCTGGCATAAGTTATTGTCTTTGAACGCCACTTCCCATCAAGTAGATGAAGACTGACGTGCTAATCATTCAAACCAATGGAATCAAGTGGCTAAGACTACAGAATGATGTTTCTGTACTACAGAAACTGAAAAGTTCTGAACTTTATGGAACCAGGAAAACAACAATAACAAAAAACCCCAAGCCCTTCAGCCTGTTCTGATCAGACAGTCTGACAGTCTGCAATAATACATTTTCATAACTAAAATTTTGCCCTAAACTTTAAGACCATATATTTTTTTCTATGTTCCCATTAAAGTATAACTTTATGTTCATCCCTCTTTAATTCTACATGCACCACAGAATAAACAGTGTGACCCACCTGGGTGTTATTTGCTAAAATAATTTTCAAATTGTTAAAAACAGTAAACAACATGATCAGTTCTATCACATGCTATCCATTTGTATGCTCCAGAGATACTATTTAGCCTGGAAAGGAAAATGTTAGAAAAGTACCTGGTTCAGGTACCAAAAATACAGACAAAACCAGTACAAGTTCTTATGAAACAGCAGTGACTTGTTAACAATGGTGTGCCACAAGAACACCAGTTTTGTTATGAACTGAAGGTAGCCTGAAACCCATTTTACACATACCTGAGAGAGCAACTCCATCAGTGAAGCTTGCCTGATTTCCACAACAAACGCCATACTGATTTCTGGTTAACTACTAGCCTGCCTTTGTCAACAATTCTCAGTTAGAATTCAAAGACTTAAAAAAGAAAGTATATATGCCACAATAATAGTATGTGCACACAGAGGATGCGTATTTATTACCTTCTATTTTAAAAATGCTGCATTCAGAGAGCTCGATTTTCTGGTATTAAACACATCCAAGGCATAACAAGGCTCGGTTATTCTCCTTGTTTACCAAAGAGCAATTATGCATCACAGACAAGACTGAGAAACATCCAATAAACCCAAACATTAGAAAAGCAAACAAAACCATTTCTAAGTGCCACAGCTCTCCTTTAACAGCATGAACTACCTCCACACCAGAACTAGTTGATTCACCAACCTAGATGCAAACTACAACGTAATCACGCAGCAGAGCAACAAAGAACACCACAGAAGGGGAAATAACAGAATTTCATGTTCTTCCTTTGGAAAGATTGGGAGAAAAAAACTAATTCATCAATAAAGCAGCAATAATTTTCAGACTCTAACACCTTGCTTGGATACAACATTGTTAGTATCAGCCATATGCTTCAAAATCTGAGAGGACACAATGAAGTCTTCATCAGCAAACCTGGCGCTGTGCTGAAGCAGTATCAGCATCTATGAAGATTTTTTACCACTAGTAGTGCGGGTTGGTGTTTATCTTACTTAGCAAGCTAAATATGTTTATTAAAGGAACAGAAGGGCGTAACTTCTGGTCTTTGTTGCTTGTTTTAACAAGGTATCTCTGTAAGACAGCAGACATGACTGGAATGAAATACTCTGATAGGGCCTAGTGTTGACTGAAAGACATAGTAAGGCCAAAATGAGATTTCCAGACTGCCCTTTAGAGAACTCCATAGCACTTGTTTTCAAGTTGAGCATTAAAAAAATGTTTTTCATACATTACTACCTTGAGTATTTCAGAGTTATCTGACAGAATTTATACTCACGTAGTAATGGAAACTTGACATAACTGAGAAACTAGGATCCAAAAAATAATGATCAGTCCTGTCCTCCAGGAACAATGAGAATGGTATGATGCCTAAAGGCCAGCAAAACCTGGGCCTTAATGGAGCTGTCTATGTGAAGAAGAGCAGGTAATAAATCTAGAAGACAGGACACTTCCAGAATGTGACCACAGCACCTCTTCCAAGTAAGGATGGTTCTGTCAACATGTGAACACAGAACACAGTTAAAATGTCAGACAAAAACCATACTATATGGTCCACCAAGAACACTGAGTTTATAGTGAAATTTATTGTTCTGCTTCCTAATACAATAAGCTACAAGGTACATACAGTATAAAATGAGAACAGCCACAAAACAAAGGTGAGAAACATCCTGTGACGTTACAGTGGAGGTAACATCTGTCTAATCCCTTCACTTTATTCCACAAACAGCAGCTAAAACTACTGGCCCTTCCCCCCACCCCCCTTCCAAAAATATTAAAAAGTAAACTGTCTCTCTCACTTAGGAGCAGCGGGATTCATTGTTTTCTGTGAGGGCACTGGTTATCTGCCAATATCTCAAGAAAATTACTGAAACTAAAATAACAAAGAAAAACTGTGAAGGTGGGAGTGACATGACACATGCAAGATGCTCATGACACCTTGGTTCACTTCTCCTCAGAGCAAATGGCCTGTAAAGAAAGGAAAAGTTTGTTATACCAAGTAAAACAGCAATTAATGGAGTCAGAGTTAAGATACAGTAAGCAAAATATAAGTTTGCAGAACTAGCCACTCAGCCAAACTACTTGTTTAAATAAAAGATCCTCCTGTTAACAAGGCTTGGGGACTGATAGCTGACAATCTCTCTCCTTCTATTTTTAGACACTGTACAGGAGGGTGCACATTGACATGGGCACATCCAACACTTATAATATAAGGTTCCAAATCAAATTATCTCATCTGGAAGAACCCTTAACAATGACATGAACTGTAATCTCCTAAATAAACATAAAATCCATCAAGGCTATAAATGTGCAGGAAGACTAAGTACTTACCTTAAAGGCACAAAATTCCAATTAACCACTTTTTCATATATACTTGGTGCGGTTCAGGGCTCTCTCAGCAAGATGACCACTTTCATCTGTTATCTTCTCCCAGTCTGTTTGTCCAACAACAAAACCAATGGCCCTTTTCCTGTCTGCATCTTTTTTTTCCTCTAGATCTGCCCACCGCACCTATGGAGAACATACTATCTGTAGTACAATTTCTTAAGAAATTCTGAGATTTCTGGGCTTATGTTGCAGATAAGACTACAATAATTCTAATTTCTATTTATTTTCATTAAGTATCAATTTGTTTTCCAGTGGCTAAAGATGGAAACTACATCAGTTACACCATTTCTAACTGAACACCTCATGTGTTCCATGGAGTAGGAGAAAGGTACAGACGATTAACCTTTTCTATTTCAATGCTGTAATTCTGAGAGCTAAAATGTAATTGCTACCATTATTTCTCTGTTCAAAACAATGCTTTCCACAGGAAGAATTATCAAGGATCCATTTAGTGTCTTCATTTTCTGCACAACCTGTCTTTCAATTGCATGATGGAAACATCTAAAAGATGACTATAAAACTACAGAAAGATGGTATTGAAGAGCAACTTTGCAATGAACAAGTGAATAAGGGACAGTTTGCTCCTCTGTCTCTTGTGACATATTTCTACTTAAATCTTTCCAGGGCTACTTTCATTAAACTTCTTCACACATTTGTTATCTCCCCATCTTTACAACTACAGTCACCTCCTTTGTGGCACTTCAGATAACTTGCATTCATCATCTTCAAACATACATAGTCACTCCCTCACGCACAAGCCCAGAGACATCAACAGAAGAAAGTGCAACCAGGACAAGGGAGTCAGGGAGGTGATAATGAAAGGCTACAGTCCAGAAAGCCATCTGGAACACACCATTGCAGGACAAGAAAAAGCAGTAAGCAAAGAAGTTCTTCCTTGACATCCCAACTGACTAGTTCCATTCAGGTTGATTTGTAACTTGGGGACATAGCCTTATCACCTTTCTGCCAGCACCTCCTTATCTCACACTCTACTTGGATTTTCCCAGACGTTCCTGCTGATAAACAACGTCTACTTTCTTCCACCACCACTTCCTCTGCCAATGCCTTAGTATCCCCATTTGTCTCGCGCATACTGTCCAGTACTACCCATGTTTTCTACTTGATGTTACAGAACAAAACAAAGCTCAAACACCAACAGTTAAACTACTTTTTAGTGACAAAAAAATAGTCTATTTTGGAGAAGGGGAAACAAACAAAAAAAGTACTACCTCTTCCTATTATCACTCTTTCATGTTTGTCTAAGATTTTTTTCTCTTTTTTCAAAATAGTATTTGAAAACGTAATATTTTATGTTCAGAACAGAACTACATATAAAGTAGTTGCAAGCCAACTTTTTATACATCACCTCCCGAGCTTTATGCAAGGTATATGCAGGAGGAGATGTCTACAAGAGGTAATTGATATAAAACCTACACAGCTGATACTTTCCTCAGCTGACTCTTTTTGAATATAAGAACACTGTACTGTTTATCTGCCTGCTTATTAAAAACACTAATGAAAAAAATAGCTTCATAAAATAACTGCTTTGGAATCTGCGCTGCATATCAAACTATTGCCTTACAAATCATATAGAGTACAAGAAAAGGACTACAGGTTCGTCTGAAACAAATCTCAATCTCTTCCAGCAAGAAATATGACATGATTTCATTCTCAATCTCAAAAGCAATGTTATGTGTCATTAATGACTTTTATCTAAAATTTCTCACTGTTATAGTTGTTCTGTTAACCTCTGGACTCCACTTTTAAGAATACTCTCTTACAGAATGGACCAGCAAAATGAAAAGTGAGTGAAGCTTCTGTATTCATAGAGAGTGAATGACTTGACACTTTTTCAGGGAGACTGCTACATGGTCATGTACAAATAGTAAGTCATTTGAAAATTTATTACCCTTTTCTTTCCAGGTTCAGAAGCACGTGTATCATAGTCATCTGGAAGCTGTAGAAAATCTTCCATTCTGCTGGCAATTGCTTCCCAGTCACGTTTCCTTTTAGCGCCAGTCCGCAAACCATCCAGCTTATCTGAGAACAAACAAAGAGCCTCAGAGTTAAAGGAGATTTTTTTATATATATATATTATTCACACAAACAGGACAAGAGTGGAAAAACTGCAAAGGAACGAGCAGCAGAACTTGTACATCCAGCTTGTCTTGACAGGTGGAATGATCGGAGTTGAAATAAACTAGAGAAGACTCAACACCATTTTCAAGTTTTATTGATCTTTCACATTAACTGTGGGGCAATAACACTCAGACTTGTTACTTGTATGAAGGAGAAAAGCTTGCTTTACTGGATGTTCATGCTATACGGAGTCTGTCCTTACAGATACAATATAGCCACCAATAGCTAGGAACCACAGATCCACCTTTCTGTACTTGAATGCAACACTAAAGCTGTAGCAATTTTCTCAAATGTGGGGTTTAATACTGTGTCAAACGTGGCATACATGCAGTATCAGGGAACAAGTGAAAATTGTATAATTTAATGCATCAAAGACAAGTTGCTGAGATAGTGTTTCTGCTAAAAAAAAAGCTCCTTGGAAACCCTGATCCCTCCCCTTCTTCTCCTCTCCTCACAAGGAAAATACACTCAGAAATCCTCCGGGACTGGAGAAATAACTCAGAATGTTTTGTTTCACGGTGTAAGGGGTCAGTCATGAATATCTGAGCAGTACGTTGGTCCAACAGTCATAATTTTCTTCTTTTTTCTTATTGAATGAATAAGGCATAAGGAGGAACAATTCCATTCCTAGGTTCTAAATTTTTATTCCTCTTTGGACACTCATTTTCTGCAACAAAACACCTTCTTTAAATTACGTGGCAAACTGATTTTGGAAAGGAGATGAAGTATTAATTGTACAATTATGAACAACAAAGCATGAAAATGAATAACAGCTTCACAAGTTGAAGGAAATCCCAGTACTCTTGTCAATGTACGACTCCATTTCATAAGCCAACAAATCAATCATGTGCAGAAGGAATGGTAAGCTTGGCAGTTACATTCTGTAAACCATTTCCAGTGATGCCAGTAACATTGTTTCAGAAGTAAATATGATTAAATTTACCCACAAAAGGCCTCAGAAAAACCAAATACAAGGCAGTGTATTTTCTAGATAGCAGATGATGATGTTAAATGTTACGTATTTAAAAAGGTTAAATTCAGAGATGAGGGTCTTTACTTAATATGAGAGAGAAAAGAGCAACAATGGAGATAACGTGAGACAATGGTGACGTAGACATGCTAGTGTAATTTAAATGCCATAAACTAATAATATACTTTCTCCCTCATACAACTCTCAAATTTTTAAAGATTCCACCATTTCCCCCCTGGAGCAGATACAGAATTTCTTCTAAGAAAACATTTTAATCCCCCTCTGCCTTTAAAAAAAGCCAACATTTAAGAAAACTGTGCAGAAAATTTGTCTCTGTTACACGTTATCTTGTTACATGATTCAGGTAAGATTCTTCTTTTGTTTTAAGTTAAATCTGCAGAATTTGAAGTTAAATCTCCACAGAAAGACAGCATTCCCTCTAGAGGACAAAATTGATATATACAATATTCCTCTGTTATTCGAGCACAGAACGTACTTGCACTATTCTTCAGTATTAATCTCAGATCAAGCAGCGTTGATAATTCACAGCATACAGATTTCCAGAAAAATATTACATTGAAAAGGAGAGCAACAAATCCATTAAGGAGCACGAAGAACTGAAAATTCAGGAGCTCTCTTGTCGGCAAGTACCTGTACAGAGACATGTTCCTGCTGCAAGGCAACACACTACAATGCAAGCTTATCTGATCACTGATATGGAAGAGAAAGCTCAGTCTCCCCACCCTCTGCTGCACACAGACCAACTTAAAACATTGCCAAGAAATGTGTAACTCTCCCATGTCAACAGAGGAGTTCAGGAGTTGTTCAGAGTATGAGGTTCCCCTCTGTCCCGTTTTGTTATTGCTACACAATTTATTTTAAAATGTTTTCTCCTTCCATGTTTGAAGCTGGATTGCCTTTTCAGAGGGATCTGCTTCCATCCACACTGTGTGGCTCAAGGTACATGTGCCATGCAGTACACTCACTACAGAAACGTCAAAAACCTACCACAAAGCATTATTTCAGAATACTCTTTTCCGAAAATGAGATAAGGTTTCATTATATTACAATAGTGCTCATGAATATGTCAATGATTATTTAGTGCTAACACTATCACACATCATTTTACCATTTCAGTTTTAAAAACAATGAAGCAGCAGCAGCATTTCTGAAAACCCGTAGAACTTAAAAACTCGCCTTTAATATTTTAATAATAAAACATATGACAGTGGTTGACTTCATCAGCTCCTTCAAGAACTAAACGAATCAATCACCTAACTTTTTTTCCTTTCTTATACAAAAGCCATATTGTTTTATGTAAAATATTTATGTGTTCTAGAGAAAATTTTAGAATGTTATCAAAACTTTAGCTATGCCAGAGCTCATTTCTCCTTTTCCAGAAACTTTGTAGAACTCACCACTAAGCCTCATGTTGAAATGGAGTACTGCACTAAACAAATAAATAAACTTCAAATATAGTCAAGTTTTTTAATAGGAAGTCCATTTCTGTAAATTTAAATACAAGAACCCATGTGCACTATGCACCAGGAAGACCAGTGTCTGTGCACACACAACACAAGGAAATGATACACCACACATACTCAAGAGGAATGCATCCCCCCTTCCAAAGTAAATTTGAAGTAAGGCAGGAGGTCTGGAGTGTACACTATGGTGATTGTCACAAGTCAACATTGCAGCTAAAGAACTCAAGACTTTTCAGACCTTTTCTGAGGCTTATTACAGTCAGCAAGATCTTATTGTGCTCTCCTTTAACAACATCTACTCAGAAACAAAACAAAAAAGCAAAACAAGACTTACAGTGTTGTTTCTGAACTCTGCACTTCTATCACTTTAGCAAATACATGCCCTCTGGGACTAAGTAAAACAAAACTAAAGGGAAAGCCAGCTCCCTGCAAATAACTCACCTTTGCAATAACAAATGAATATCACAGTAAATCGGGAAATAATTTTAAGTGGTCATCTACAACAAAGTCTTGTTGTGAATTAAATATAATAATTCTTACTTGCAGACAGCAGGTGCCTATAATGCATATTTTGAGTTAAAAGTTGTCTCTTCTTGCAGAGTAATTTTTCAAAGAAACAGTATTCATTACACAGGAATGCCTGGCTTTAAGTGTATGTTCTGTCAGAATTTGCTTTTAATCTATAGTTCTATATATTTATAAAAATTAATCTAGAGTGTATTTATGGAAGTATAATTGTGAGTAGTGATTTAATAGAAAGATTTTAAATTAGAAGTACTGTTACCACAGAGTTGTATCACACATGCAGAAGCAAACCTCAAAATGTTAAGACATGCTGCAACCCATTCACGGTACTTGTTACTTCTCATAGGCATGACAGAAAGTAGCAGTTTTACACAGACTGTATTGGTAAGATCTTCACTTAAAACCATTACTGTTCAGCAACACTCCCCCAGCCTGATCATAATGCCTTTCCATGTGTACACCTTCCATGTGCCATGATGCATGCATTTCAATATGAAAGTTGCTTTTGACTTTGACAGAACCCTAACATGAGCACTAACACATCCAGCAGCACTAATCAAAAGAAAGTGCAGCAAAATTAGTGCCCTCATGCAGTAAAGTCCATTTTGCATCCTACTAAGGATTCTAGTACTCTCCTAGAACTGAAAAGTATCATAAACCCTAACTTTTCAATATCTAAGTTGTTGAAAAGGTACACCGAAGCCTCATCATTCAGAATCAACTCCAAAGCATGGCACAACTTTGTTCTCACATGTGTCAATTTTGAAAAGTGAGAAATATCTTCAATACAGTTGGCTACTAGGCATGATTCCAAAGAAGTAAGATGTTACTGACACTATTTGGTTTTGAAAAACAGGTATGCAGTATGAACAAGAATGCAGTGCAATGTAAGTTGACTCTGCTTTTTATAATACAAAAGAGATGGATGAAGAACAGAAATATTTCTTTTTCCAAATTTTAAGACGAAGTATTTTCCTTGAACAGATGGAAGAGCAATCAATGGCTATACAGAACAGCGCTGGTTAGAAAATCACAACTCCCTTGCCTCTGGCAGAAGACAAATTCCTTTTATGTACAGATGCTTGTGGAGTTTCAGGCACGTGTCTGAGATCAATATATTCACTTGTCTTTGGTAAGAAGGCACAGGAAAAATGAAAATTTGGGTTTTGCAAACATCATCAGATACCAACTATGAGAAACAGGAAAAAATAAATACCCACCTAGCTTTGCCTCAGAAGTGTCCATCTCCCATTTGCTTTTCGGAATGTAACCCTAAATCATACACAGAGAGAAGCTCGGAGGATTAGAGAGACACACATATGCATATCACTTTTGAACTGGAAACAGCATTATAATGGGACCTTAGCATATTTCTTTTTGCAAGGTACAATTCTTGTCATCAGATGAAAGAAATAAATTACTCAGTATTTCAGAACTTCTGCATCCGCTTCCCATTCAATGATTTTGGCAGCCCTTGCAAATCATTACAAGACTGCTGCCTTCTGCAAACGCTGAATTCCAGAATGATTCTAGCAGACAGCAATGGTGCTTGTGTGCACTATTACTACATCACGTTACCTCCAGTGGCAACACAACTTATCAGGCATAGAGAATACCCAAAGCTTTACAAATATAAATGAAAGTTACCAAAGTCATAAGATTTTAAGAATATATTCCCAGATATACTACACACAAGCTTCACAAAACAAACCTCTTGAAAGGACACACTCAATTATTGTATGAGTGGTTAATACACAACTAAACAAAATTTTTTTTTTTTTTTAGTTAAAATGACAGTATCGGCTGAATCACTAAGATTTAAGTATTATTTTTCATCTTAAAATAACACTCGTAGTTCAACAATTCTTTTAAATCACTTTCCTATAAACAATGTCATCATATGTTTTACATGAAATGATCTTTAGCCAGTTTATTCCTTGTAAATGATCATAATGGTTTTAAATTTGGAAAATAAGGTATGTATTTTAGTTATCTTGTTATCTTTTCATTTTATACTCTTGGACAAGCAAATCCTTAATAAGCAACCTCTTATAACACATTTCAGCTGTTCAGATTTGGTATAAAATTACTTGTGTTTCTCTGCATCAAATAAAAGGATCAATCTAGTGAAATGGAACCCCTGTGAGAATTTAATTATTTTAGGAACGATTTTTATTAGATAGGGAAAAGAACTGCTCTAGAAGATTTCAACAATAAAATAATCAATCCATAGACCAGTTTTATTACACTTCTTTCCTGCTCTGTTTATAGGTTGCCTTCACTGTGGTAAATATATATGTGTGTATTTGTTAATGTTAGGGGTGCAGAGTGTACTATCCCAAAGAGCTACATTGCTTTTGATTATGTACAGGATTGCTCTTCCAAAATCCTTGAAAGAACTTTTTTCTATCAAGCATACATCAGTGACTTGAGATTACCAGGTCCCTGTACTTTGCTCTTTTCAATCAAGTCTGTAATTAATACAAACTAAGACAGTTTGTGCTGTAATATTTCCTTGTAACAAATTAATTAGCTTCCTGTATGTGTGTGTATTTATGTTTTAAACCATGTTGCACTTTAAAATATGCTCAGAAAGTTTACACCACAGCTAGAAGCCTGTATTGAAGAAAGTGATGTGTGATACACTGGTGAGAACAGTGAGTTAAATGCATCAATAATTCATACCATCAAGCACAGAAAAGCAAGAATTGTCTAAATGCTACAAACAACCTTATGGGATTCAATAATAGCAACAAAAGAGTGACTTAGATGGTGTGAAATGGCCTGTTGTGTGCTGAATCTGTACAATATCCTGGTCCTCAGATAGGATAAGAGAAGATTCAGACTCCCTCTTTCAGCACAAGACAGTTGGATATTTCAACAACATAAGCCAGATGGTAGGAGCTTTAGACCTCTCTTTTTACAGGAGTAAATGCAGCAAAATGAATTGAAGAACCCTTACCAACTGCTCTCAAGAAGGCAACAGATACCAAATGAAGTGTACTGTTCCACCTTTCTGTCTAACATATCTCTTTCTGAGATTAGCCATGTGATTGAATAAAAAAAATTACATACAGTAGATAATTCTTTGCTGGTTTTCATCTATCATGAATCTAAACAAAAAACATTCTTATATGTAGATTGCTTTTAGTTATCAATAATTTGCATTATTTTCATCACCAAGCTTTCTCCTTGTTTTGTAACAGCCTACTGTTAGGTGCTGTAAATTAGGACACTCCTTAGAGCTCTCTCACACACACACACACACACTTATGCACAGATGTCTCAGAAGTTAAAAGACAACTTTCTCTTCTAGAAAAGATATATAGTTCATTTCCAAGAAATGAGACTAGCAGCCATATTCTTGTAAGCATGGATGCACCTCTGCAATGGTCCAACCACATTTTACGTAGTGTCATACTATGCGCCAGAGAATAATTTCGTAAAGAGAATAAATGAGTCATGTTGAAAAAAACCAGATGTTTATTAAAATCCACTTCTCCTAAGCTTTTTTTTTTTTTAAAAAAAAAAAAAAAAATCTGTATTTCAACTGTTTTTTAAACTGCTGCTCTTGAGGAACAGTAAATTTCCATCAAGCAAAAGGACTCTGCTCATCTTGGACATTTTTGGTTACTTCCTGTTACTGGAGTTTAACTGCTTGGTTGTGGGAACCAGTTTGACACATTCAACTCATCAAATACTGACCACCTGCTATTCCAACACATACCAAGAAGTTACATCAGGAAGCCTTCCATAGCCTTTTAAATACATACCTAAAAGCACCAGTCCTCAGGGCAACTCTCTAACCCTCATTTATTCAAGAGACCTAATCCCTTATTTTGAAATACCTACTGACAAAGTCAGCAAATCTTAGCAGAGAAAGCATTCTTCTTCATAACTGTTGTCATATATTGTAACAGTTGAGTTCTTTAGACACATTAAAGGAAATAAGCTAAATTAATCTTTGGCCACTCTTCCCATCCCTCCACTTAGTGTAATTCTTAGATAATGTGGAAGACAGTGCTATAGTGTACTGCAATTTACAAATGTCTGTAAGAGGCATGTTGTCACGCTCCGCTGATAGTAATGTTTGTGGTATATCCTCAGTGATTCTTAAAAAAATTCAGTTAGTAATATTTTGATTTAACATTAAAGTTTTCCTAGAAATGTTTAAGGAACAAACTACTAGAAATGTGTGTATTAAGATCGCACTGCTCAAAACGGCAATAGGCTGGAGTTTATAAGACAGAGATTCTCCCTCAGACACATTAGCAAACACATTTTTAGAGATGGCTGGTATGTCTCCTACCAGTTCACTTTCTTCCTCCTCTGCTGTATCCTTCTTGACTTCTTCTTTCTGGTCTTCAATATTTGCATCAAAATCCTCCATCTCCACCTGTTCCAAAGCACAACAACTGACTTAAGAGGCACTGCTTGACTTGTAAGTATTACTCTTCTAGGAGAGTAAATAGAAGATTCCAAGTTCAAACAGAAGAGGAAAGAACAGATTAATCTTGAAAAATATGATGATGAAGTACATGTGTGAGTCTTTCTAGGTACTGGCTCCATTTTGGCTTCTTTCAGAAGAATGTTTCATTCTAGCTAGAGTGAAAGACTGTGTAGGCAAGTAGCCATTTTTCATTCTCTTTCTTCACATACATTCTTTGTGCTACCAGCATCTGTAGCAGGAAGACACTTCTCTTGCTTCCCACACAATCACATTTCAAAACTTGAAAGCTCAGCAAAAGATCTTAAACTTACCATTTACACATCACAGGAATGGTGCACTCTGCACAGAACTTCTCTATCAAGCCTTTATCTTTTATATATTTAAGTATCATAATCACGAGTAATAACTAGAGACTAACATCATAAAGAAAATGTATGCTTCAAGATATACATCCAACCCTGCCCATCTAATGGAATACTTTCTGGGGTTCACATCTCTACTGAGGATTCACATGTACTGTGGAATATTTAAAACTCTTTGAGTACATACATTTCTTCATACCATCAGTAAAACCTCAATGCACATAAAGTAAATCTCAAGTCTAACCTTCTCTGAGTCTACTTGAGAACTGAGCCTTTTGCTGTCCTCTTAAAGATTACTATTTTCCAAAACAAATAACTTGGAGCTTCAAAAATAACCTGTTGACCTCATGACAAACTGCAAAAAGTAAACTCTTCCTACTTCAGCAGTTCACCAGCTTCCATGACGAGCAGTTCCAACAGCAACATGCAGCTATGGTACATTCACAATGACCACACGATTAACACATTAATTTATTCCCAAAACTCAACGCAACAATACAGAAAGCTGACACACACCAAAGATGCATCTCATGGCAAACTGCAAATGGAATAAATAAGTAGCATACTTCTACAGCAAGTGTACTCTTCTGCTACAAGTTGTTTACTTACTTCTTCCTTCTCTGCTATAGGTCTGTATTTCTCAAAGCAGAGACTGAGAGGAGTACAAATTTGTTTATTTACTTATTTATTTTATCAACTGATATCCTCAGTTATTAATCCAGTAACCTGAAAAATGCTGAGTTTCATCTGAGAGAGCAAAGACGCTTTTTAACAACCACTGCTAAAGAGGAAAGTGACTTCAACTCTTCCTCAAAGATGTGTAAGATGATAAAAAGTAACATGTACCCTCACATCTGGGTAATTGATAAGAATAATGCAATATGCTTGTCTGACACAGTGATTCTAGCTTTCTACAGTGCCAAGTATGACTGCCCTGTTGTGATCAAACATTTCTCTGCTTTGTATTTTCAGTAGAGTCACACCTACATAATTTGTAATTTTAACAAGGATGGAGATTCCCACCTCTTCGATAGCAGCATCCTGTAATAAAGAACGAATGTCCAGGCGCATCATGTGACGTGGTGCTGCCTCCCAGTGATCAGACATCTAACAAAAACAAACAAAAATTAAGCATCTCTAAAAATGTAAGCATCAATGGAAAACTAGGTTTCTGATCATGAACAAGAGATGAATCTATATTTAAGTAATTTCAATCAATCCCACGAAATAACTACCACCTCTTCTTAGATGTAAGCATTACATAGTCTAAAAGAGGTGAGTAGTTTTCCAGCAACAACAGGCCTAGAAGTACAATGACACCCATAATTAATCTCGTGACTCCAAATGTATACAGTTACCCTGCTGATTTCCTTTAGCTTGCGTCCATGAATATTCCTCTTGGAACACGTCTGGTTATCTGCACTCATTTCAGCTAAATATACCTAGAAAGACAATATTGTAAATAAATTTGAGTTCTTTTTCTACCTGGCAATACGCTCTACAGCTGTACATTCTAAGAAAGGTAAACTTGTAACTGTAGACTGCAGCATTTTCCCTGAACATGGGAGAGACTTTGCATTCAAAAGTTTAGAAATACCAGCACGTGGATACTAGAAGCTCAAATGCTTCTTTTAGGCTCCATTACCTCAAAACCCTTGGTTTTCGCAGCACTCCAAAACTGTTCAAAATGTCGCACTCTATCATTGATAGCATCAAGGATAATGAAGGGGAAGAAGCCATCATCCAAGGTCTTTTTGAATGTTTTGAACATGCTGGTACGATAGGTCTCTTCCATTTCAGCTTCGTATTCATACTCCATCACCTTTATTAAGGACAAAAGCATTTAAGGAATAACACCCATTAAATTGCTAACGTTCAACTAATGAAATGTCATGACCACAAATATAAGCAAAACATCTTTCAGGTCAAATTTAAAGAATCTGACCATTCTGGACTTGAGTTATATTGACTTATTTTGAAGAAAAAACCCAGACTTCTGCACTCTTCCAAAGTCATAGACTGAAATTCAGATTGCCACTGTGTTGTTCCAGAAACTTTTGTTTCTTTGTCAAGATATGCATCTGAAATAGAAGTACCTTCTTTTTCACTTTTTTCCCTGTATCTGGGTCTCTCTCCTCTTTTTCCACTTCAGTGATAAAATAGTCATCCAGGCTGAGCACTCTTGGTGCAGGTCCTCCACATTCTACTTCTTTATCCTGGGAGAAAAGCAAAAACAAAACATACATCCTTGCTATAAAAATTCCATTCTGCTACAAAGGATCTTCAGAAGGCTTTTGGCAAACACCAGTTCCTCTGTATTCAAAAGAAAGCACAGTATCCCTTGTGCCTGCTAACAGTGGAGGGGATTTACATGCATGTGAAGAAAAAGAACATGAAATAATAACAGGCTGAAATTCCAGACAAACAGAAAGGAAACAGCAGAGGAAGTGCACATAAAAGACAAGCAACACTACAGAGTGAGCAATTGTTTACATACCCTGATGAGTTTTGCTACATGTGTCTTTCCACTCCCAGGCAATCCTCTCATTATGATTACAATCTGCAACAAAGATGATGTAAGACGACTGGATACTGTACTAAATTTAACAGAAACTTTTATGGCAAAAATTTTCTTCCAGAATACTCTGGGCTCATACTTCTGCATATCATCAAGCAAAGGTAGTATCATGCCTCACTGCCTATTTTACAAACCAGGTTGTGAGAAATGGTAGGGTAGTAGTTTCGTAGAATAAGAGCATTCTATGTCAAACATCTCAGCACCTTACACTGCATAAGACTTTACAGATCCAGTTAAAATAAAATGAATGAAATTGTCTAAATGCTTTATAGCCTGGATCTTGTTCTTTCTTTCTTTATAGGGTGCACTGCTAAATCATCTACTCTGTGTTAAGCCAAGTCTTTCCTCTGATGCATCAAAAATCTAAGGTGAAGATCTTGGAAGAGCCTAAAATAGATCAGCATTACCCACTGAAAAGAATTCCATCCTGACATTCTCAACAAGTTTACATCTCCTAGTAGCTATGCTATAACACTCTAGGCATTTGCAAAGGAACCAAGAGCTTCCTCAAACACAGGCTTGCTCCCAACATATTACACTCATGAGCCTTTTATCTGAATATGGACCTTGTAGAAACTGACTGATGCTTTCAGAACGCATACTCACCCTCTCTGGACGGCTATCCCGTCCTGGTGGCTTCAAAATATCATCTACATTTTTAGATTCTGGCTTCCTTTCTACTCGTGGAGCAGGTGGTGGTTGACGGGGCATTGATGGAGCAGAAATAGGAATCCTTTCCTCAGGATAATTTCTACGATCACCTTCAAATTCCAGTGTTTGGACAGAAGAATTTTCTTAGTTCAGTAAAACAAAAAAAATTAAGATGTTCATACCCAGCTGAGATGATTTAAACAGACTTTCATTATTTTAGGATAAATTAACAGATTTATCCCCAAAATAAGTTAAATTTCTAATCTTGAGTTTATTACAATCAAAGGCATTTTTCAGTGGAGTATAACTGTTGCATTCCTGACCTCATCACGACTGACAAACAAATCTATATGACACTATCTAAAACCATCTTTATAGACCCTGAACAATTAATCTCCAAATAAATCTTCACCTCTGTGACTCCACAGTTTTCATAATATTCTAGCATGGCTTCAAGATCAAGAAACTGTACCTCCAAACATGGGAGGACCATGATCATATGTCGGACGATCCGTCTTTCGTTCATAAGGTGGTCTTTCAAAACCACCTCGCCTGGAGGAAGGATGGTCTTTCTTGTCACGGTAAGACTGAGTTCTTGTAGGTGTAGTAGGAAGAATCCTGCCAAAAGAGTATTTTGTGTATTTCGACAATTTATAGTATGGATTCGCCGAGAGAAATTAACATGTACCGCATAGGCAAAATGGACAGCCCGATACCCAATACAGCCTGAACTGGATTGATTTCAAGTGTTCCGAAATCACTTACCTATCATCTCGAGGATGTCGCTCTTTTTCAAATCTCTCCCGTTCATAGTCCACAGAACCACGGTCTCTGTGCAATTCCCGCTCTCTCTTGAAATCCCGATGATCTGTGTTGGAAGTACCTTGACGCTCAAAATAAGGCTCACGATCTCTTTCTCTGCTATAACGACTGGGGTGTTCTGAAAGGATAAACCCATGGAAATCCAAACTCCTAAAACATACTCTGATTTTTTTATTAATTTTGAAGGACAAATAGCAAACGAGTGCAGGAAAGTATACTGAAATTTATGATACAAGGGCTAGAACAGACTTAATGCCACAAGTGGGTACTCCTCAGACAAAAATGATTAAGGCAAATAGATAAACATAGTCTGACTTTACACCAGCCACTGAGTTTCTTTTCCAATCCGTAACAGACAACCATACCACAAAATCCTACCTAAAGCTACAAAATTGAATTTTGAAGTGGCTGGTTCATTGACTGTGTTACTCCTCTTGACAATAGAAACTGCTGTTCTTATGGGACTTTGAAGAAAGTGGTTCTAACTTAAACAAGAGTTACTTAGTTTAAAATATGCTTTTAGTGCCTTACAGCTTTTCTTAAGAGCTAACTATCTGTCTAAGAACTAGCCAAGCGCTCCCTACCTTTTTGAAATGTTTGCCTCTCCGGTAGAGGTTCCGGACACAGGGTTACCCTCTCCCCATATGGAATTTGTTCCACTTTACTGGTGGTTATATCTAGTTAAAAATAATACAAAAAAAATTATCAAGGTCCTAAAATACCCCTCCTCCATTTCCTTTCCTCATCATGAAAAGCAATCAGCCAATGGCATTAAAAGTGACTGGAATAACTTAGTAAAATTTATTTTCATGGATAATGCAAAAAGAGCTATCCATAAATACACCACATCTTGTTTTTGAAAGTCTGAAGTGGATTTTTGTGTAAGTACACTTATCACATATCTTAACAAAAGAACCTCTGCTTTCTCAGAGGAGTTCAGCTAGCACAAACAGTCAAAATATGATAAACATTAAAATGCTCTCAAAGTTTCATTAACTCATAAGACTAATGTAATGTCAAGAACATTAACTGAAATGTTGATGTTAGATTCCTAACAGCGACAAATTTTCTAACAGCTTTTAGGAAAACACAGACTTAATGAAATCAATATGGCTTCAACTCATGTTACAGCATCTTGGTGAGAGGAAAACCAAGCTCTTTAAATGACAATGCACAATTTAAGAACTTCTTTAGGGCATCGTTTCGCTCCTATTAAGAATTAAGAGTATAAGAAATGAGCCTATTAAAAAGTAGTGCTGAATTTTAAAAAAAATCAGAGCCTTTTACTTTTAACACGTTCGATATCTGTTTAAGAGTGTCCACCCTTCAGAACTAGAACTTTGTCTCCCTTCCCTGTTTAGAGGGTACCTCACACCCATTAAGCCGTGTAAAAATAATGCAAACATCAGTAACATCCTGTTTTAAGTTACTAAGTCATGTCTAAGAACTGTAACAATCCAATGTACTTTCTAGCAGAGTTATATCCACACTCAGCTACAAAGGGATTAAGGGAACGTATCAATATCAATCTAAATATAAAACACTGATGTAATCACATTAGTTGATGTTTATCAGAAGAAGACCTGGCTACACACCACTCAGTTCACATGAAATTGCTCATTATCACAGAACTTGAGAAAACATCAAACTCAAGGCTAGCAGTTATAAACTCCTTAAAGCTGCATTGCCTATCATTAGATCACAGTGTCTGCAGTCTACAGGTCAGCTGCCAAACATCTACAGCATGCTCTGCATAGCACATTCCTTTAGAAAGAAGACAGCAGGACTAATTAATTTTCTGTTATAGATCAAATAAATATGCTATAATATTTACCTCGCCCATGGCCATAATCCACAGTTTGCTGTATCACAGGTGCTTTAGGAACCGGTGGAATAACTGGAGGAAGGGACACCGGTATCACTGACGGAAGAGAGGTGTGAACAGCAGGTACTTTCACAGGTGAGGAGACGGGTGGAGGTCTCATTGACTCCTGTTTACACAACTCGTACTCCATATTCGCTCCTTTATCCTCATTTGTGTCCCAGAGACCGTGGAAAGAATCCTCATCCCAGCGTTCCTGTTCCATAGCAGAAGGTGATGGTTTTAAAGAATGACCATGACTTTGGGTTGTAGTTGGAGTAGAAATTGGAGCATGTGGCCTTGTCATAGGTGTAGCAGGCCTTGCCAGTGGGGCACTTGGTCTTGTCACAGGGGTGGACTGTCTGAACAACACAGGAGGCTTTATAATAACAGCAGGAGAAGGTTTAATAGTCTGGGCTTCTACTGGTGCCTCTGAAGACAGCTGAGAAGAGACCTAGATGCAGAAAGCACTTTTAATGTAGATCTGTAAACTAACCTTCTCTCATACTCTGTAAGTCAGTAAGCACAATGGCAACTGGTAATCAAATCATAAGCAGTTTGTAGTACCTCCATCAAGGTGTTACAGGTTGGAGGACACTATTTCAAGAACTGGTGGCCTGAATTACTTTGGTGGTTGTTCACTATGTGAAGGCTTAAATATTATTTATTTTCTCCTTCAAAATAACCTTACCAATTTAAGCTCCAGTAGGTCTATCTCAGCTCAAAAGCATCTATGGTTTTATTACCAAAGACTCCTGCTGTCTGTAAAGATGCTGAAAAAGTCTGAAATCAGAGCAGCTTTGTGATGCACAGAAGGACTGATAAGGCCAACTTCTTTCTAGAAGTCACTGGAAAAATTCCCAGAAAGCAGAATCACCTGGAAATCCCTTAATAAAATGAAAATCAGGTCAAGATAAGAACTGGGGAGGTCTTGTCCAGTGGCAACAACAAACCAAAACCCCCTCATGAACCAAACATTCCCATGGAACCCCACATGCTGTGTCACAAGAGTCTTTTCAGCATCACAGCAGATGCCAAGTTACAAGCAGCTTTAGCAGCCACACATATCAAAACTTGCAGAACAGTTACAAAGCCGAACTTTGTAATAACAGTTCAAACTCACAGCAGAAGTCTGAAGACAGAACTGTCAAGAAAGGCAATAGTTTTTTGAATACCTCTGGGCAGATGGGTGAAGTAGTCAGAAACAGAAAATATCAAAGCTGAGCAAAGTCACTTCCTAAAGACATCAACATATCTGCAGTTCTTGTTAGCAAATCTGTTCCATTACTTTGCTTCACAGACACTGTGAAAAAGGAAGGGGTCAACTAGGCAAAAAGAAAATTTGTAGTGCGTCGTTCAGTGCATAACATTTCTCTGGAGGAGGGGACAAACAAAGCTTGGTCTGGCTAAATGTCAGACCTGGAGGTTAGTATGGCTAAATTTATTGGTACCAGTAACTTTGGGGTTAAAAAGTGATTAAGAATTAAGACTGTGCATCAGGTACCTCCTCTAACATACATTCAAGTTAATTCTAGGAAGGATTTATAATCCTGAGGTAACATGACCGCAGAAGTTCAGCTGGTTTCTGACTGGACCTGAATTATCAGAATCCCAAATATACACAGTTGATAAGATTTGCCAGAACCAACCAAGAGATTACACATCAGAGGAATAACTCGAATCACAGAGAGAGATGAACTCACAGAAATATACAAATGTGAGCTTCCATGCACATTATGATATTCCAGATGGAAATGAGAAATCCTAATAAAGACAACAACAAATAGCTAATGCTCACTCTACGTTGACATAGCTCAGTTTTTGATGGACTGATCCTCATTTTTTTTCTCTTTGAAGAGGTTACAGAGGAGAGAGCTCCTAAAGTAGAAACAGCAGAGCAAGACTGGAATTAAAGATGGTATCAGAACCTACTTAAACAGGGAACAGGAGGGTCTTCACATGAGCCCCTGTTTTGGAAGGGCTCACACATCAAGATGTGTTTCCTATAGGTCCTCCCACAGTAGTCTACGCTGTTGAGCTTCATGTGCTGCTGTCTCCAGAGGGTCATGCTCAGAAGATACAGTAGACTGAATGAGTAAGAAAGACTTTGGAAAATCTAAAGAAACCATGGAGTTGCTTTGCCTCAATGAGAATATCAATGCAAGGGCTGCTAGGGAGGCATTTCACAGAGAAGTCTGACCATCAGAACAGAGAAATGATCTGACATACACATTAACACTAATTGCTACCAGCACGGCATTAAGTCAACACAAGATGAATTTACCTGAAAGGCACCTGGCCTTGTGCTTGTGGTCTGTGATCTAGAAGAGTCCTGTGTGGAAATGTCAGGTTTAAATTCTTTCAACTTCTGTAGTTGTTCTTTTTGCTCTCTGCACATGAATCACAGGAAAGTGTTATCAGTCTGTAGCTTAAATGAAAAACTAAAGAAATCAATGCTCACAGTGAAATCCACGTATTACACTAGCACAAGGGGCTAAGTCCAAAGAAGAAAAGAACACGGCAGGTTTTACATGGTCCACACTATGATTCAGAAATTCTTGTTTCACCTTCATCTAAATATGGAGGCATTTAATATATTCCCTGCCTACTTTTTCTATCCCAAATTTCCTCTGCAACATGCAGTTATGCTTTCATCCTTGGACAGAACTGCTCCACTTCGAGAGTAAAGAGCAAAGCTAGATTTCAGCACCTTCAGTAAACCAGAAGCCCAGCAGAGTTGTATTCCTAAATGCTCTTGGTGACTTGTTCTGGGTTACACACTAACAGGATTGAGGCCAACACAAAGCACAAGAGAGATTCCAGTGTTTAAAAACAAAGCGGTGACATTAGCCTTTATTCCCTTGTCTTATACACCAAAATGCTACCTAGTCTATGAAACAGAGACCAGGACCAATAGTTAATACTACAACAACTGGAATACAAAGATCTATTCAGTATGATTTCCCTGCAGGTGTTCTTTTGTTCATCCTGACTAGTAACTCATCTGTTCGGAATCCAGTGCAAGGGGAACAGCTCACAGAAAGGGATCCAAAGAGCTGCACTAGTACAAGGAGTAAACTGAGCAATTGTTAGCACTTAGAACATCATCTTTACCCCCAGCTTAGGAAAAATACAACAGCATGCAGCTCAGAGTGTGTTATTTTATACATAATAAAAGCAAAGCCACATGAAAGCACCTTTGGAGATGCATCACAATACTGGTATGACTCTTGGTTCAAAAAATATGCTGTAAGCAGTTTCCCTAAAGTTGTTTTTATAGTTCAAACTGGTGCCATTTGCTTATAAGAACCCAATGAGAAGTATCAGTGTAACTAATTTTTAAAACTGTCCTCATGAAATTAAAATCAGTACCGACAGTGTCATGTTTACCTTTCCCCTTTTTACCAGCTTCGAGAGAGGTATATTTATCTACTTTCTTATATAAAACGTTCTAGTTTGTGTTTAAATTTCAGCCCTGATAAATTATTCACTTAGGCCGTGATTCCAGAACTATGGTCTTTGTCACAGTTAACAGCATAACACATGCCTGGCAACCTGAGACAATGGGAAAGTCAGGATGACGATGATCTTTGCTTCAAGCTTTTAGCAAATACTGCTTTACAACACAGATTTTTCAGTTACTAACATCTGTTGAATTAATCTAATTGCAGTGACAGATGGAATTAGTCAGAAGGAAAGTTCTCCCTTTCTTTTAAAACTACTACGGCATTTTGGCGTGCAACTACAGCTTTTCATATAGGACAGATGCTTAGCAATCTGAAAATAAATGGTTTCAAAGTGCAAAACACCTCTGTATTTTTCAACATAGTTTAATGTAATGTAATAAAGATAAGCAATAATTCCTTTAATTTGCCCATTATTTTAGCATATCTCTCTGCTGAAATTAAACCTCTGTCTTTACTAGACACCAATCCTTAGCTATCTGTCAATAACTCAGAATAGGAAGGACCACATGAACCTCTGTTTTTAAGATGCTTCCTCTTTTCTCTATGATCTCCTCTGAAAGATCTTATTTACTGAAAATAGACAAAGAAACTCCTATTTCAGAGTATTTTAAAATTTTTTAATGCACCTAAACCCATGCACCAAACCACAAAGATAGCATTTGAATAAATAGTATGTGTTCACTCTTTCTAATATTACTGAATTTGCTGAGCCCTAGGATATTTCTGATGTTTAAAAGGATATTCTATTATTTATTGTGAAACAAACATCTATTAAAGCCTTATAGCATCTACTGGGTACTTTCTAAAACATGGTCTTGGTGAATTCTCGCATTTATACCTTCCCAGTTGTTACCACTGCAGTTATGCTGATCTTCAGAAGTAAGATAAACCAAACTTGACAAAATTAATCACTGATGATGTTGGATTTCAAATGACAGTGCATTGTAAAATGAAAAAAAAACCCCATATATGCTTTAATTAAAAAGTAAACAGGATTCAAAAAGTAAATTCACAAAATGGGGCCTACTAAGAACGATATTAACGATAAGATTGAAAAGAAATAATCAACATGCTCATTTGCAGATAATAAAAAGATTGTTCAGGTGACATGGACAGATGTCTTCCTGGAAAGTAACAAACAGGGAATACCGTATACATGGGGAAAGGGACAATCACCTATTTAAAAAGAAAAAGCCCACCCACATAAGCTGTGATGGAGGAATTCTAGATTAATTATTCCACATAAGCTCCTACTATTATGATGTGGTAAAAAGAAATGAAGCCATTACCAGATAAATCAAAAAATGAATTAGGAAAGAAGGACCATCTCCATAGAATGGGATTCCCAACCAAAATGACAGAACCAGACAACTTACCGAAGCATTTTGAGCTCCTGGGCAGCCTTCAGAATTATCTCATGCTGTCTTTGACTAAGGACCATCACTCCTCCCAAGGACTGGTCAGAATCCAGGTTTGAATCTGATCCCAGCATATCAGAGGAATGTGAAGGTGGAGGAAGGGATGAATCTGAATGATCATCCAAAGACCGTAGCCTGTCTCCATCATCTGGATACCATCTATCTGACAACCGTTCCCTCTCCCAGTCATTCCTTTCAGGAAAGTAGTCTTGTTTCTCTCGCCATGTGTCATATCTCTCTGGATACTCTCGAATCCTCAGCTCCCCCCTGTCTCTGAGGTCTCTGTCATAATGATCCCTGTTTCTATCATCTCTCCATCTGTCTTCATGGTACCTCTCCATAGGTGGAAGAGGTGGTAGTGGTGGTAGAGGTGGGATATCAAGGTCATGATTCCCCATTTCTCGATCATCCATAGGTCTCATGTCCCAGTCTCTGTCCCATTCCCTGTCTAAATCTTGATCATAAACGTCTGAAGATCTTCCAGTTCTATCTAGATCTCTCTCTAGTTCCCTCTCTCTTGGCCTTTTCCAGTCATCCCACCATGAATCTTGTCTGTCATGATCAGATGGCAAAGGAGGTAGTGGTGGCAAGGGAGATAACGGAGGCAATGAATGGTGGGATTGTAACCTGTCATCTCTGTCATACACGTCTACAGAATCATCCTGGTAATCAGAGTTGTGATCTCTCCAGTATCGTTCTCTCTCCCAGTCATCCAATTGCTCATGCTCCAAAGAAGGGTCATTTTGACTATCTAAAGGAAATTGCTCCTGCATTCTATCATCTTCATGACCCCAAGAACCCCTGAGTGTCTCATCTCGATGGTATGGAGGTAATTTGTCAGGGTCATCACCTAGGTGAATGGGTCTATTTACGTTACCTGTTTCAGATCTTCCTGCTTCCCTCTCTCGGCTACCTGCTCTTCTCATAGGACCCCTCTCCCGGCTACCTGCTCTTCTCATAGGACCCCTCTCCCGGCTACCTGCCCGTCTGAAAAGTACCCTCTCCCGGCTACCTGCTCGCCGCATGGGTTCCCTTTCCCGGCTACCCGCCCGCCGCATGGGCTCCCTCTCCCGGCTACCCGCCCGTCTGACTGGGCCTCTCTCCCGGCTACCAGCTCGTCCCCTGTCTCGGCTGCCTGTCCGTCCAGTTAGTTCTCTGTCTCGGCTACAGAATAGCCTCTCATGGCTATCTGACCGTCCACCCAGTCCCCTCTCTCGGCTGCTAGATCGTCCATCTGGCATCCTCTCCCTGCTGCCTGATCGCCTATCTGGCATCCTCTCCCTGCTGCTTGCTCTTCTGAACATCCCCCTGCCACGGATGGATGCCTGCCTAGCCTGCCCTCTGCCTCTGTACACATATCCTCTGCCACGGCCATCGTCCATCCTGCCCATTCCGCGGCCATGGCTATCATCCATCCTGCCCATTCCCCAGCCACCATCCATCCTTCCCATCCCACGGCCACCATCCATCCTTCCCATTCCTCGGCCACCATCCATCCTTCCCATCCCCCTTCCACGGCCCATTCCCCAGCCACGGCCATCCCCTTGCCCTCTGCCACGGCCATCACCTAGTCTGCCCTGGCCCCGTCCTCGGCTTACTGGTCCCCTGCCTCTATCTTCATGCATAAATGGCCCTTTCCCTCTGCTTTCTGTTCCAGGTAGACCCTGGGTGCTATCTGAATCAATCAACTGACCATCTGATGAATCCAAATCCTGATTTTCTGTTACAGGGGTTACTTCATCACTTGTTCTTGTGATACCTGACTCCAAAGCTACAGCGTTACTAGAAAGGGATGTTGAGTTCTGGTTCTGAATAGGCGGAGTAGGTGCTTTGGATTCTTCTGCTTGCTGGTTAGGATCGTGTGAACTCCACGTCCACTTTTTAGGAGGGTCTGAAACAGTTTCTTTGACTTCAGGTTTGGATGGTTCCTGTTCAGTGTTTGTCAGGTCCTCATTTGGCTCAATGGAAACTGCACTCTGTGCATCAGAAGTAGTCTGTGTTCTGCTTATAGTTTGCTGATTGCCAGCTATGTCTGTAAATGGTTCTTTGCTTTCTGACTGTGAGTCTGTCTGTGACTGCTGCTGCTGCTGTCCCAAGTGAGGCCTGGGCCCCCTCCACCGTGGACCACTAGGTCGAGAACCATGTCCATGTGATGCATTTGTTGAAGTATAAAATTGTGCTGCTGGTCCTCGTGGGATAGTGCCCCATCTACTTGAAGACTGTCCATCTGTATTCTGTCGGTCAAAACGTGACCTGTATCCTTCTGAGCGCTGAGAATCAAAACGATGCCCTCTCTGTCTTGAGCCTTCAAACTTGTCATATCCTCTTCCTCGAGGTCCATCAAATCTATAGATCATAATGGCAATTTTATTCAAAGGAACACTTCAAATTAAAATCCTCTAAAAGTGTATTTCACACCCCCCCCCTCCCCAAGACATTTCTAACTGATGAATCCTAGTATGCCTTAGAATCAACCTCTACTGAACCAGTGCAGAAGCACAGGGACACATTCTGCAATTCAATATTGTCCTCTGAAGACCAGTTTAAGCCACCTGAAGATTATATAACCCTAAAAGAAAATACAGTTTCAATAACTCAGGACAGAAATCTAACTGACAAAAAAAGTTTTGTTGTGAACTCTTGCTTTGATAGTATACAAGAAGCCTACTTAACTACAGCGACGAATGCCACCTACAAAGGTTTTAAACACAGACCCTTTTAGAAAGTACAATAAACTGATATTGCCCAGTTTCATGCAAAATAATATGCCTAAGCCAAATCCATTTTTATTGTATCACTTTTAAAATTCCTTTTGAGAGCAGCTACAACTGCTGTTCCTTGAATATGAGGAAATAGGTCACACAAACTAATGAAGAATAATCATGCAGTCATATATAACAGGGCTATACAGTAAAAAAAATCCAATCTTTAAGTATATGCTCAAACATTGATTTCATAATAGGCTAAAACACAGCAAATTAATTTTACACAAAACAGATAACTTGTATCCGAAGTCAAGTTGCTTGGATGTTTGGGATTCATAGTTGTGTCTTGCTGAACGGAGTCTGGAAGGCCCAGGTGCAGTTGGAGTTGAACTTGGCAAGGGACACAAAGGTATGTCAGTCAGAAAAGGAAGGTCAAATTGAGTGTAACCACTCTGATGAATATGACCGGCAAACTGGTAAAAAGAGATGAGAAAAAGGCTGGGGTACTCAACTTTTTTTTCCTCACCCTTCATTCAGGTAACCTCTCTTCCCACATCTCTCAAGTGGATGGACTGCAAGACAGGGACTGGGGGAAGCATCTCACCATAAGAGATCAGGTTCATGATCCCAAGAGGAACTTGAACATAAGGCTACGTGACCTGATAAGATGCATCCCAGAGTCCTGAGGGAATTGGCTGATGTTGTCACCAAGCCACTCCCCATAATATTAGAAAAGTCATGGCAGTCACATGAAGTCCTTTGGTGACTGGAAAAAGGGAAACATTGCATTCATTTTCAAAAAGGGTAGAAAAGAGGCCCTGGGAACTACCAACCTGTCAGCCCTGCCTCTGTGCCTGGCAAGATCATGGAACACACCCTCCTAGAAGCTATGCTAAGGCACATGAAGGACAAGGAGGTGATTTTGGACAGCCAGCGTAGCTTCACGACGGGGAAATCCTGCCTGACCAACTTAATGGCGTTCTATGATGGAGCAACTACAAGGGAATAGCTACAGAAGTCATCTATCTGAACTTCTGTTAGGATTTTGACATGCTGCTCCACAACATCCTTCTCTCTAAATTGGAGAGATATGGATTTGATGCATGGAGTGTTCAGTGGATGAGGACTCAGGTGGATGGCTGCAACCAGGGGATAGCAGTCAATGGCTCAATGTCCAGATGAAGATCCATGACGAGTTACATCCTCCAGGGGTTTGTATTGAGACCAGTGCTGTTTAATAATTTCATCAATGACACAGACAATGGAATCAAGTGCGCCCTCAGCAAGTTTACGGATGACACCAAGCTGAGAGGTGCGACTGACATTCCTGAGGGACAGGATACCGCCCAGAGAGACCTGGATACACTCTGGAGAAGCGGGCCCATTTGAACCTCATGACGTTTTACAATACCAAGTACAAGGTCCTGGCACTTGGGCTAGGGCAATCCCCAGTATCCATACAGGCTAGGGATGAAAGGATTGAGAGCACCTCTGCTGAGAAGGACTTGGGGAGTACTGGTGGATGAAAAGCTGGACATGAGCTGTGCGCTTGCAGGGCAGAAAGTCAATTGTGTCCTGGGCTGCATGAAAAGAAGCACAGCCAGCAGATTGAGGGAGGCGATTCTCCCCCTCTACTCTGCAATCCTGAAACTCCCTCTGGAGTACTGCATTCAGTTCTGGAGTCCTCAGCACAGGAAAGACACGGACTTGTTGGAGCAGGTCCAGAGGAGGGCAAGAAAAATGACCAGAGGTTATCATTTCCTGTGAGGAACGGTTGAGATAGTTGGAGTTATTCAGCCTGGAGAACAGAAGGCTGTTGAAAGACCTTGTAATGGCCTCCCAGTACTTAAGTGGAGCCTATAAGAAAGATGGGGACAAACATTTTAGTAAGGCCTGTTATGTTAAGACAAGAGGCAATGGTTTTAAACTATGAAAGGGTAGACTTATACTATATATAAGGAAAGTATTTTTTACAGTGAGGGTAGTGAAACACTGACACAGATTGTTCAGAGAGGTGGTAGATGCTCCATCCCTGTACACATTCAAGGTCAGGTTGGAAGGGGCTCTGAACAACCTGATGTAGTTGAAGATGTCATTGCTCATTGAAGGGGGTATGGACTAGATGACCTGTAAAGGTCCTTTCCAACCCAAATCATTCAATAGCTATTAATTCATCACTTCCTAGTTACCAACAGTTGTTGATTTGTTGCAGATCACTTATACAACCTCAAAGAATTTTAATATTCCTGTTAAATTAACACAGTAAACTGCCCTTTTTTGCAAGCAGTGCCAGGTCAAGACGAGCCTAAAGAGAAGAAAGAAGTAATTTCAAAGCGCAGTGGCAAGATAACTTAGATTTTAAATATCAACTTTTACACGGAAGGTTTAGCTACAAATTTGGATACCGTGAGACAGGCTTCATTCCCCACATTCTAAAAATTTGTTTAAGGCCATTCTTCAGTTTCTTGAGAAAAGATAAGTGCTGAAAGGAGGTGAAGAGGGTGTGTGATTTTTTATATGTCTAGTCATTCATTACTTGGGCGTGTTTAGCCGGGATGGCATCAAGTAACATACAACATCTTTAATTTATCCCCAGTTCAGTTAAAAGTGTATTAGGTGTCTCTCTTCTGCTAACGGTATTGAGAAGAAATAGTACACGGGTTTGTGGGAAAAATTTGATAAAACCCTAGAATTATCATTAATCACAATATAGGAATGTACAAAGGTTACAGTGCCAACTAAATACCTTAAGTATGCTCAAAATCAGAGCACCTAGACACTTTTGATAGCCTGTCATTGCACATCATGGAGCTCTAAATCAATGCGCATAAAAAACATGTGCTAGCAAATAATGAAAACTGCATTCAGAACTGTACATTCAACAACTTCCAGGACCAGAAACACCACTTTAAAAACCATTAGGAGGGAGAAAATTATTCAAGGTTATAAGAATTCAGTTACATTGCTAGCAATTCATGACTGATCACTTCCAACACAAAGAGAAGGAAATAACATAAAGATACAATTGCAAAGTCTAGCACAGGATCAGAAATACACTCCAGATACACTTCAGCAGCTCAATGTCTTTCTTGCAGTGAGGGGCCCAGAACTGAACACAGTATTTGAGGTGCAGCCTCACCAGCACACAGTACAGGGGGCAAGCCCTTCCCTGTTTCTGCTGGCCACACTGTTTCTGATACAGGCCAGGATGCTGTAGACCTTTTTAGCCACCTGGGCACACTGCTGACTCACAGTTAGCCAGCTCTCGACCAGTACACTCCTAGGTCCTTTTATGCCAGACAGCTTTACAACCACTCTTCCCCAAGCCTGTAGTGCTGCACGGGGCTGTTGGGACCCAAATGCAGGACTCAGCACTTGGTCTTGTATAACGTCAAAAAGCTGACCTCAGCCAACTGACCCAGTCTGTCCAGACCCCTCTGCACAGATTTCTTTTGCTTCAAGCAGATCAACACTCCCACCCAATTCGGTGTCATCTGCAAAGCTTCTGAGGGAGCACTGCATCCCCTCACCCAGATCACCGATAAAAATGTTAAACAAGACTGGCCCCAGAAGCAAGCCTTGGGGAACATTACTTGTGACCAGCGACCAACTGGATTTAGCTCTGCTCACCACAATTCTCTGGGCTCAGCCATCCAGCTGTTTTTGTAATCCAGCAAAGAGCACACCTGTCTAAGGCATAAGCTGCCTGCTTCTCTAGGAGAATGATGTGGAAAATGGCGTCAAAGGCTTTACTGAAATGAAGGTAAATAACACCCACAGTCTTTCCCTCATCCACTAGGCAGGTGACATGGTCATATCTTCATTTTATCATCTGAAACTGTATCTTACCAAAAGATAAAGACAGCAACCTTCAAAACCAAGACCATCATGACATAATACAAAAGTTGCAAAGAATCCTAATGCTAGAATCCTAAGACTTTAATCTTAATTTCTTCCCTTCTCTCTGCTTATAGTTGTTTGAATGCTAAATAACACTACATGTGTAGAAAAACACTGACTTGCACTTAAGACAAGCACCCTAATCAAACAGCCATTTTTAAAAGTGCACGGAATACAACAATTAAGTTGCTGTAGAACTCTCACACCACAAGGAAACAGCTTTGAATTTTCATTTCTTTCTGCAATAAACCTTGGATTACAAACACAGTAGTTGTTACTGTTTCTACAAACTAAATAGCATCTAAATTACCAGTAATTAGCTACATTAGTGTATTTAACTGAATAATTACCTGAATACTTCCACGAATCCCTTTCAAAATGCCTATACTAAAGTGCTACCATATGCAGCAAGACCTTAAAAACAATTCTTCAACATTTTTTGCTTTATATTTTCTTAAACTGTGTTTCAATACCATACACAAACTGCCAGGAATTTACATAACTTCACATATACGATCACTCTTTCAAGTGTGAATTGTCATCTTCTAAGGACAGAAAAGATGCATCAAATATCTGCAACAGTTCCCCTATTTTCATAAAAGGGATATTGTCTCTGGGATTGAAAAAGGTGCAATGGGCCCAGGTATTTTACTAGAATAAAAAGCATTCTGTTCTAGATAATACGCGGGTGAAAAGCATCTATCTATGCTGTAGTAAGATAAATACAGAGCATGGTGTATATACATTAAAAACAAAGCCTCCACCAAACAAGCACACTTCACACAACCTCTGGAAGATCTGAGAATAAGAGAAGTTTCATTTTTTAATACATCACTAAAAGTCTTGTAGCCTGGAATATGCAGAAATCAACAAAAACATCCTTACCTAGGGCCTCTGGGACCTTCAAAACGTGCTGATCTGGGAGGATCTGGAAGTAATCCACCTGACCTCACTGGTTTATCCTGCATGGTAGGTGCATGTGTTGAAGACACTGCAGAAGTGGCTTTCAGTTCCCCACATCCTTGCTCAGACGAAACAGAGCCAGTTTGTTTACCAATATGAACTTGAGACTTTCCATGGTCTGAAGAGCCAAAGGATGAACTTACTTGAGAATGATAAGGTGAATAGACAGTTGAACTACCTATTTTCGATGCATAGGTACCGGGGGTGGGAAGCAGAGCTGGCCTTGGTGTCTCAGTAGATTGACTGCTTTGAGAACTGGATCCTGAAGGGACAGAGGAATTGGGTAACTGAGAAACAGAAGAAAGAGGTGGGGGGACCAGTGGAGGAGTAGTTGAAGGTAAACTTGGAGGCATAATAGGAATGCCACCTTGACTGGTTTGAGAATATGGAACGAATGGAGGTGGCAGCGAAACGTTTGCAGGATACTGATTCTTCAGATTTTGTAGTGAGCTAACTTTCTCCTGTAGATGGGACTGAGTGACCTTCATCTGTTCATCCCATGCCTTCCACTGTTTCTCATACTCTTGAAGCTGATCTTTGTGAGGGTACGTTTGAAGCTGATGCTGCCACTGTTGGTTCATTGATCGTTCCCAATCTTTATGAAGCTGCTGGAACTGCTTTTGCTGTGCCTCATAATGTCGCAGCTGCATCTCCACTGACATTGTCTGCAATGGGAAGACAAGAATAGTTTCAAAATATCATCTGCATTATTTTCAGAGCCACATATTTCAGTATCACTTGCAATATCACAACTTCTGACTTGGGCAGAAGAACTACACTGAAACAAGTGCAAACACCAACTGTGATGTCTAAAGTCATTATGCAATTTACACATTTTATGACTAGAGGGCACTTATTTATAAAAGGCAACTATTTTTCTCTAAGCCTCTGCCAGGTCTTTTTATTTGTACAATGAAGCTTCTTTCAAGGAGGTACTGTCTTTCATTATGTGTAGATACAGGTCCTAATATCCATAGCCTGATCTTGTCTGAAATTTTTAGGGTTCACACATTTATTTATTTTAAAACAAGCAGACAGCTCAAGCTACAAAGAAATGTTAATGTACAGGCTCCACCAACACAGTAAAAGCTGACTCAACTCTAATACATGGTCAATTTCTACTTAAAAGTTTAAAGATTGCAACAGTGATATAATTAGCCAAACTTGTTATTAAAACTTTTTATTTAATTTCACTGAGTCAAAACTAACGCAAGACAGTGATTTCCTTAATTACTTTAACTGCAGATTTTTGGCATCTATGTTTACTTCACCATTGTATGTACTTATTCTTGTACTAGATGATATTGTAAAAATGAACAGCTACCAAGTTACTCCATGCAATCATGTATTTACTTGACCTTTCTTCTGAACTGGTTCTCCAGCAGTAACACACACAAAGCTCATTAAATTCAATATTGTGTTCAGCTTTGTTCCTGTATCACTCAGGTGCATCTGAAAAATTTTATGACAAGTGTAAAAGCTTCATCACCATCTGCCAATTCTTTCTTCATTTCGAAGCTGAGTGACAGTAGAAAAAAGGGATATAGACTTCTACCCAATCAGAAAGAGTACAAGCAGCAAGAAAAACAAGCCAACCAAAACAAATTATTCAACTATTTGTTTTTCAGCAGGCCATGAGTGCTAAGTCACCCAGGAAGTATATTAAACTCCATCTCCTTAGCATTTCACCTGTAAATGTGGAGGCTGTTGCATGATCTGTTGGTACTGCTGTACTATCTGCTGCAGCTGGGCATGCTTCTGCATTATTCTCTGATACTGAAATCCCACCCGGTGCTGGGGATGCTGCTGCCATTGAGCTGCTGCTGCTTGCAATTGCTGCAATCTCAAATCTTCCTCAGGGTCATCAGGAGGTTCAATATTGAGCTAGAGAAAAAGGCAAATACATTAAATAAAGGAAAGCTCCCTCTGTTAGAAGAAAAACACACTTGGTCTCTATCCAGTTTACAGGAACTTTCTCAGTGGTTTGTATCTTATCACTCTCTATTTCAGTTTTCTTGCCACCCACCACTTCCAGAAGGCTAACTTTTATTTCATTTATTCTTAATGTGAACAATCTGATGTAAAGGTTAGGCTGATGGCAACATAAACTACCTACAGAGAAAGATTAATGCAGCTCTGTTACTAATAGAAAATGAGACAACAGTGCTTCTTCATGATGAGGTAAAGTAACTGCAAGCACATTATTTTTGCCACTTGGTAAGAACCCCCACACCCTATTTTGACATGGAGTACAAGCTGCAGGGTCATCTACCACTCTACAGTAATCTGTTCAAACATCAGTCATGACCTCCATCCACCATACAGTAACTGTTATTAAGCATGCTGACAAAAAAACTCCATGTGAAGTTCTTGGTTTATAGACAAACTATAACACACAGAGAGAAGGGGAGTCAGAACTGACAAACTACCACAGAGGAATTATGAAATAATGTCTAAAAGATAGCATTCCTCAACTACTGAGTACTTGGGTTTACACTTGGGTATCACAAAGCTTTTCCTATAAACAAAGATGACAATGTCGGGGAAGGTGTGAGTGAGTCAAGTTTGGACTTGCTTGGTGCAGGTGTGGGTGACTATGTAAGTCTATTTACAAGCAGCATATTTTTTTAATTGGTGCAGCCTAAGCAAATGTTCTTTTAAGATTGTTTTACCGTATTTAGTTATTGCTATACAGTGTACATGAGAACTTGATGGTACTGTTTTCCTATTTTTTCATTCCATGTAGCATAACAAAGGGAGTAGCATCGCTTTACAAAGCATACCTGAGTTTCAGTGGATGTAAGAGAAGACTCGTCTTCTTTGGAAGCTGAAGGCAGTGGTTCATTAAGTGGAGGAGGTTCAGACTGCTGAGTTGAAGCACTCATTTTCCCTTCTTCAGACTTTGCTCTCTGCTCAGACGCATCTGTTACCACCGGACCTTTCATTTGCTGCTGTCCCTGAGCGTGGGCTTTTGCCCTTTGCTGCAGGCTAAGCAGATGCTGCTGGTACCAGTACTGCTGCTGTTCCTACAACAGACATATTTTCTAAGACAACTTTCATGGGAAACACCACAAAAAATAATTCATGATAGTCACAAGGATCAAACTCTATACAAGTTTTTAAATCTGTTTTGAGGGAGAACTCACTTCATCATCAACCACACTGTAATAGGTGTCGGAAGACTGAATCAAAACTCAGAATTCACTACACGAGGCATAGTACCCATAGCAGACTTTATTTCCTGCTTCAAAAAAACTTACAACTAAAGAGAACAATAACTAGAAGCAGACAGATGGCAAATAACAAGCCAAATTACTACAGATGTGATTAGTACCATACTTAATATTTTCAGTGCTTTTTATTCCTAGAAACTACAGGTACTTATTATAAACTAACTTAGGTAAAATGAAGGAAAAATGGAGGACAAGCATGAGTAAAGGAGCAGTAAAGAGATACAGAAGGAAATGTACAAAAAAGATGAACAGAGAACAAGTAAGAGTGAAAACAACAGCTGAGAAATTGTGATGGAGACATTTAGAATAAAGGCTGAGGAAAGAATAATCAGAACCAAAATATAGTGAGGATTACTTATTATCTGAATTCTCATTAATTCTGGTTCACTCAGCAGCTGAAGAGGTAAATATACGGTTGCACACAAAAAATTATCCATTTAAGAAGTAAAAAAAGCGATGATCCTTTCAGCTTCAAGTATTTCAAGATAGAACTACAGCAGATGACACTAGCTTCAAAGCATTGTCAGCTGCCACCAACATAAAGAACAAAAGACTGAAGGTAAATATCTCGACACTTAAGTAGTAGTGCACCTTAAAAGAGATACAAATAGGAACTGACAATTCTGTATCTCTTCTAATACGCAAAATATTAAGCATCAACTCAGACTAGCAGGACACAGATTTAAAACATGAGAGGTGGCTCTTAACCTGACATGTCCCTGCTAGACTACTGGAAGTGCTAAAATTTTGTGAATTCAAGACAGCTCCATAAGCTCACAGAAGAAACATCTACAGATTTTAAAAATAAAGACAGCAGTTACAGCTAGAGCAGCTCCTATATTTTAGGGGAATGCCGCTATATACTTGATTTTTAAGTTATTCTCTTAGCATCTGCTTTTAGTCGCTGTCAAAGTTAGAATGGTAAAATACTGTACTTCTGTCTGACGTGGTGCACCCATTCCTGTGCTTCCATGTCAACTCCAACACCTCTGAGAATATGTGACTGCTCTACATCTTTTATATCCTCTGTTCTTCTCTTCCATTGAAGTACATGGAGTTAAGTAAAGATACCTATAAAAAGTTCACTCAGAAACAGAAAATAATCCAAATGGTGCAGGCATTTTAAAATGCAAATATGATGACAACAATAGTGGTAGGTGCTGATGAGATTTTACAAAACTGAACCATTCTGCCTATCTTAAAACAGCTGTAAAACAAGTTCAAGCTTCCTCCAAAACCCGACTTCACACTCAAGTCTGGAATTAAGTTTTCTACTGGTAGCAATCTAGTATAAAATTAAACATGGATATGTATTGCTTAAAAAAATATTTTTGTAAAACTGTACTTGGAGATGAGGTCAATGAAAGGAGAGAGACTGCTTCTAGGACTTCATGCTGACCACATAATAACTCCTGCCAAGAATCTTTTTAACAGGAATTTGACTCAGAAGAGCTTTCATAACTCTGTGTGGAAGATGTGTGTTTAACACTCCATCATGGACCATGTCAGAAACCTTCAACAACACGTTGCAAGAAGTGCAACTTGCGACACCAGGGAGGAGCGTGCATTCCCAGCTACACAAAAGCTGATTCAATTTTCCCCTCTCGAAAGGTATTATAAGGTGATTTACCATGATAGTGTTGGATGCCATGCAACAGGTGAGCCCCTGTTCTACTACCACAAAATCACTGTCTCCACAGAATCATCATTTCCTCCTCATTTTACGAATCAGACAGAGAGCTAAAACTCATATTATGGCCAGGGATTCACACAAGGAACTATGATAATATCCTATCACCTATATTTTCGCAGTAGATGAAGTCAGTGACATACATATTGCAAGCTTCATCTGAAAATGGTGAGAGAAGTGGAAAGGTAGGTTTCTACAGCTTAGACTGAGCAAAGCAGAAGTACTACTGTAGAAAACAGCGGAAAGTTGAATGCTTATCTCCTCACGATGGCTCTCATTTGTCAAGCTCACTTACAATCCTTAAATCCATGGAACACACCAGCATCAACACAAGCCTTTTCCCACTTTTGGCTGACCAAAAGACTACAAGACAAGAGACTTACACTTGTACAAGGAACACTAAAACCAGCACTATCAGCTCCCAAAGCCCACTCCAAAACACTACTTCACTCAGTCCTTTTCTGGTAAAGAGAGTAAAAGAATGATCTAGCACCTTTTATGAAACAAAGGAAGGATTTTAAGGAGTGCAGCAGACTGTTGAGAGGCAACAAGGTAAAGCTAAGGTAGCTTTAACTGATGTAGACAAATGCATCTTCATGGGTAGAGAGGCACCCACACACACTTTTCTACTACTGCAAATAAAAAGCAGCATACAGCATCCAAATATCAGGTGAAGCATTAATGAAATACCACAGATATTTTAACAGGACTTGACAAAAGATGCATTTGATTGTCAAGAAACACAAGAACTCTGCAATTTAATCCAACTGCACACCAATGTAAGAAACTACACTAAACTCGCACTATTGTCAATGCAAAGAGCTGCATCTTACTTTTAGACAGGAAAGGGAAATAATAAAACACTAACTCATGGCAATTTGCATACTATTTTCTATGTCAAGAGAAAAACATTTATCTGTTTGGCTGTAGTCACTGTTACTGCGGAATGATAACAGGAAGAACTGTTTTCAAGTATCAGTTTCAACAAAGGTTAATAGGAACTTATAAAGGACAAATTATAGTATTTCTCTATTCAGCTTCTAATATCATTTCCAAGAAAGCATCACTATGCTTTGATTTTCCTACTCCTATTGAGAAAGACTTGTTCCTCCAAATCAGCTCTCACTTTAAGAGCCTAAGATAGCCAGAATGGTATCCCTTATGACAAATTTATGACCAGCAAAGCACCATGTTGCTTTTGAATTAACACCCAATTGTGTGTGACAACAAACAAACTACTCAAGATAGAATTTGTTTGTATGGATACTCCTAAACAAGACAATGTAAACTTCAGCAGTATTCCATTTCTTTTATATGTGCAAAACAATAAAGCATTACTCCTTCTGAAAAGGAGAGTGGTTGAGGAACAATTAAGTAACATTAACAAAATTTCAGGCTACATGAGAGGGGAGGAATTACAGTTTTACTCAACGTCAACTTCAATAATTTAAGAAGTCAGCAAGCAGCCTCAACACAGAATTAACATCACTCTCTATACCTGCTTTTTCAACGTTTTGAGTTTGTAGTTAAAAAATTTAATTAGTTCCATTGCTATCACTATAAAGATCAACAAGCACTGTCCAAAACCTTTGTAAAATTAATGAACTGAAGGCATCACTTTTCAAGACAGTGATTAGTTACATGGTGCAAGCTTAAAATTATATGCTCCCCAATATATTTCTGTAGTTGCATGAAATTCAACAGATACAGTTGAAAAGGTGTGCCAACGCCTACCAGATTTAAAGTGTCAGTGATTTCGATGTGTTGCAATAGGATTTTTGCAAACTTAGCTTCAAATCAGAATCCTAAAATCAATTTGCAAAGCCTAGATATCTTTTCAACTTAAACAGAAGTTAATTTAAGGCACACACTTCAGCTTTATTGTTGCATTCAGACCTCTACAAGCCGTCCCTAAAACCTTGTAAAAGCCTAGGTGAACGTGACCTGTACACATTGCTGAGGATCTCAACAGGAGCGTCTCTGTGAACGCTTAACCTCAAGCAACTGGATTTTCCCTAATTTAACACGTATGAATGATAACGCCAAGCTCACTGGAACTGTTCATATTTAGGAAGTGAAGCATGTGAACATTTAGCAGACGTTTTGGTCCTACTGTACACATAAAAAGTATGCAGCATTAACAATATTTTTCACTTTAAAAGATTTATATTCTGATATTTCCCTCCAGTGCCCCATACAATTTTATGCTAGAAGATGAAGCACACGTAGCACAAAACGTGTAAGTCAGTCTAAGTAAAGAACAACAATGTACTATGACAGAAACATTTTTTAAGCTCTAATTACGTGCAGCAAGATTAAAACAGTCACAAGCCTACACCCGTCAGATTGACAACTGAAACACGACCCCACGAAGAATGCTAAACAAAGAAACCACTGAAGACAAGCGGCACTCATCCTGCAACGAGCAATAAGCAAGCAGGCTGTTGTGTCTCACAACAGGCTGTACGAAGCAAACAGAGGTTTGCTGCAGGTCTCATGTTGCACTCTGGAAAGCAGTTTTCTAGAGACTACCAGGCCGTCCAAGTGAATTAAATTCAGCCAGAAGCTAAGACTTTCCCCTAAACAAATCCCGCTCTCAAAGAACGATTCTCTGTTACATCCCGACGACCGCAAAAGGATAAAGCAACGTTTACAGAGCCTCCGGACTCCCAAAACCTTTAAGCGCCGTGCGAACACGGCGTAATTTATATACTGCCGTCCCGGGGAACCCTTCACCACACCGGCAGCGTCAGGTGCCCCACGCCCCCGCTTACCTGGGGAGTCATGGTGGAGGGGTCGGGCTGCTCGCCGTCCTTGGCGGCCCCCGGCAGGGCCTCGGGCTGGGACAAGGGCGTCTGGGGTGGGGGGAAATGGGCCTGCGAGGGCTTGGCCGGCGGAGGGACGGAGGAGGACTGGGCCGGCTGGGAGGGGGAGGCCTGCGAGGAGAGCAGGTAGGGCTGGGACTGCGGCAGGTAGCTCGGGGCCGGCAGGTAGGGCTGGGAGGCGGCGGCGGCGGCGGCCGGCGGGGGCTCCAAGTAGCCGGGCGGGGGCTCGGAGAAGGAGGGGGGCGGCTGGGAGGGCTGCGCCCGGGGCAGGTAGGGCTGGAGCGGCGGCGACTGCGCCGGGGGCGGCTGGGTCGGGAACGGGTCGGCGGGGGGCGGCAGGAAGGCCGGGCCGGGGGGCGGGTACGGGGGGGCGGCCTGCGGGGACTGCGGGGGCGAGGAGAGTTCCATGTCCATCGGCACCGGCTCGGCGGGGCCCGGCTCGCCCCAGTCCCCGCGCCCGCCCGGCGCGTGCTCCCCATCGCGCTCCCGGGCGGCGGGCGGCTTGCGGCCGGGCTCGCGGTGGGCGAATTGCTTCTGGTAGCTGCGGGCGGGCGGCGGCGCGGGCGGCGGCGGCTGCTGCCACTCGGCGAAGGACCCAGGCAGCGGCGGCGGCAGCAGCCCCGGCGGCGGCGGCGGCCCCAGCAGCACGGACTGCAGCTGCTTCTGGTGCATCTGCTGGAGCTGCTGCAGCTGCGCCAGGTGCTGCTCCTGCAGGCTCAGGAATCCCGAGGTGCCGGCGGGCGGCGGCGGCGGTGGCGGCGGCGGGGCGGGCGCAGGGCCCGGCGGCGGGTAGCCGGGCATCGGCATCGGCGGGACGGCGGGAGGCGGCACGTTGGGGGGCGGCATGGGCAGCGGCGGCGGCGGGATGGAGGTGGGCGGCGGCGGCGGCGGGTAGTGCCCCGCCGCCCCGTACAGGCCCCAGGTCGGGTACATGGCGGGGCCGGGCGGCGGAGGCCGCGGCGCTGGCGACCCTGGCGCGTGCGGCCCTCGGCGCCTGCGCGAAGCTGCCCCGCCCTGCCGGGCAGTCGAGCGCGAGCCGGGCGCTAGAGCGGCGCCGAGGGGGCGCGCGCCGCCCGGCGACCACCGCCCTCGCTGCCGGCGGGAGGGAGCACGGAGAGAGGGGCGGAGGTGAGGCCGGAGCGCCGCCCTCCCGGGCAGTCGAGTGCGAGGCAGGCGCTAGAGCGGCGCCTGCCGCCGGATCCCTGCGGGCTGGAGCGCCGCCCCCCGCCTCGCGACGTTCCAGGGAAATGTTAAATTCCCGGGACCCACAGAGGTGAAAACACCGAGAATCGACAAGGACAGCTTGGAGCAGAGTGTGAACTCAAGTTACGGGAAGCCACTCTTTAAGAAAACTATCTTAATTTAATACGCATAGAACTCTTGTTCCTGTTCTTTAGTATCTTTTTATCCAGAAGTGATTATTGATCCTCTTCTGTCTAGGGTGGTGCTCCCCCAAGATTTCTCCTGCAGTGAATAGGAATTCCAGAAACTTTTGTCCTTCTAACCCTCCTCTCTTCCACATCATTTATGTCCTTAGTATTTATATCCCCAACCTTTTTGGGCCAGCTTGCTCTCTGACTATGCCTTTGAAAGTCTGCCCTTTCAAAATAAGGAATTCTTCTTGCAAACATCCTTTGATTTATCCTCCCGATCAATTCGCTTGAAGTCAGTTCTTTTGTGGTCAGTTTACTGGTATTTCCTGCGGGCAGCTTTCTCCCAGTAGTCTTGTTTGTTGTGGTTACTTAATACTGTGAAGAAACCTTAGTTCCCTTATGAAGAAATGCTTATACTCTACTGTTCTGAGTAGCAATTGTTTTCCAGCCTACACTGAGGAGGCCAAAGCGTTACTTCCAAACCACGTGACAAATTCTTAGTCAATACCTAATTCTGGTTTGGCCAGTAGTAGAGTTTACTCCTGCCAGCCAAGACACATTTGCTTTATCCAGTATTATCTTGTCCTAAAGCAACCCTTTTTAGTCCACGTTATGCCCGCTTGTTCTTCTACAATCTGTAACAGTAATATATGACATCATCCTGGTTTTAGTTAATTTTTTTAAAATAGACTTTTTACACACATTTCAGTTATCTCTCAATTAATGTCACATCTTGGATCAACAGCTTAAGTTTCTTCACTTCATCCAGTGGTTAATACTAAAGCCATCTTAGGCCTTCTAGTGGCCTCCAGAAAGGAGCAATTCTCCACATAACTTCAGACCTTATTTTTGTAGCTTTTCTGATCATTTTCTCTGCCTTCTGCAGCTATGGAAACTGGCTACAGCAAGAGGCAGGATGTTAGGGGAGAGGCCGGATTCCCTAGAGTTACTGAGAAACATTACAGGCATCTGTTTGATATCTGACTCATGTGCAGGTTTAAACCAAATGCCAGAGCTGGGTTAGGAAAGAATTTCTTTTCTGGTTTCAACCAGCACACTTCTGCATTTGTAGGAACATCAAAGCATTCTCACTTACCAAACTCCTTCCTGTTCTACAGATAACGATCTTTCCTCTGCTGACACACTGCAAGTTGGATCTGAGGTTGGGATGCCATGGTGTGCATGGAGTACATAATTCCCTGTGAACTGTGTGGCCCACAGGTTCCCCAGGACTGCAGGGGAAGCACTCGATAACTCAGGTGGTCCTTTCCTGCCCTGTGTTTCTCTTCTGACCAGGTTTTTTTAATTAATAACCAAGTTTTTCTGTCGTGCCAATTATACTCAATTTATAAGAATTGCCTGATACGTTTGCTCATTGCCAATACTTTCTATCTGCTCTTCATCCTCCAACCTTCTTAATGCTTCTTTAGGAAATAGTCTTATGCCTATTGCAGGTTCCTCCTCCTGTTATTAAAATAAAGAAGGAATGTCAGCTTAGGGAGTAAAAGACTTCAGTGAACAGGAACATTTGCTTTGATGCCTACCCACAGTTCACGCTAAGTACATATGTTTTGGTTAAATCCCTCCAATAGGCATTCTACTAGCAGGTATTCCCCAAGTTCATCATATTATTGTGTCTTTGACCTCTTCTCTAGTACTAGAAAGACTCCTATCAAATATTACCATTTCTTTCTTGTGCAGTTCCCTTCAATTCAGGTTAATTCAAGTGAAGTTACTTGCACAGGAACAGTTATAGTTAACTCTGTACTTGAAGAAGTCTTTAAAAACTAGAATTACTCTAAAAACCTAGTTACACAGCTCTAATCCTACAACAGTTTCTCAGTCCTCATTTGACTAAACAAGGTCTTCAAGTGCTCATGACAATATTTAGCTTAAAGAAATGTGACTTGAACTGAGAGAAGAAACTAAAGGATATTATTTTTGAAATGTACAATTATACACTGAGTGTAAAATCTCAGAGTTCTTAGCTAGCCTCTTCCTGGCTGAAGGTGGAGAAAATAAACTCCAATTGTGATAGTTTGCAAGGGGCTATGTTTTGAAACCCGTAGTATGTTCTTATTTCAGGGATGAGTTTAGTAGGTGACCCTGCAGCAGGCAAGGAGAAAGTAAAAGGGGCAAGACTGATGTGTTCCCAAAGTTTCCTGGAATATGTGTAGAGGCAGGGTGCTAGCAAGAAAGCTGGTGGTATGTTAGGGCATTTCCCAAGGACAGGAAATTAATAGCATAGGAGAGGTATTATATTCACTGTAGGCTGCCCAGCACGCAGACTCCTATCTGAGTTCAGCTATTCCCTGCAGCCCAGACCAGTGTAAGGCACCTCAAGATAAAAGCTCCATTAAAGTTTGGACATTTTCTTATTTATACCAAGAATATAAATTTTCAGTCTCCCTCTTTACTATATTCCAGCTCTAGCATTGTGGCCAGGAAGCACACTATGGCATGTTGACCCTAGTGACCCTCCTATTGCCTCTTATTCTTAAGACAATTCTCCTTGCTGCAGAGCAGAGATCAGGAGATCAAATTATATTGCTAAAAATTAATGAGTAGTGGAGAAGACATAAGACTGTAGAGTTAGAGGTTTGAAATATTTTTTTCACTGCACTTCTCCATGTGGCTTAGCCTTTGTCTTTGCTCTGTCCTCTGATCGCTTTATCCCCTGCAGCAAATGCTGTAGGTCTCTCTGGGGCTCTCTTGATCTGCAGCCAGTGCTCAGATTGCCCCAATGACTCTGCTCCCAGCCTGCATTAATACTTTTCACAGTTTGACACCTTCCTGTCAAAGTCCAGTACCTTCCTCCTCTTCCCTGACACCAAACTGAAGGGATAAGGCTTTGAGGTGCACAGGTGCCAAGCACACAAGAGGGAGAGTTCTGTCCCAACCCAGCCCTGCTCTCCCACTATCACTCTCCACTTAAGCAAAAGGACCAAGCAGCCAGCTAACCCAGTACAGACATGGGAATCTTAGCAGGATGCTTAACCCAGTTTCATTCATTGTATAGTTGAATAAAAGCCCATAAATTCTGAACTAAAATCTTCCAGATCACTGGTCCAGAGAAAGCACACAAACTGGTGCATATTTGATGGCTTTCATCCAGAAAGCAGATTCCGATTGGCTCGTGGGACAGGTGTGAGGGAATACAAGACGAATACTTGTGCTGCTACAGGTGTAGCATTGTGAAATTTCTAAAACTTCTGTTGTTTCATTCTCAGAGCTGCATCACCAATATTTAATTCAAAATGCCAAAATTGCTTTTTCCAATGATCCCGATGAAGAGAGACTTAGGCATCTTCTGGGCACTGCCATCCTTTTTCATCTCCAAGCTGTAGGTAATCAGACCAAGTCAGAACAAGGATGAATAAAACCAGAATCTTCCAAGTAGCTTTTCTGTAGATCGAGGCTATGATGTCAGTCCAATGTCCCCCACAGTCCTAAAACCATAGTCCCAGCAAAAAAAGAAAGCAGAAGGGCTGGAACCAGAAGGACATTTATCCTGGCTCAGAGTCCTGGCATCAATTGGTTGGCTGGACAGGTTAGAATCGAGGAGCTCCGTAATCATCTGGCATCCTCTCAATATTGTATCTGAGAAAGAAAGGGAAAAACCTATGAAGACAACCTACTCCCCACTGGTCCCTTCCCTATGCAGCAACAGTCTGCAGCTTTATTGCATTTCTGTCTGCAGCTCAGATCCCCAGGAGGAAGAATATTACTTCTGAAAGTGAAAAGCCTTCATAAGGTGTTATCCTTCACCTCAAAACCAGAAATTTGGCATCTCAAAACTCCATCTTCTCCAGAGAAGGAAAAAAATTGTGGTTTTGTGAGATCTGACTTAGGATTTAAGAGCAGATCACCATGGCGAATAAAACTTTGGCCATTCAACCTATGATTCATGGCCACGGTGTTTTGGGAGAAAAACCTTGAGCCACATTCTAATTACAGATCAGTTAAGACTTTACACATTTATAGCCATCAACCTCCTAATTTCTAACATACAGCTCTGGCACAAATTATGAGACTCACTGTCTCCCCTGCTAGCACAATTGTCTGCTTTCTAGTATCAATCCCACTTCATCTGAAGCCTTTGCCCCTCTTCCCTCCGTGTCCCAACTTCTCTCCTTACCATGCTATCAGACATATCTACCACATTGTGAAACAACTTGGTGTAGGTTCTAAGCAAGATAAATCATCTAGTAGGTAAATTATGTTGGAGGAATACTAAAACATTAGTATAGCAAGAAAAGGTGAGTAGTCTTCTTAGTCTAGGCTTTATGAGTGCTTTGGAAGTAAGAGGAGATTAATTTAAGCAAGCGTTTATATAGTAGATCATTAGTCCTGTTACATGCTAAAAAAATTGAAGTGAGCCAGTACTTGCAGGTACTGAAAAAATCTGTTGATCTGTTGCACTGCACTTGCTGCACTAGCCTCCTTCCAAGCTGGCTTGCTTTTTAGCTAAGAAGCAAATCTAATCTCCTAGCTGAGAATACACAAAGCTACCAAACAGAATACAGAACAAGAATAGTTCTTTTCCTCAAGAAGCCATAGAATGCATTTGCCTGCATGTTCTGTTGCTGCTGGTGGTAAGCAAAACTGATCTATGGAAACACTAGTCTCCAAGGAAACTAATTCTCCAGGTAAAAGCAAGTTAATGTGAGGACTGAATAGAAGTGGGTCTCCAACCAGTCCCTTCCCAGCAGCAGCTGTGTTTCTACTATTGTGCAAACATGAAGCCCTTTACTGCGGCCTGCACTAGAGACAATGCAGGAGAGAAGTCTGCAGTGGCAGAGTCCCTGTCAGCCAAGGATTCTGCCAGGCAATGTTCATCCCTGTCAGAGGTCCTTACCTGTGCCTGGAAATATACATTATAGGTACTCCTGGGATTTTTCGAATTCTCCGCTTGAGCTCCTTATCCACTGTGGCCACAATGTAACATTTGTGCTGCAAAAAAAGAGGGGAGTCAGATTGAACACCAGTGAACCCGCAGAAAGGAGACAAAGCTGAGCTAAAGCTTCTATTCAAACAAGCTCATTTAACACGAGGCCTATAAGTTCTGAGTGAGGCACTACTAGGACTTGTACGGAACTCCACAACAGACCATTAACACCCTTCCACTCATCAAAATGCACTGGTAGAAACATTCAGTGCCTGCCCCACCTTCCCAGCTGACAGCTTTCCCATCTGAGGTGCTTCTTGATGTTGTCCTCTACAACAAAAAAGCTTAGGGAAGACTATACCTTGCTTCAAATAAAGTTGTGCTAGAGACAGAAACCAGTCCTCAGTGAGGTTTTACTATTACTTTGTGGGAAATTTAAGTCATGAGTAACTAGGAGGATTCAGGATTTTTAGTATACTAGCACACAATAGAAAATTCCAGAAACAAATACCTGAGTGACCCTCTGCACCAAGCAGTCGTCTGCATAGGTTCCTTTGTGCATACATGGCAAGCGTTCAAACCGAGGGTCCTTGGCAATCCTGTGGGGACATGAAAGGCAGTATCAGAGCACAGTGTACGGTGACAGCATGGAAGAACAGAAATGCCCCTTTCTGCAATATGCAGCGTGTTATTCTCAAAACAAGGGCTGAAGGGAGGAACAACAAAAAAAAAAAAAAAGAATGCGATCTGTCTGGCTAATTATTATAAGTTAAGTATTTCTTAGTACTTGTTAGGTGGGTTGAACATCCCCATAATGCCAGGCACTGGACTGTTTATTAAAGTAATTAGAAATCAAGTATCTGTGGGAAGAACTAGGACAACTTCTAGTATCTGATCTTTCATAGCATGCATATAGGAACACCTCCCTAAAGGTTCACATTGAACCTGTTTAGAGGAGCATTCGGATACTCTACAATGCAACAGGCCAAAATAAAGAACACCACATCTGGCTTGTACACCTGGTGAGCACAAACTACACTGGACTACATAATATGACTCTTGATTGTCAGTATGTGCTTGCCTACTTCTACAGGAGTAACATGAGGCATAAGTGAAAGGTTCCACAAAACTTAGGTCACTTCTTTATTTATTTTAGATTTTCTATAATTTAAACAAATATATATAATTTTGAGAAACAGGAAGAAGTGTTATTTTGAAAGTCTTAGGGGGGAAATAAAGATTTACAGATGAATATTGTACACTCATATTTACCATATAGTTTAAAAATATAATCTAAAACTTGAGCCTTGTACTGATCTAATACAGCCAGAGAAATAAAACCAAGTTTGGGTTTCTGCAACAACCTAAGCACTCTCTAGTGTAAGGGTACCATCATGGAAAGTACTTTTCATTTATTTATATTAAACATTACATTCCAGAAACAGTGAAGAATGCTCTGCACCTACCTTAATGCCACACGGTACTTCTGCCCCAACTTCTCAATTTCACCCATTACACAATCTGTGATACATGGAATACCTACACGCAAAGAAAAACGGTATTAAAACCAAGTGGTATTTGTATACAGACCCCCTACAGACTGCTCACATGCCTAGGAACTATCATGGAACTCCATAGCATATTACTTAGTTTTAAACTTATGAGAACTGACAAGGTTGCAAAGTGATGAAATGTAGAGCCATTGGGTTTGAACATGCCACAGTAATTTTAAATTTTTAAATTACCAACGCTTTACCTTTGTTGAGATTAGCATTTAAGACTGTTGACTGAAACCAGAGACAGTTCCAGGGTTACCACAGCCATGAACAATAAACTCGATTGTTATAGCATGTCTTATTTTCACAAGATTTCTCCTATCCTCAGCTAGTGCTATGAGGCTGACAAAAGCACATCACGAGCATGTTGTGGCATTATGTGCTCCAGAGGAAGCTGTAAGTGATGCAGACACTCACACTTGGCGTAGAGACAGTCCATCATTGACTGCACCAGGTCCAGCTTGGCCTTAATGGAGAAGTTGATGAAGTTTGTGTCAACCAGGATGTGATAAGGAGGTCCCAACTGTGTATTATACTGGAAGAACAAGCAAGAGGGATGCTGGGGGCTGCCGGGAAGACAGAGAATTCAAATCAGTGAACTGCAATCAACAACATATCCAATCCTACAACTTGCACAGAAAAAAAGGAATGGTAATGAGCAGAAACAATGCAAGACAGTATGGGACGTTGACCCATTAGGTTTCTGTCCTGCCACTTCCCAGGCCCAGTTTCTTGGTTTGGGGCTCCATTTTCCACCCAAGCAGTTTTGCTCAGAGATGTCTTTGGCTGTGGCCTGTGGCATGGCTGGCCCTCCTCCCCAATGCGCCTGCAGCACTTACACTTCCCGCTCCTTGATGGCACTTGGGTCCTCTTTCTTCTTCACACGTGCTTTTGCCCGGATCTTCTCATTGCTGCAAGGAAACAGGCACTGCTGGCAGGAGGCAGCAGGGAAAGGTGACCCAAGCCTGGGCTGGGACCCCTGATGCCAAAAGTCCTGGCAAATACACTCTCTTAAGACCCGTTTTAGAGTTAAGAAAACAAGAGTTTAGAAAGCAGTCAGGTCTGGGCAACATGAAGGAGTGATCTCCATCAATCGTATGCAGCGCAACAAGAGCTGATCATAGAATATGTTTCCCACTTACAGGTACTAGTAGAATATACATAAGATTTCTCAGAAAATTTATATTACTTTCCAAGGACTAATTTGAATGCTATCATGAACTTCATGACAGTCAAATCTCTTGCCAAATTTGGAGCTTTGGAACCAGCTCTGTCTGGCCTTGCATTTGAGACAGGGTGGCCGCTCCTTGAATACTGTGTCCAGTTCTGGGCCCCTCACCACAAGAAGGATGTTGAGGCTCTGGAGCAAGTCCAGAGAAGAGCGACGAGGCTGGTGAAGGGGCTGGAGGACAGAACCTATGAGGAGCGGCTGAGAGAGCTGGGGTTGTTTAGCCTGGAGAAGAGGAGGCTGAGAGGAGACCTCATTGCTCTCTACAAGTACCTGAAAGGTGGTTGTGGAGAGGAGGGAGCTGGCCTCTTCTCCCAAGTGACAGGGGACAGGACAAGAGGGAATGGCCTCAAGCTCTGCCAGGGGAGATTTAGGCTGGAGATTAGGAGGAGGTTTTTCACAGAAAGGGTCATTGGGCATTGGAATAGGCTGCCCAGGGAGGTGGTTGATTCCCCTTCCCTGGAGGTGTTTAAGGCACGGGTGGATGAGGTCTTGAGGGACTTGGTTTAGTGTTAGATAGGAATGGTTGGACTAGAAGATCCGATGGGTCCCTTCCAACGTGGTTGTTCTGTGATTCTGTGAACACGACCAGGCCTTATAATGTCCAAAGAACGAATTGTGTCTGGAAAAACACGGTCTGAAACAAAACACGCTCTCAGATGGATATTTTGTCTAACTTAAAAGAGACACAGTTACTCAGTGGAAACTCCACCCTAGTCCGAATCAAACCTATGGCTCTTTCTGCCCAAGCAGCCGCCCCTCGCCCCAAACTCACAGCCGCTGGTCGCGGAGGCTGATCATGCGCTTCGCCGCGTACTTCCGCGCCTTCTTCTGCTTCCCCTGCAACGAGAAGGACACGCCGAGAGCTACGGAGGGACCGGGACCGGGACCAAGCTCTGCCCGACCCCCTGCCCCGGCCCCCGGCACCCACCATGCCGACGGCCGCTGCCGCCGCGTCACCGCGCGACTGGAAGGTCGGTCGGTGACGTCACTTCCGGCCGCCGGCACCGGGCGCGGGAGCCCACGCCGGTCGCGCGCGGCAGCGGGGGAGACGCCAGCGGTGCCCCTGGTAACGGCGCCCACGCCGCGCCCCGGGCTTGGGTAGAGGTGGGGGGGGGGGCGGTTGCGGGGCGCTGCCGGTAGGAGGGCGAGGCCGCGGGGCTCGGCGGGGGAAGCGGCCCGGCTCCTTCCCTGCCGCCTCCCGCTCTGCCCGGGGGCCGCGATTGTGCCATGGAGCCGGTGCCGGAGCCAGAGCCGGCTGCGCGGGTCCGTCTCGCGGGTTCCAGCCGGTGTCGTTGTCCGTTGCCCTGACCGACGGCTACGACCCGAAGTCCTGGCAGTGAACGTGGCTTCAGCCGGGCTGACCCCATGCACCTGCCCTGCGCCTCGGGGGAGGTGTTCTTCAAGTTCTCATGCTTGATTTCTAGGGTACTGGTAGGGAAGGTGGAGTGAGCGGGTTCTTGGTTGTCACCTTCTTGTAGAACTTATGGTACTGGCAAGAGGTCATAGCTGTTGGCATCTTCCAAATGCAACTGGCTTTATTTGCTGTGCTGGTTGGAAAAAGAAGCCATAGGATCGATGAGGTGCTATGTGGAAGTTTCTTCCTGGAGCAGTGACCTTTGTGACTAAAGCTCTGATAATGAGAACCATGGTTTAGTGTTTGATAGGAATGGTTGGACTCGATGATCCGATGGGTCTTTTCCAAACTGGTGATTCTATGATTCTGTGATTAGGGAAACCATGACCGACCTTTCCACCTAGGGGATTGTACCAGGCTTAATTGTTGGTTGAGGAAATGCAGTTGCTGGAGATGCCCTGGAGCTGTCTTGGTGCCCCGAGTGGTTCTGGTGAAGGAAATAATCAAGGAGTGAGGGTGCAAGCTGCTCTTCCATGGGTGTATTGGGTAGCAAGTGGCTGAATGCTGTTCTGGCTTGGGAACAAATGTGGTGTTATGAGGAGACCCACCTGAAAGTTGCCATCTAGCTGGTTTGCTGTGTCCAAGGAGGACGGGAGGAACCCATAGCTCTGGCAGTAGTTCTGTTGCAATGAAAAGGCCATAGACTTCAGCAGTTGGCAGAGGTCTCTCATGACTTTTTTTCCCAGTTGTCACTGTTTTATTTGGCTTGTGTGTAAATACATATGACCGATATCAGCCCTGATGGGAACTGTTTTGTATGCACTCTGGCCATTGATGTGGCTTATGTCTTTGACAGCTGATACTGGAGCCTACTTAGTGCCTTTTGCACTGACTCTTCAGTCTTCGGTGGGTGTATTTTAACATTCTGTTCCCATGGGAATTCCTGTGTGTTGATTTGTACGTACTTTAATTAACATGAGAAAATACTGTGCCTTTTCACTCGGAGAAGAATTGTCATCTTGTGTGTGGAATAAGACACTTGTGCTGTTGGTGGTGGATGTTTGTGCAGATGGATCAAGAGGACATTCTGCACAGAGATGAAGGATTCTCTCATCTTGATTGGATTAGGTAGCATCAACCTGCAGAAAAGTATTAAACCCATCTTTCTTCTTGATTTTGGAACTTGTCGAGGAGAGAAGAAAGGAAGTTAGAACTGTCAGTGCACCAAAAAGGCCAAGAAGCACAACAGGTTTCCTAGGACCTCATTAAATCAGTTCTGTAGGGCTTGCCTCCAGCTGGCATTGTAGCTATAGCCACATGAATGTGCCATTACTTTGTTATGGCTCCTTTTGTACGTACAGCTATGCTTGTGCTTCCTTCTGGAGCTTTGCACTGTGTTCCTCTGGTAATACCAACAGCAGTAATACCAACAAAATATATTCCCATTACTGGCCTTCCTTGCTGACTTGAAAGAAGCAATGGCACTAATATGTTTGTTTAATGGTTCTGTACAGTCTATCCTGATTATACCCGTGCTTCTCCTTGAGTCAAACCAAGGTGAACCTTTCCAAATCCCTGGTGTCCCTGCAGGTGGCAGGAGACCATTTTCTGCTCTGTCCTTGGATCAAGATCACTGAGACCTGTCAGACAATTCAGCACTTTTTTCCAGTCTAGCTACAATGATACCTTATATTGCTGATTTTCTGAATTTGTTTCCCAGTTAGCTGGCAGTTCTTAGCACAGATACTCATTTAATTTAGATCTGCATTCTGAGAAGTGAGTGGCAACATGTCTTGGACACCAGCTACTTGCAAGTAGGTTCTTTACCTTAGTGTACCACAGCTGTAAGAGCATCCTTAAAGCTCATGGCCAGAGGAAAATTGATTATATGATAGTGACTTTGTCTCTGGTGGCCACCTGACTTGGTGTCTACTTTCCCATTTCATGCAGAGATAATAAAATAAGAAGTTGCTGTGCTGATTGAGGGAGACAGCTAATTCCCTGTGTCCAGTGAGCTTTGCAGTTCTTCAACCCTGATGAAGAGACTTGGCCTTCAGACGTAAAAATCCTTGTAGCTGAAGTGATGGGTCTGTCACCTTTTATGTTTTCACATGAGAGGCTGTGTAGCATGTGGTGCACTTTACAGAAGGGAAGGAGTTATGAACTGAGGCAGAAGTAACATGGGTAGATGAAACTCGAGGCGAGTTTTCTATTGTTTTTTTTTTGTGACATGAAGAGACTGGTTCTGTAAGATGCTGGAAGAAGACCTTGGATTCCCAGACATCGATAAGTTTCTATGAAATTCCTCAGCTGTGTGGGGAGGAACTGCACACACCTTCCACGGCCAAGCTACAGTGGAGCAGAGTTTCAACCAGGGATTTTTAACACGTCTTGGATATGTACTGTGAAAAAAAAAATCTACAAAGTTGCTAAGGTCTGTCATTCTTAATACACAGAGATATAAGTTTAGAAACCTGAAGCTGCATCTAGGAGGAGAATGAGAACTTATGCCCTGGGAACTGTAACATTCTTTGCTTAGGCAGAGGAAAGAAGAAAATAGATGAGTGGGTGGGATTTTCCTCGAGATGTGCGGAAGGAAGAGACAATAAGAATCTGTTTGCTTCTGCAGGACAAAGAGCTCTGCACAGACTTACCTATTGGTTTTCATACATTTTAGAAGGCTTGATGGAAGTGTGCAGGGGCAGCCAGATCTGTATGATTATTAGAATGGAGGGAAATAGGAAGCATCTGAAGAGGAAGGTAGATGAATGGGGGTGTGAGGAGGAAGTGGCAGCTGAAGTGGTGATGTGGCAAGCAGCAGGAGAACATCACTTACATCCACAGTAGAGGTGACTGTCTTTACAGGCAGCTGCTGTTGTAAGCCTGGGTCTTTTCATTTCATTCTCATGTCTTTATATAGTCTGTGTTCTGAACGAGTAGATACTGACTTTGTAGGTTCTGTGGCTTTTCTTTTGGCATCTGTCCTAGTTTTTGTGGGCTGCATTGATTCTTGCTGGATTTTTTTGTCTCAATCCTGACAGTAAACTGTAATTTAGTGGATAGTGCTGCTGAAACTGAAATGCCTTATGAGGATACTGGTTTCCTGAATACCTAAAACAACACCAGCAAAAAAAAAAAAAAAAAAAAAGTCTATTTTGATTTTGGGTCCAAGAATTTTTGAAGATTTTTATTTTTAGGCTTGATTATAAATAGCCCTGTAGGTCTGGGAAAAATCAACCTCAGAATAGGACATGGTATTTTGTGAGTTTTGAAGTCTTGTGGTTGTGAAGTCTTTTGTGAGTTGTGAAGTGGTACTTGATCCTTAGTAATCCTCATGAATGGCATGCATGTTCTTAGCTGCTCCATAAATACCATGAGCCCAGTGAAACATATGGAGGCGGGATGTGTTTTGTTCCATCTTGAACCTGCTAGTTTCAAGGCATCATAGAATGAAATGAGATTGTGAGAGGTGGAGGTTGCAGATATGGTGAAGCCTGGCATCTTGTCAACAGCGATACCTTTATAGCACTTCTCCTATGGATTCAATGTCTAGTGATACTCTAGCATCTTGAATCTGTCACATGTTTCTGCTTGCAAGATTTGTCTGCAACAATTGAGAGATGTAACTTTTCTCTCTCTCCTTATTTTCTTTTTCTAGGGAAGCCAGCAAACAACAGGCTACAGGGAGCAGCATCGCACAAGAACCCTTTTCCACAGAAGAAGAAATTGCTGTGCTCTGCTCCCCACCTTTCAGAGTGATTTCTGTGGTGTGAGTTCCAGTAGTTTCTCTTTCTGTCATAATCATCTCTATGGCCTCTTCTTACTAATGTTTGCCCTGGTGCTGGGCACAAAGAGGAAGGATGCTGAAGAATGGGTACCTCCCTTTTGGCTTTTAGAACATGGGCACTTGCGTAAAGGTATGCGATTGTTCTTTGACTGTTGGGATGGAATATCTGTGGAGGCCTGCAAAGGGGATTTGCTGGGCTGGAAAGTTGTGGCTATTGTTGGAGGAAATACCTCATTTAAGCATTCTGCATGCTGATGTTCATTTCTGCTGCTGTTGAGATGACTGATGCATAACTCCCCTTTTGTGTTGTTTAGGAAATAAAAGAAAAAGTAGCTTGAATGCACAATGTAGCTTCTCACTTACTGAATGGTGACATGATGAGCTATATTGTATGCATTAGTGTGTGCCAAATCGTTTGTCTAATTGTCGCACATGTTTCTTCCTGCTGCTCTTGTTCCATCTGTCAGCTGTGTTTTATCAACCAAGCAGCATGTTGTTTTTCTGTGTGTGGTCTTTTTACTACATGTTTGTTTAGCAGTCCCCTCAGTGAGAACTCTAAAAATTGCCATAATCTTTAATAGTGTACAAACCCAAGGTTTTAGCTTCTGTGCTAATCAGCGAGAATTTCAGCAGAGAGGCTCCACTTTGCAGAAGTGAGTGGAAAAATACAGATGCACTGTTTTCCGGTTGCATTCATGCTTTCTATAGTAGAGTTACAGGGGAAAAAATGGATTCAACTCTGCCCTAGAAGGATTTTGTTTATTCTGAACATATAGGGATGGTCTTTTATTCCATAGCTTTTCTTCTGAGGTTACTGATTGAGGGTCAGCTTCTATCTGTTTTGATGGTGGCCCTGTGGTGTGCATTTAGGGCAGACTAGAAGTTAACTTTGTAACTTGAAGGGACGAGTAGATATGAGAATTTGGATGAGTGGCTTTCAACCACTGCTGTCAAAATTGGTGATCCTGCAAAAAGTATCTCCTTCTTGCAGTACCCAGAGACCACTCCCTGGTTTCTGAGGATAGTATGTTTTCCTTTTAGATCCCTAAATCTGAGTCTGTGATGGAGGGAGAACTGTTCCTTGTAGCATGCCGTGCTGTTTGCATATTTCACAGTGTTATGGGATAATGCTTTAGGGATGTCCTTGGAGAGGAAGGTGGATGATTGATAGGTCTGAGGAATCTTAGATTAAATTTAGGCCAGCGTGTGTGAGGAAGAGTCATTGGACTGGACTCGGCCTATTTTGTGTTCTAGATGCAGCTGTGATCCTCGGCTGTGTGTCTCATCGAAGGGACCTGATGTTTTACATTATTGGTAAGTGAAGGAAAGGCTGCCACTCTATTTGCTGACCTCTCCGTAGATTTAGAAAGGTTTCTTGAAAGCCTCTGCTTTCATGTTAGTCGTGTCTACCTGACAAACATGAAGTTACTTTCACCCTGCACTGTGCCCTCCACCTAGCAGACTTGCCTCTCCACCATTCTTCTTGTTCCAAGTCCTTCCATTGACCTCATTCCTAAGCCATCCACTTACTTTTTATTTCAAGAACTAGTGCAGGGTTGTTGCAGACATGATGCTTCTTAATCCAGCCTTAATGTGGTGTGCGGGGGTTTTGTGGTTATGAGACTGTTTCCCTTAAAAGAGTCTAGTTCTAATTTTCAACTCAGAGGGAATTTTGTGCTTCTGTTGGGTTGTCTGTTAGCCATACCTGAAATTTGTACCACCTTTTTCTATTTATTCTGTTGTCATTCTCTAACCTTACTTGTAGCATAATGCAACTGTAAATGTTCACACAATAGCTTTTGCCTTAAACACCGAATTTGCAGTTGAGTAGAAAGTCATTAATAAAAGGCATATTGGGCTCATACAGAAGGGATTTTGGTGCCTCACTGAGCTGTGCTGCTGCAACCACCCTCTGTTCTCTCCTTGCTGCAGGTGGGATCATGGTATTTGTAGTAGCTTTCTTCTTCACCATTAAGATCGTTTTTGAGCTTGCTGCACGTATAGTCAACTTCTTTCAGTATGAGGACCGGGAACGCCGAGGGGAGCGAACTATTTATGACTACATGCGAGGCAACTACTTAGATCCCCAGTCCTGCAAAATCTCCTGGGATTGGAAGGACCCCTATGAGGTGGGCCATAGCATGGCCTTCCGAGTGCATGTAAGGGAATATTTTTGTTTCCATGCAGCTTTCAGGGCAGGAATAGAGTTCTGAGTCAGAGATGGGCTCATCAAATGTTTTTTATTGGGCCAAGGTGGGTGTAACTTAGGAGTAGGAAAGCACTCTGTTGATATCTTCTACCCCCTGTAACTGTGTTGGAGAATGCTGTATGTGCGTGTCTGGGGTTTGCACTCCTTAAAATCTTATCTCCCTCTCTTTAGAATCCTGTGAAGAGCTCAAGGCAACCAGACTTGTCCTATCTACTGCTTCCTTTACTAGGAAGTGAGTGGGCTGAGCCTTGCCTTCAGCAGACTTGGTGCTATCTTTTGGTTGTGAAGCTGAAGTTCAGAGCGTGGGAGTGGGCATTCTACCAACCCAAGAGCTGTAAAGCTTCGTGGCTGCTCCCCATTTCTTCAAAATCAAGCGTTATTCGGTCTGACCTGGAAAAGCCTGCCGAGGACTTGTTTCCCTCCAGTCGCAAAAGGCCAAGTCTAGGGGAATGTGACAAGTATACAATTAAGATGGGTGAAAGGCCTGAACACTGAGAGTGTGGAACTATATGGATAAGGGTTGAACAGGTTTTCCTGGGCTCATCTGCCCACCCCTCTGTCCCACCTTCCTTACCCAGAAAGGTGCAAAAATAAGAAAAAAGGTTGAGTTAGATTGCCCTACCCAACTCTCTTGGGAAGGCCAGGAAAACCCTTCTGCTTGAGGGCAAGTGAGGTGTTCTAACTCCAGGGCAAACAGTGAAAGACCTTAGGGGAAAGCAACTTGTACTGTTCCTGGTGTTTAGATTTATTCCCTTCACTTTACTAACTCTAGCCCATGACAGCCCTGTCAATGTACCCTTCCACTTCAAACTCATCTCCCATTTGCTTAGCTGTTTATTCGTCAACTACCATTTAGTAGCTGTTGCATGCACTGATTTCTGTCGTTGACAGTCATGATGCATACTACTGCAGACACCGCACCCTCCCTTATTTAGAAGCAGGGAACAGTAGTAACTTTTTGCTGACTGCAGGCTGATTGCAGATAGCAGGCAGGATCTGGCCCACAAGCTCCTGGCTCTTGAAGAGCCATGCATGTAGGCGTTCAAGGTGTAATTCTTTCCTTCTAGGGGAAAACCAGTCATGTTATGTTACCTTCTTAAATTGTCTGGCAGATCACTTCTGTGAGCTGTATGTGACATTTTCTTGCTGATGCTTATTAGTACAGAGTGGGTGAGCTCCTTAGGTCAACATCTTCTCCACGCTCCTTTCTGTGATAAATTAGTGAGAGCTTTTCCAGAGCTTAGTTGTACAAATGAACAAGATCTGCTTGTTTCTCTGAAAGGATTTGGCTTTGCTTTTTTCCTTTCAGTAGTGGGTTCTCTTGGTTTCTGCTCTGAAATCATGCTAACAGTGCAGAGAAGAAATGCCTAAAGGCATGTTCTTTTCAGGGCACTCATTTGAACCCCAGCACAAAAGAGAATGAGACTGTTCAGTGCCTACTTGTGCTGTGTTCTCCTGGGAGAGCACAGCCTGTGTGACAGAGCTGGCTGTGAATTTTTTTACTTTTCTGGACTGTGATTCTTGCTCTTGTTTCTCTAAGGTGACTTGCTTTCTCTTGCTCTGTGCACTGCATATTTTTGCTGACCTGGACTTCTCAATTTCCCCTACAGTTGTTCAGTAAAAATGGGCTACCCTTCTCTGCTCACCGAACTGTGGAGCTGCGAGTGCGCATCTGCCATGCGGAGCTAGCAATTGATATTCCTGTAACCCAGGAAGTTCTTCAGGAGCCTAATTCAAATGTGGTGAAAGTGGCCTTCACTGTGCGCAGGGCTGGGCTATACCAGATAACCATAAATTATGGTGGTGTGAATGTGGCCTACAGCCCCTACTATAAGGTGTTCCAGCCAGGTAAGGTTAGATCGTGTGTGTATCCAGCTAAAATAGGTGGATAACAGGGAAAGGGTTACCCTTCGCTGTTATTTGTATCTGAATTGGACAATGCTGTCATGATTTTAATACCCTACTCTCTTCCTTTAAGCTCCCGGAGCAGTTGATACCCTTGTAAAAAAAACATTTTAAATACTTTAAAACCTTTAAAACCAGTTCATTTTTATCAATTTTGTATTTGTTTCCTTGTACATTTTTTTTGGCCTCAGCTGGCATCTTTTATATTTCACATACATGTTCATTGAAAGTACCTCTGTTCCATTGCATTGTGAATGCAAAGCTTGCTAAGATGCCCCTTCAGAAAGAGTAAACTCAGATTTAATTCGGATAACCTCCAGGCTCAAGTTTGTTTGGTAAGATTAATTTAGAGATTTCCTTGGATATCGGATGACTTGAACTTTGTATGTGTGGTAGGAGCAAGTTCTTGAGCTGAAGGTTAGAATGGTGGAAAAAGCATTCTTTATAGGGCTAATAACTAGATATGCTTTATCAATCTTAAGTTCTGACCCAAACTAACTCCGTGCACCACACCATGAATTTCAGTGCTTGGGCACTTTGGTTTTGGAATGTAGAGGCATATAATGTGTTTAGATTTGATCCATTTTTCAAGAGTATTGTACCCCTAGTTGCTTTTCTTTTGCTCCTTGTAGCTTCACCTTGGATTTTGTTTGATTCTGAAGTGTTGTTATCTGCTTTAGGGATGGTGGTTCCCTCCAAAACCAAAATTGTCTACCATTTCTCCACTCTGGTGCTGACCTGTGGGCAGCAGCACACTCTACAGATAGCTCCTAGAGATGAGTATGACAATCCTACCAGCAATTCTGTGTCCCTGATAGATGAGCACAATTACAGCCTCTCCATCCATGAGGTGAGTGCAACCTTATCCCTAACCACTTGACTTCAGGTGAGCTAGAGAGCTCCCATTATTAATTTGTTTTCTGTTTAGCTGGGTCCTCAAGAAGAAGAGAGCTCTGACGTTGTGTTTGAGAAGTCTGTGGTGTCCAATCAGCAGACTTGCGAAGTGTTCTTCCTACTCACCTTGCATTGTAGGGGTTGTTTCCACGCCTGCATCTCCTACCAGAACCAGCCCATAAGCAATGGTGATTTTGACATCATTGTTCTAAGTGGTGAGTCAAGAGCTACTTAGTATTCATTCTCCAGGTGTTCTCTTAGAAGATACTTTGCACGCTTGTGCAGCAGAGGTAAATGTAGCTTTGCTGCATTATTAAGTCGTGCTTAATTTCTCAAGGAATGCCTATTCTTTTTGAAATGCTAAGGTAAATTAATTTACTGCTGTCAAAGGAGATCTCTGAAGGCTAGTACTCTGTTCTATCAGCAGATAAAAGCACATGTGTTTTTTTCCCCCTGTCTCAGTTTTTTCCTTGGAAATTAGGCAATTTTTATTGCTTGCTAGTACTTGTCATCTGAGCCATACTGGAAGTGAGTCAGTCATGTAAGGTATGGTGAGCCATGTGGATGAAGAACACTGCATATAACCTACATGCTATATTATGGTTTTATAATTTCTGGTTTCTTTAGGAGTAAGCCATTCTGCAGCATGGCCATTGAGTGGCTAAGCCTTCAGAATGGCCCTCTGAGAGAGAGATTCCATATACCTTTTTTCTTTTTAATCCAACCAGTCAGTCACTGAAGCCAAACAACTGGTGTCATGAAATCTTTTCATCCCACTCCTGGGTTCCCTTTATCAAAGTTTCACTTGAGTAGGTTTTCCTATGGATGTGTAGGTTTTTCTTTATAATCATAGTCACTAATTTGGTTGTGGTCTGTGGATTTTTTACCTTTAGATTTTGACCTCCTTTAGCATTTATACAACCCTTTTATATCTGTTTCCCTCAGAGAATGAAAAGAACATTGTAGAACGCAATGTCTCCACCTCAGGTGTCAGTATTTACTTTGAAGCCTACCTTTATGATGCACCAAGTTATACCAACACTCAGTGGCTACTTCCACCAACGCATCTGAGCTCCTTGCAGCGCCGATCTTCTACTGCAACTGAAGACGAAGATGAAGATTCTCCCTCTGACAGCCAAACCCCCGAGAAAGTGAAGAAACCTAAAAAAGTGTACTGCTATGTGTCACCTAAGGTAGATATCACAAAGTTACCACTCTTGAACACATGTTTAAATACACTGTAACTAAAGAGCTTCCTCACATTCTTGCACCCTGTATCTTGGCTCCAGAATTAGATGCCTTATATTTGATTAAAAAAGGTTTCCCTAAGGCTAGACAGCAAATGTGGAGCTCATGACTGAGCATAACCTTTAGATACTCCTTGAGGTTTTAGGACTCCTTTAGTCTTCCTAGATCTCATCCAAAGCCTACTGGGAATTTTTTTACTGGTTGTTTAGTAGCTATTCTGTTTGCATTTCCTTTGCTCTGGTCAGATTAGACCTGCAATATCCTTTATCAGTTTCTGATACCTGGAGACTGGAACTTGGAGGAAGATAATTCTCAGATTTTACATTGTTGTCCTATTTCTCAAATGTTTCAGGAGGGAAAAAAAAAAGGAAAAAAATTGGTCAGAGGACAAAGGGTAGATGTGTAAGTAGTAATAACAGGATTCAAACAGGTTAAGAGAAACTGAGGATTCTCCTCTAAGAAGAGTATGTTAATGGAAACTGTTACCTCTTAGTATTGCCTAGGGGCATTGAGGGAAGCTAGAATGAAAATCCTACTAAATATACTAATAAACTTGAATTCCCTTTGTTAATCTATCTATCTCAAAGCATTCTGAAAAATGCAGTGATAAATATCATAGTGGAAGACTAATCCACAAATTGCTTCCCTGACAACTATAGAGGGCTGTGAACTGTTACAGGATGGAGGGTATTGCTAGAGATTCCTAAGTCTTTGCTGCATATTGCTCTAAGAATTGACTTTTGGAATGAATGCTGGGTCCTTTTGATTTCAACGTCTTTTTATCCTTGGCGTATTGTTTTGGATTTTCATATTCCTTTATGTTACATTACCTGGTAAAGGAGATCACCAGAAGTGGGTACTGTTCCAGGTTCCCTTTCAATGCCAATGTTGTTCATGCAATTCCGAATGCTTGCATGAGTGTATCCCTGGATATCTCTATATATAAAGTAGTAGTAGACAGGTGTGTTTGGAGTTGATCTCTAAGTCTTTTCCAGCGTAACGATTCTATGATTCTGATACCTAGAGCATCTGTTCTGTACAGTAGATAACTGTTATTATGCTGCTATTTCTCCAGAGATGTCACCAAGAGTTGCAGAAATCTGTCCCTGGGGTTGGAGGGAGGTCTGGCCTGAAGCGTCTGTTCTGTGCATCATGTGTTTCAGGGACAACCCTTGACAGATGTGTGACTTCTAACAATTTATTTTCCTTGTGGTTACTCAGCAATTCTCAGTGAAAGAATTTTATCTGAAGATCATTCCACGGCGCCTTTACACCTTTAGAGTATGTCCTGGCACAAAGGTGAGCCTCTTTCCATGTAGTTATTATTGCTGCTCTGTGTTGTTAGCTTGTGGTCCTTGTGAATGACAGTCTGATATTTCCTTTGGGAACATTTTGTTGTGTAAAATTCAACCCTGGAATTCCCTCTCAGCCTAATTTCTGCTAATATTTATTAATAGGAACTAGTTGTATAACTCCTTCCTGCTTTTTGTCCCCACTGCTAGGCAAAAATCTTGATTCCTTCTGCATTTCTTTTGTTTGTTTTCCTCATAACCTTGCTAAAATGCTGTGACTGTCCACTGAAGCCCCCAGGCTAGGGTGTGAGGTTTGAAGCAGCCTCCTAACTGAAGTCTGGATGCTAGAAATAGCATTCCCGTTTACTGCATCTGCATGGGTGAGCACAGTCTTGAAGCACGGGTGGTGTTGTTCTGTCTACTGAACGTGCTGTGCCTTCTGCATGATGAGTTCATGCTTTCTTCCATCTTTTTGCTGCTAGTTTTCATACCTTGGTCCTGACCCTGTGCACAAATTACTGACACTGGTGGTGGATGATGGGATCCAACCCCCTGTGGAGCTCAGCTGCAAGGAGAGGAATATCTTGGCAGCCACTTTCATTCGCTCTCTGCATAAAAACATAGGTAAAGGGACAATGAGGTGGGTAGAGTAGTCAGGAAGTTAGTACTTGAGTCTGCTAGTTTCCTTGGGGAATGAAGACTGTCGGCACTGAATGTCCTCTTTTGAGAACTCCACTTCCTGGAATCTCATGTTCTGTTCTTGTAGATGCTTCCAGTGAATGTATTTCATCATGCCAGCTGTTCCTTTTCAGTTTGGCTTTTCTGTCAGGCTCTTTGAAAGCACACCTGTGAGAATCTCAATGTCAGCAAGACTAACTGCAAACTGCCTTTATAGTTCTGTCTCCAAATCTTGCTGTGATAAACTTGTCCTTGGGCTGTAAAGTTAGTCTTAGGAATAACCTCTAGATGTTTGAGGTTCTTACAGCTCAGGCTTGACCCACATTGTCATTATTCTCAGGAGGCTCAGAGACCTTCCAGGATAAAGTGAACTTCTTTCAGCGAGAACTACGTCAGGTACATATGAAAAGGCCTCGTTCAAAGGTCACATTGAAGGTCAGCCGTCACTGTCTGTTGGAGTCGGTGAGTGTATAGCTTACTTCATTTAAGTCCAATGCTTCCTCCATCCCTTTTCTTCTGCCTAGGGCCTAGAGAAATCCAAACTGGCATGTGCTATAGAGCAACCTCACTAAAAATCCCTTCAATTTCAAGGCACATACCAGTAGACAGCTTGAGGCAGGGAAAAGAAAAAGTATTCTCAAAGTAGCTTTTCTGTGTTGGGGTTTGGTATTGTGTGAGATGTTACTTTCCTTTTCTACAGCCAGTAAGATCCAATCAATTTCTTAAGTTATTAAGCCTGTAAAAGCAAGAAATCTGCTGGTACTGTTCTGTCCTCCATTTACATTGGAACCTGAGGCCCAAAGAGAGGCTGTCTGCCTGGGTCAGATCTGGGAGCAGAACCTAGAGCTCCTGGATCTTTATCTACTGTTTTTCTGGTACAGAGCTTGTCAGCGAGATACGTCAGGTGTTACTGAGCTGCATGCATTAAACTCTTGCATTGGTAGGCTTGTAGTTCAAAGTGATGATTAAATATTGTGTAGATTTCTTAAGTTAAGTCTTCACCTATGCTGCCCTGAATTAGTGTGTTTCTGAAGTCAAACTTAGGATTCGTTTATATAATACAGTTCTTAATTAACATTTTAAATACTCTGTACGCAGGGCAGGCAGTTTTCCTGACTTATTGTTTCCCTGTGTGTTTCCCAACAGTAATGTTATAAAAATGGGAAGGAACGTTTCTGGGGAAGGAAAGAGTAGCTAGGATTTCTCTTGATTTATACTCAGTAAATCTGTGTTTTGGAATATTTTCTGCACTAGTTGCTTGCAGTGTTTACCAGATTGTTTTGGTTAATAGCGTGCTACAAAACAACTTTGCTTCTGAACAGTGTTTCCATGACTATTTTTTCCCACTATTTCAGAAATTCCTGCACTGTCATGAGCACTGGTGCTACAGCCTAGTAAAACAAAATAAATTAATTGTCATAATGACACTAAATCTGAGCTTTACTATCTAAGGTTTACAGGCACAATGAATATGCTTGATGTGTTTAGCCCAGAGGTATGACTAGCATGATGCTCTAACCTGTTTGAAGATTAGCTAAACCAAAGCTACTCGTGTGACTGAGGACTGCTCTGTAGCTTTTAAATTTTCTTAGATTGGAATTCAGAATGAGGACACAGGAAGTTCTAGACGCTTGATATATTTTGTTACTTCTTTGCATCGTGACTTACTTTAAGTATGAACTTAGTGAATCCTTCAAGCTATTTTCTAATGCTCTCTGAAATGTTCTTTTTTTAAATCTAACTCGTGGGCTGAGAGTACTTTACAGAAATTGCTCCTTCCCACAGGCATTTTAGTACTTTAAACAATACTGTACTGCAACCGTGAGAGAGATACATCAGTGCTGTACTAAGACTTCATGCTTGTTTTAAGATGAGCTGTAATTATCTGGATAATGTGTCTTATAATAGAAAATGAGGAATTGGCATCTGTGGCTTTGGACAAATAAGAGTTAGATCTTAGGAGTTCCTATTCTCAGTTTTATACTTTACACTACTAGACAGTTTCTTGGGTTTTTTGAGTTGCTTGAATTGCTCAACCACATGTGCAGGATTGCATACTGGCTATGGGGTGCCAAGCTGTAATGGCTGCTGCTAATTTCCTTTTTGTTTTGGTTTGGTTTTTTGCAGTCTTTTAAAGCAACACGAAATTTTTCTGTTTCTGACTGGAGCAAAAACTTTGAAGTGGTTTTTCAGGATGAAGAAGGTGAGTTACCATGTGAATATGCTGTGTAAGGAGAAGCTGAAGGAACTGGGGTTGTTTAGCCTTGAGAGGAGGAGGCTGAGGGGAGACCTTGTTGTTCTCTACAATTACTTGAAAGGAGGTTGTAGAGAGGAGGGAGCTGGCCTATTCTCCCAGGTGACAGAACAGAACAGAACAACCACGTTGGAAGGGACCCATCGGATCTTCTAGTCCAACCATTCCTATCTAACACTAAACCAAGTCCCTCAAGACCTCATCCACCCGTGCCTTAAACACCTCCAGGGAAGGGGAATCAACCACCTCCCTGGGCAGCCTATTCCAATACCCAATGACCCTCTGCGTGAAAAACCTCCTCCTAATCTCCAGCCTAAATCTCCCCTGGTGGAGCTTGAGGCCATTCCCTCTCGTCCTGTCCCCTGTCACTTGGGAGAAGAGGCCAGTTCCCTCCTCTCTACAACCTCCTTTCAGGTACTTGTAGAGAGTAATGAGGTCTCCTGTCAGCCTCCTCTTCTCCAGGCTAAACAACCCCAGCTCTCTCAGCCGCTCCTCATAGGGTCTGTTCTCCAGCCAACTTCACCAGCCTCGTCGCTCTTCTCTGGACTTGCTCCAGAGCCTCAACATCCTTCTTGTGCTGAGGGGCCCAGAACCGGACACAATATTCAAGGAGCGGCCTCACCAGTGCTGAGTACAGAGGGAGAATCACCTCCCTGGATCTGCTGGTCACACCATTTCTGATACAAGCCAGGATGCTATTGGCCTTCTTGGCCACCTGGGCACACTGCTGGCTCATGTTCAGTCGGCTGTCGACCAACACCCCCAGGTCCCTCTCCTCCTGGCAGTTTTCCAGCCAGGCTTCTCCCAGTCTGTAGCTCTGCATAGGGTTGTTGTGCCCCAAGTGCAGGACCCGGCATTTGACCGTGTTAAACCTCATGCCGTTGGACACTGCCCAGCGGTCCAGCCTGTTTAGGTCCCTTTGCAGAGCCTCCCTACCCTCCAGCAGATCGACACTTGCACACAGCTTAGTGTCATCTGCAAACTTGCTAAGGGTACCCTCAATGCCCTTATCCAGGTCATTGATGAAGACATTGAACAGGACTGGACCTAGTACTGAGCCCTGGGGGACACCACTTGTCACTGGCCTCTAGCTGGATTTAACACCATTTACCACCACTCTCTGGGCCCGGCCATCCAGCCAGTTTTCTACCCAGGAGAGTGTGCATCTGTCCAGGCCAGAGGCTAACAGTTTCCTTAGCAGAATGCTGTGAGAAACTGTGTCAAAGGCTTTACTGAAGTCCAGAAAGACCACATCCACAGCCTTTCCCTCATCCAGCAGCCGAGTGACTTTGTCATAGAAGGCGATCAGGTTGGTTTGGCAGGACCTGCCTCTGGTAAACCCATGTTGACTGGGCCTGATCACCTGGTTCTCTTGTAAGTGCTTCATGATAGCACTCAAGATCACCTGTTCCATGACTTTCCCTGGCACTGAGGTCAGACTGACTGGCCTGTAGTTCCCCGGATCCTCCCTGCTACCCTTCTTGTAAATGGGAACTACATCAGCCAGCCTCCAGTCCAGAGGTACCTCCCCAGTCTTCCAGGACTGCTGGAAGATGATGGAAAGGGGTTTGGCCAATACATCCACCAGCTCCCTCAATACCCTTGGATGAATCCCATCTGGCCCCATAGACTTGTGGGTGTCCAGCTGGCCAAGCAGGGCTCTGACCACCTCCTCTTGGACTATGGGAGCCTCGTATTGCTCCTCTGTTTCCAGGGTATCTACACAGAGGGAACAGCTTTCTTTACAATTAAAGACTGAGGCAAAGAAGGCATTAAGTACCTCAGCCTTCTCCTCGTCCCCTGTCACTGCTGTTCCCTCTGAGTCCAAAAGGGACTGTATGGTCTCCCTTGTCCTCCTTTTACTGTTAATATACTTATAAAAAGATTTTTTATTGTCTTTTACAGACTTAGCTAATCTGATCTCTAGTTCAGCCTTAGCCCCTCTGATTTTTTCCCTACATAGCCTTGCTTCCCTCCTGTAGTCCCTCCAAGAGGCCTGTCCCCCCTTCCAGAGCTTATAAATATTCCTTTTTTTTCTAATTTCACTCAAGATTTCCCTACTCAACCAAGCTGGTTTTTTCCCCTGCCGGCCTTTTTTCCAGAACACGGGGATGGCTTTCTCCTGAGCTGCCAGGATCTCCTTTTTGAAGAGCTCCCAGCCCTCATGGGCTCCCTTGCCCTCAAGTGCTGTCTCCCAGGAGACTTTGCCAACCAGCCTTCTAAACAGTTCAAAGTCTGCCCTCTGAAAATTTAGTGCTACTGTCCTGCTTAGCACCCTCTTCACTTCACCTAGGACAGAAAACCCTATCATCTCGTGATCACTAAGACCTAGGCGAAGAGGGAGTGGCATCAAGTTCTGCCAGGGTAGATTCAGGCTGGACCTAAGAAAAGAATTTTTTCACAGAAAGGGTCATTGGACACTGGCACAGGCTGCCCAGGGAGGTGGTTGAGTCACCATCCCTTGAGGTGTTCAAAAGACAGGTGGATAAGGTGCTAGGGAATATGGTTTAGTGGTTGATAAGAGTGGTTGGACTCTATGATCCTGGAGGTCTTTTCCAACCTAGTGATTCAGTGATTCTGTAATATCTTTGAAGGCAAAGTACAAGAAATGACAGTGGAATGGTATTAGTCTGAAATTCTGTTTTCTTGTAGTATGTTTGTCATTTGTAGGCTTTCCAGCCCTTTCACTTTCTAACAGGTTTTAGCAAATTATCCTAGTGGTGCTTTTCTATCCCTACTTTACTTAGGGACCCAAGGCCCAAATGGAGACTATTAGGACTAAGTAAGGGAGCAGAACCTAGAGTTCTGGAGTCCCTGTCTACTGCTTTTTTGCTATGGAGCTCACAAGTCAGCTAATACTCAGCAGCATGCATGAAACTTCAACTGAAGACCAATGGATGACCAAGCTTGTTTTATCTTGTAGCTCTGGACTGGGGAGGTCCACGCAGAGAGTGGTTTGAGCTCATCTGTAAGGCATTGTGTGATACCACCAATGAACTCTTTACTCACTTCAGTGATAACAACCAGGCCTTGGTGAGTTTGCAGTTCCTATGCTGAATGTGTGGAACTGTGTGCGTTAACATGTTGCTGGTTAAAAAATAATGCTGCTGCTAACTTCATTAAGTGATGTGCAACCTTACCCACTCTTTAGCTTGCCTGTACAGTTATTTTCAGTGCCTTTCTCAAAGCTTTGCTTAATGATCTTAACCCATTGAAGTGTCAAAGAATGGGCTGGATGAACAGCAGAGGGTGGCCAGTCAGCAGGAAAGGCTAGATTTCTAGGCAGGAGGAGGTGTCTAGAGGTTTTGTTGGATCTCAAGGTTTCAGAATCTATTTCTACTGTCACACTGCTTCTGTCCTATGCATCTGAAACATTTTGTATTCTTCTTAGGTGGGCTTAAGCATTTCATTTCTACTGCTTGGCTTTGAGCATATTCCAGTAAAGCTCCTGGGGAAGCCCGAGAGATGTGGTGGCTTGAACTGGTTCCGTACTTGCTATTTGTGCTAGTCTTGTCTGGTACTTAAATATTTCACTTTGCTTTCTCTGTACAGGTACACCCAAATCCAGGACGTCCCACGTATTTGCGACTCAAGTTGTATGAATTTGCAGGCCGCATAGTAGGAAAGTGTCTTTATGAATCATCTCTGGGAGGTGCTAACAAACAACTGGTCCGAGCTCGCTTCACTCGATCCTTCCTGGCTCAGATCATAGGACTTCGTATGCATTACAAGGTAAAGCTCCCAGTCTTGCCCGAAGCCTGTATTGCTCTGGGAAGAGGTTGGATATTGATATAGTAGAAGCAGGTTCAGAGTCCTGGTTAACAATGTATGTTGGATTTTTTTTTCTTCCCTCTATGTCCCTACCTTCTTTTTCTTTCACAGTATTTTGAAACAGATGACCCAGAATTTTATAAATCCAAAGTCTGTTTCATACTGAACAATGATGTGAGTGAGATGGATCTGGTCTTTGCTGAAGAGAAGTATAGCAAAACAGGACAACTGGAGAAGGTGAGGGAGGCAGTTTAACCCCTTGTGCCTGTAGCAGGGGAGACAAAGGACTCTGCTCTGTGCCCCGGTAAAGTGAGCTTACTCTGGACTGTAGCTCCTTGTTTTATTGGTTTATTCTGGTTGGGAGTTTGGGTTTGGGGAGTGCTGCCAGTCACACTCATGTCAAGTATTCTCCCCTTCAGGTGGTGGAACTGGTGGCAGGAGGGGCTCAAGTACCAGTGACCAATGAAAACAAAATCTTGTATCTAAATCTGCTTGCGCAGTACAGACTGGCCAGTCAGGTTAGAGAGGAAGTGGATCACTTTCTGAAAGGTAACATGCTGTCTGCTCCCTGTTCCTTTTTGCCTTTGTGTCCCAGGGGGTAGCATTTGCCGCTCTTCTTTCTTCTCTTCCAGGTCTTAACGAACTAGTTCCTGAGAATCTCCTGGCTATTTTTGATGAGAATGAGCTCGAGGTAATTGCTACCTCCCTGAGCATCTCTACCCTTACTTTCCCTCTTCTCTGATGAATTAAACGCTTTCTGGAACAAAGCCAAAAAGTTTATTCTCTAAGCATTTTAAGTGTTTGTAATTTGCACGGTGGCTGTTGTCTTGTTTCCTGGGCTCCTGACTTTCTGACTGCAGTACTTTGCCTTTCAGTTACTTATGTGCGGAACTGGAGATATCAGTGTCAGTGACTTCAAGGCACATGCTGTAGTAGTAGGAGGATCTTGGCACTTCCGTGAGAAAGTAAGTGAATGGGCTTCTCCCTTCTGCTTGCTGAAATCCCAACTACAGCAAAAGGCAGCTTGAACTGGAAAGAGCTTTCTTGGTCACATATTAGGTTTCCAGAAGAACAAACTGGAAGATTCAGGCATCAGTATTAAGACTGCACACATGATTCGATTATGTTTACCCCTAGAGATATCCTTCAGCCTAGCTAACTATAGATGATGCTTAATCAATTTCCAGCAGGAAAAAAAATCAGCAGCAGTGGTCATTTTAAGAAAATCCAGCAAAGTACTGATTATGAACAGTTCAGCAGGGAATCAGGAGGAATTTGGTGGGAATTACTGCTACTGAAGATGTTCATGGTGATATACTTATCTCTAAGGGATGCTTGAAGATCGTGATTGCAGCCCACATATAGAGTTTTTGGAATTCCAAGCTCTGATAAAGACTACTAATGTAGCAGCCTAAATTTGTACCCTGTAATTGTTCCCATAACTCCCTGCCTTTTCCAGTGGGAGTGGTATGGAAATGATAGCAGCTTCATTTAGAAAAATAATAGAAGCTGCTAAAACACTCAAAATGAAAAGAAACAGGGAATACAAGCTTCTAGCTGTACTGACATGGTTCCACCTTCCTGCAAAAGTACCAGAGGATGTGAAAAAGCAAACAACTAGCATAATGCAAGAATGAACTTCTGCATTGTAAGCTTAACTTGTTGCCTATGCAGGTATTTCTCAAACTAAAATCTCATGTGATAAAGAAGCCTAGTAGCATGGGACATCTCTCAGCTGCCAAGAAGAAACTATGTAGTACTTGCCTTAGTGTGTCACTCTGGTTGAAAAACAAAAATTAACTACTAGTAGAGCACTTGCTGGCAACGGAAATTGGTTGATCTTGCGACTTGCTTGTATGCTTTTTAGATTTGCTTGTATCACCTGGCTTTACTTTTCCTGTTTCCTAACAGGTCATGAGGTGGTTTTGGACTGTTGTCTCCAGTTTTACACAGGAGGAACTAGCCAGGCTCTTGCAGTTCACAACTGGTTCCTCCCAGCTGCCCCCGGGAGGATTTGCTGCACTCTGTCCATCTTTCCAGATCATTGCAGCTCCAACTCACAGTACTTTGCCAACAGCCCACACTTGGCAAGTATACTGGGGTCACAGAACTTTCTTCATTGTGCTTTTGGGAGTGACACCAGCTAGTTGCAGTGGGCAAGCAGTGTATATCATGCAGTATGTGTGGTGCTCATGCCAACCAAACTAAAAGGAAATGATGGGAATGGTCCTCTCTCAGATCTAGTCTGAGTGGGATTTTTTTTGTTTTCTTTTACAGTTTTAACCAGCTGTGCCTCCCTACTTATGACTCCTATGAAGAAGTGCACAGGATGCTGCAGCTAGCTATCAGCGAGGGTTGTGAGGGCTTTGGCATGCGGTGATTTCCCATTTCCAAGAGCCCACGTAGCCTCGTGACTCTTCGTGGCAAGACCCAGGTTCAGTCCTCTGCTTTTTCTCCTTCCCTTCACATGGGCAATGGAGGCAGAGCAAAGACACTAAGTAAAGGAATTTGTCATCCAGAGGATGTCACGTGGCCTTTCTGTATCCTAAATATGTCATCAAGAGCTCATTTTTTTCCTGTTTCCCTTATTCTCCGTTTGGTTCAACGTGAAACAGCGAAAGGACTGTGGTGCATTTATCAAGGAGAATCATAGGATCATAGAATAACCAAGTTGGAAGAGACCCACTGGATCATCGAGTCCAACCATTCCTATCGAACACTAAACCATGCCCCTTAGCACCTCATCCACCCGTGCCTTAAACACCTTCAGGAAAGGTGAATCATCCACCTCCCTGGGCAGCCTGTTCCAGTGCCCAATGACCCTTTCTATGAAAATTTTTTTCCTAATGTCCAGCCTAAATTTCCCCTGTCAGAGCTTGAGGCCATTTCCTCTTGTCCTGTCCCCTGTCACTTGGGATAAGAGGCCATTACCCTTCTCTTAGGTAGTTATAGAGAGCAATGAGGTCTCCCCTCAGCCTCTTCTTCTCCAAGCTAAACAACCCCAGCTCTCTCGGCTGTTCCTCATAAGGCCTGTTCTCCAGCCCCTTCACCACCTTTGTTGGTCTTCTCTGGACTCTCTCCAGAGCTTCAACATCCTCCTTGTGGTGAGGGGCCCAGAAATGAACACAGGATTCAAGGAGTAGTCTCACAAGTGCTGAGTACAGAGGGAGAATAACTTCCCTGGACCTGCTAGTCACACTGTTTCTGATACAAGCCAAGATGCCATTGGCCTTCTTGGCCACCTGGGCACACTACTAGCTCATGTTCAGTCGGCTGTCAACAACACCCCCAGGTCCCTCTCCTCCAGGCAGCTTTCTAGACAGACTTCTCCTAGTCTGCAGCTCTGCATAAGGTTGTTGTGCCCCAAGTGCAGGACCCAGCATTTGGCCTTGTTAAACCTCATGCCACTGGACTCTGCCCAGTGGTCCAGCCTGTTAAGACCCCTTTGCAGAGCCTTCCTACCCTCCAGCAGATCAACACTTCCACACAGCTTAGTGTCCTCTGCAAATTTGCTAAGGGTGCACTTGATGCCTTCATCCAGGTCACTGATAAAGACATTGAACAGGGCTGGACCCAGCACTGAGCCTGGGGAACCCCACTTGTCACTGGCCTCCAGCTGGATTTAACACCATTTACCACCACTCTCTGGGCCCGGCCATCCAACCAGTTTTTCACCAGGAGAGTGTGTGCCTGTCCAGGCCAGAGGCTGACAGTGTCCGAAGCAGAATGCTGTGAGAAACTGTGTCAAAGGCTTTACTGAAGTCCAGGAAGACCGCATCCACAGCTTTTCCCTCATCCAGCAGCTGAGTCACTTTGTCATAGAAGGCGATCAGGTTAGTTTGGCAAGACCTGCCTTTTGTAAACCCGTGTTGACTGGGCCTGATCACCCTGTTCTCTTGCAAGTGCTTTGTGATAGCACTCAAGATCACCTGCTCCATTATGACAATACAATTTATATAGCAGCTGTATAAAAAAGAAAGCTGCTAGAATAGTGGTAAGGCCACGTAATCAAATGCAGGAGAGTTTTTCCCTAGTGCCTGAATTAGCATTGTCATCCAACTTGCTTTCAGCTCTCTTGTACATATGGATTATGCTGCAGCTTCTCATACCTGATTGTCCACTGCCTTATTTGCTTTAAGCTTGTATGTGCTTCATGATAGCACTCAAGATCTCCTGTTCCATGATTTTCCCTGGCACTGAGGTCAGACTGACAGGCCTGTAGTTCCCAGGATCCTCCCTGCGGCCCTTCTTTTAGATGGGCACAATATCAGCCAGCCTTCAGTCCGGTGGAACTTCCCCATCTTCCAGGACTGTTGGAAGATGATGGAAAGGGGTTTGGTCAGCACAGCCACCAGCTCCTTCAATACCTTTGGGTGACTCCCGTCTGGTCCCATACATTTGTGGGTGTCTAGCCGAGCTAGCACGGCTCTGTCCACCTCCTCTTGGACCATGGGAGCCTCATCTTGCTCCTCTAGCTCCTGGGTTTGTACACAGATGGAACAACTTTCTTTACAATTAAAAACTGAGACAAAGAAGGCATTAAGTACCTCAGCCTTTTCCTCATTCCCTGTCACTGTTGTTCCTTCTGTGTCCAAAAGGGACTGTATGGTCTCCCTAGTCCTCCTTTTATTATTTATATATTCATAGAAAGATTTTTTGTTATCTTTCACAGACTTTGCCAATCTGATTTCTAGTTGAGCCTTAGCCCTTCTGATTTTTCCTCTACAGTATTGCACTTGATTTCCCTGCACCCTGTGTACCTATCCTTATGGGAGAAGATGTTTATAAACAGAAGTTGGTGAGGTGAATAAAGGGATGGGGAGTCTGGGAATCTTGGTGATTTCTTCATTGAAGCAAAATTCCAGATCTTTAAGTTCTCAACAGTCCCTTAGAGAGTTTGGGTCAGGAGCCAAAGGCGTCCAGGAATCACAGTGTGAAAAACCTGCATAGCTACTGCCTGCAATGTACGCTTTCACTGGGGTATGGAATTGCTGGATTTCTTCCAGAATGGAGTCTCAAACTGGCATCCCAGAGCTAATTTTAGAACACCACTTTAGATAAAAAGTCAAATCATCCTCTTCAGCCCAATTGTGCTGTCCTCAAGCTGAGCTGAACAGACCTCTTCACAGTATAGATATTTTGAGATAACTGTATGTTTTTCTAGTAAAGTTTAGTTGAATTGACTAGTATTTTGTGGGGAACATTCTATGTCTATAAAATGTTTTTAAGGCAGCATCTTAGTAATTCTTGACCTGAGTGTGTTACTTCTGTATTGAAAAAATAAGCCATGTTGGTGCCAAAAAACAACCAGTTGAGCATTGAGACCACTCAGGGATTTCATTGCCTTGTGAATTCATCCACTCACTGGCACTTTGGTGCTGGGAGCTGTCAGCTTGAGAGTTGCCACTGTTGTGCTCTGACAGATAACTCTAGTAGTGGCTGTTCTCCATTTCTTAGTGCAGGCTCCATTCTGCAAGGCCCTGAACTCCTTCGGGTGGAGAGTATGGATACCACTTTATTTACACAGCAGGTGGCTTCCATCATCAGTAAAGTTACAACTCCTGTTTTCTCCATGCCATCACATCACTGCTTTCTCCAAAAACTGAGAGGAGGTGGCAGTGTTTGGCTTAATTCCTGTTTGTTAGGAGGTGTAACTTTGTGCTATTTTCCACATTTTACAGCCTTGTTTTGCAGTCTTACTCAGTGAGGATGTTTCCAGCCTTGAAGCTATGGGCTAACTATGCCAGTGACATCTTCCTCAGGAATCTTTTCCTTTCTTCTCTTGAGCTGGACTTTTTTATTCTGAGGATGTAGTAGCTGGACATTGGGCAGTCCTCCTCTGCTGGAAGGAGCTCTGAAATGCTTCTCATGGCATTGCAGGCAGCACCCTATGTCACCCTGCGGAGTACTATTCCCAGAGTATTACTCAAAACTGCATTTAAACATTTAGTTTATTACCTTTAATGTTACAGTCCTAAGACAAGAATATCAGCTTAAGTCTAGACCAATATTAGCATCCTATAATGCTAATATATGACTTCTGTGGAGTTCAGTGATAAAGTCTTTTTAGATGTTTCCATGAAGTTGCTGCAGGTGAAGTTTTGCAGATTCTCTGGTGCTTAGAGAGATTGGATCTATGATGTTGTGTTTACATCAGTGACGTTCTCAGACCAGCTGCAAAGGAGCTCCAATTATGATCCATTCCTCTCATCCTCTTATAGGCCCTTCTGAACTGATAACATTTGGGGTATCAGTCAACCTAGCTCCTTATCACAGAATCACTAGATTGGAAAAGACCTCCAGGATCACAGAGTCCAACCATTCCTATCAATCACTAAGCCACGCCCCTCAGCATCTTGTCTACCTACTTCAAGAGATGTTGATTCAACCACCTCCCTGGAGAGCCTCTGCCAGTGCCCAGTGACCGTTTCCACGAAAAGTTTTTTCCTTATGTCCAGCCTGAACCACCCCTGGCAAAGCTTGAGGCCATTCCCCCTTGTCCTGTCACCTGGGAGAAGAGCCCAGCTCCCTCCTCTCTACAACCTCCCTTCAGGTAGTTGTAGGGAGCAATAAGGTCTCCCCTCAGCCTCCTCTTCTCCAGGCTAAACAACCCCAGCTCTCTCAGTCACTCCTCATAAGACTTGTTCTCCAGCCCCTTCACCACCTTTGTTGCTCTTCTCTGGACTCTCTCCAGAGTCTCAACATCCTTCTTGTGGTGAGGGGTCCAGAAATGAACACAGGATTTGAGGTGCGGTCTCACGAGTGCTGAGTAGAGAGGGAGAATAACTTCCTTGGACCTACTGGTCACACTGTTTCTGATACAAGCCAGGATGCCATTGGCCTTCTTGGCCACCTGGGCACACTGCTAGCTCATGTTCAGTTGGCTGTCAACCAACACCCCCAGGTCCTTCTCCTCCTGGCAGCTTTCTAGACAGACTTCTAGTCTGTAGCGCTGCTTGGGGTTGTTGTGCCCCAAGTGCAGGACCCAGCACTTGGCCTTGTTAAACCTCATGCCAATGGTCTCTGCCCAGTGGTCCAGCCTGTTCGGATCACTTTGAAGAACCCCCCTACCCTCCAGCAGATCAACACTTCCACCCAGCCTAGTGTCATCTGCAAACTTGCTGAGGGTGTACTCAATGACTTCATGCAGGTCATTGATGAAGACACTAAACAGGGCTGGACCCTTTTATCTTTACCTTTGGCCAGTGGTGCCTCTGGTAAGGAACACAATGGGTTGGTTTCCCCCCTGCCAATGCAACCTGAACCAGTATGTAGGGACCAAAATCTCTGGGGTCATACTTTAAATCATTTCCAACACACAAAACTCATGGTTTCCATATCCATAAGTCAAGCAAGCACAACATATATTGATTTCTATTCATATGTCTTAATAATACCTCTTTTTTCATGATCACCTATGATTCTTTGTTCTGTGGCTATGGTGGAACTCCACATACCTGCATTGATATGCGGCAGGGGGTGACCAGGGTCTAGTTTGAGACATAGTGGCTAGCTCATTCTCCCTGACTTATCCTTGCTGCACACATGGACTTTGATATGGCTGCTGATGTGGAGCGGCCACAAGACCTCCGTCTCACTCCTCTCCACCTCACAATTCAGCAGAGCAGCAGCTCTCTTCAGCAGCTTCAGGGGAGGAGGGATATGTCACCCCACTCCTCCCAGCAGCTGTGAAGGTGCCAAGGATTTTTTTCTTAACACAAGTGCAGTCAGAACTGTGATGGGTATTCTTAGTTAACTAAACACATCCCTGTTGTTTCCACAGGGCCCTACCTGGTCTCATGCTCCGGAGATCCATCACAATGTGTTTAAACTTGTCTATAGCTTTATACCTTTTCTCAGTGCAGGCACTTCTTATGCTGCCCATAACACTGGCAATGGGGATGTATTTGGGTCACCTATGCTGTATGTCACTTCTGGCAGAGGATCGTTATTTTTATTTTTACCCTTTAATAGAGGCCCTTCTGTAGAAAGGATCCTGCTATCGTCTCAGACAGGTTCCATGTATCCTGAAGCTGCTCTCAGGTGCAGGGGGCCTGGCTTCAGCCTGCACCTGCAGGCCACGTTGCATGTTTTGAGAAACCAGGTACTGTGGATGATAAAGTTGAATCCTAGTTCTCTCTGATGAATTTCTGGCACAGTTCAGGCAAAATTTGGAAGCTTGAGGTTGTAGTAGCCAATTTTGTAAATAGTTTGTATAATAAATAAAATATTTTAAAAATGCTGCCTTCTCAGCTCAGCATTCTTTTGGGGTTGTGTAGAGGGGATCAAACTCATTAGTGCTGTCTGTGTTTGAAGGGCCTCTCCAGGTCGTTTGGGTGTGTTGCTGAGGTCTGCTGCACTGAGGTTCCCCACCAGCAGCCTTTCAGGATGTCTAACTGAATGCAGGACCTTCTGGGAAGAGACAGGACTCTGGGATGGACCTTGCACGCTAGTGTGAGGCCTCTCCACAGTAGGCTAGAGAATGAACTGAAGCAGCTGGTTATGCTAGAAAGCATTTTAAAGGACTATTTTGTGGAAATCAGTAAGGTGGTTGGTACAATTACTGTTTTGTCTTGCTGTGTTGCCTGACTCGGAGCTGCAGGTATTTGTACTGCTTGTGCTTCAGTGTACTGTTCAGAGGATTAGATGAAACCAGGAAAAGAGAGGATATTTGAGTCCATTGCACCTTTTCAAGTTGTACAAAACGCTTTCAAATTGCAGGGGGGAGCAATGTACCTGCAAGTGTCTGCTAACAGACAAGGGAGTAATTAGTAAGTTGAGGACTTGTTGCCTTCAGGGGCAATATCTAATTTCTGTGATTCTCTGAGCTTGAGCTGTTCGCAGCTTTGAGGAAAAGCATTGCATTTATTACTGCTTTTACTCTGACAATTTTTGTTTGTTTGTTTTGTCAGAACTTTATTAATTGGGATAATTCTGTGACATCAGTCTGTGTCCATTATTGCTGCTGCGTCTAAAACTATGGAAATCCTTTTCTTGGGCTGTGTGAAGATTTAGTCCATCTTCTGCCATCATAGCATTTGGCTGCATGTGTGCCATATAATTAGGCAGATGTTCTCTCATATGAAACCAGCATCTACCCTTGATTCTGGTTTTCAAGCCATGAGCCCTAGCTAAATAAGCAGTGTATGTGAATTTCAGGGACTGCGTCTGTAGCACTGTGATGTGTTGAACTATTATTTAGAAACTACTTGTGGGAATAAAGCTTATATTATGCTGGTCTTGGAAAAGACGAAGGTCAGATAAAGCTGTGGCGGTCTGAAGAATCCAGAAACCGAAGTTCCAGTGTCCTCTGTAAATCTCAGAGGCTGAGAGTCTAGTGCTGCTGGAGTTGGGGTCAGGGCACTAAAAGGAGGAGGATTTTGCAAACTTGGCATGAACAAAATGTTGCGCAGCAAACCACGTGGACATATCTTTACATACCATGTCCAGAATTACTCATGAGAAGGTGTCCAAGTTGAGGCTGGAGTTTCAGAAAACACTGGTTGGGTGTGAAGGAGGGAGCCTCGCATGCTGGATTACTTTAGCATGAAGTAGGTTCTAAAGTTTCTGCCTCTCTTTGCAGGGTGCATGATGTCATCTGGCTGCCCACATTGTCCATCCCGATCACCAGTTTCTTGCGATGTCTTTGAGAGGGAGTGATGGCAGTGACCTGTTGCTGACTCCACAGCCTTCATTTATCCTTGAACCTGACATGGATTTGAGGCTGGGAGGGAAATCATGCCCATGCACTTCATTCTGGAATCCAACATGCTCCACTTTGTGTCTCCAGCAATAGCAAGGAGTTGCTTTCATATCTTCATGTCATGGATCCTTGATTCCATACAGGGCCACTTGACCTGAGAAGTGTCAAGATGTGCTGCCTGGGAAACTGCATTCAGTTCCTCTGCTAACCTTTCTGTTTGTCTCCTTATGGAGAAGGAATTTCTTCAGATGCCTGAATGAAAAAATGGGGAAATTATGCTTGATTTGGATAAGATTTCTTCTTATTTTCTTAGTGTTATGTCTGAGTTGGTCAGTTGAACTGGGCTGTAACTCCCAGTTCTCATAAGTGAATTAAGGTTTTTTTATGGTTTTGGCTGTTCTGCTACATCTTATGTCTGACTGACCTGGCACACGACAACAGAAAGAGTTTGAGCATGTGATTATGGGAACTATAAAAGGAAAACACTTACGGGAAACAGCAAAGTCCAGCAGAACTCCAGCCTGTCTTGGCATCAGCTGTATGGTGCAGAATCTGAGATTTTAAAATCCTCCTCTTAAACTCTTTCCTTGTTTATTTTTGATTTGTTTGTTGTGGGGTTTGGGTTTTTTTGACTGCACGAGATATCATAATCTCTGCTCTCCAAAGCATGAAACTTGATTGTAGGAGGGAGGTGTTACCGCATGAATGTGTTCATTTTCAGATGTAATTTGCTACAACTTTTTTTTGCAGTAAACCAAAACAGCTGTAGCTGAAGTTCACCCAAAATTCCTGATCATTCTTTTCCAGCTACCCTTCTGTGGAGACGGCATGCTAAAAAGTATGCTGAGGCGTGGGCAGTTGCACACGGGGTTGGAAGTGAGGAGTGAGGCCAAGAGCCAAGCCTCAGCCTCAGTATAAAGCTGCGATGACTAACGATGAAGGAAGCAGAGCTCTTGTACCAGATGAGGGATGGATAAACTGGAATTGGCATAATCCTGCTCCAGAGCTCTCTCTGAGGCACGTGAAGGCCAGAATGAGTTTGGGTGGTATTGGTGGAAGTGACTCTGCAGTGGCCAAAACCAAATTCTTCTCTCCCCCTTGAGGCAATTCTCTGATAAGCTATAAGAAGTGTGTTGGCCCATAACCACTCCCTGATCTAGGGATTTATACTAATGTAATGCTGAATGCTTGTAAGTTATGCAAATGTCTGAGTAGTCTTGGAAATCTCATCTCTTACCACAAGGAACAGCTGTATGGGGTTCTCTTGTGCTTCAGTAGCTGAAGTGTGAGGCTCCCTTGAGATGAGATAGTACAGCTTATGGCAATGGGTAAAGAAACACAAAGAAATACAGTTTTCTGCAGTCATCTTGGAGGATGATGAAACCAACTCTGGGGGTCTTGGATACATCTGGAGAAGTGGCCTGATGCATACAGGCTAGCTCAGATTTGCAGAGGCCTTTTATTGTGGGTGTGGAGCAGACTTGGACTCCTGCTTTGGGAAATCTGGCAGCCCCTTCTGCCTTATCTGTGACTAGAGCAGTCAGCATTGCTATGCAGCCTTCCGTCTTCTTGGCCCTTTTATACTGGGAACAACACGCAATACACTGGTGGCAATTGTAGTCATTGTTGAAACTAAAAATTACTGTACAAAAGTGTTGCCTTAGTGCCTCCTAGTAAGAGATTGGACTGTTGTTGTGCTGTGTGTCCCCACACCCAGTGAGAGGACCTCACTGACTGCTATCACTTACATTTAGGAATGTTGTCTTGTTTCCTTCTGCTCACCCTCTTCCTGTTAATCTTCTGTCCTTCCTCTCCATCTCATTTGCCATCCCAAAGTGCAGTGAGTCTCTCTGTGTTCAGATATTATCTAGTTCCTTGCACAATGGGGCCCTATTTCAAGATGAGGGCTTCTTCTAGTGCTGCACAGTATTGCTGTTAAATATCAAAGGACCTGGTTGTAGATAGCCCTAAGGCTGCCAAGTGGAGAGTCAGGGCAGATACTGGCTGATTTGGAAATGATTTTTTTCCATTTTAGAAGATTTTTGTGATGTGTACCATGGTGCCCAGGTCTGTCACGCTCCCTGAATCAGCTCCATGCTCTGGTCTGCTGCCTGACAGTCCTCTGAGCAGAACTGGGCCAGGCTCAGGGATGCTCGAGGTGCCTGGATGTAGGGATGGGGAGCACTGGGGCATCCCTCTTCTGCCAACTGGAGGTGACTGTGGCTGGTTGGCCACAAGAGGGGGGCCGATAGTCAACTTGAGCTTATCAGGTTTAACAGTGGCCAACTTCAGGTCTCTTGAAATCCTGCAGGTTGAGTTATTATTGTCTGGGGTTCTTTTTGTCCAGCAGACCTCTTAGGCTTGCAAATTAATTGGCTGGCAGATTGTCTTGCTGTGTTTTTAACCCCCAAACTGGAATGTATAAGAAGTGAGCATCTAGGCAGTGTCCCCTGATCCAGCATGAGTCCCTGCACCACTGCTCCCCTTTTCCCTTTTGTTTTCCAACAGGCAACACATTTATGATACATGAAAGGAAATTGGATTTACATACATATGACTAACCTGCAGCACTCTCTGGAGATTCAGGACAAATAGCATTGTGAGAATAATGTGCTTAATATGAACAAACAACAGCAGTAACACTAACCAGATTAGATGTGTTCCCTCAGGATCTGAGGCACAAGTTAGTCATGGGTTTGCAAGGGAAGAGTTTTAATACATGGACTGGGAATTCAGAATTGAGCTGATGTGCAGAGTGCTCTGATGTTCTCTTTTTATGGCTCATTATAATGAAAAGGACTCTTTTTATTAACTGCAGCCTCCACTAGCCTTTCTGGAGAGGCTGGGGGAGTGGAAGTTGACATGAGCTTGGATGAGTTGTGATAGGTGACTGGAGCATGCAGCAGCTCCAGGGGCAGGAGGGAAAAAGGACCCTGATACCACCCTTGGGGAACTGTCCTGGAGTGGTCCCTGCGCAGGCAGTACCTGCCTCGGACACTCTCCGCATTAGGTTGGTTTTTGAGTAGAGGTGGCTTGGCCCAGCTAACCTCACACTTTGCAGTTAGTAGTTGTCAGCTGACTATTGGAAGTGGCTTCAAAAGGCACATTGGGAATTTCTTCCTAGGAATTGGCTCTGCAGTGCCTCAGTCCTTCTGGTTCCTCTGAGCAGGTTTGAACAAAGTGGCAGAGTTTCAGAGGAGACACATACCAAGCCCATTACTGGGGTGTAATGCACTTGGTGCTGTGGAGCCCTCTTAGGTCTGAGGCTCTGAGCTTGATAGATCTGTTCCCCAGCAGTATAAGGAGCAGAGGGGAGGGCACCAGGTTGAACAGCAACAGCAGAGGGGAGGAAGGTGGCAGAGGGCCATGGGACTGGTTGTGTTGAACACAAGAAGCATCTTTAGATTCTAGCGCAGAAATGCTCACAGATCAGATGGCATCTCTGGCTATATTTCTCATCAAGATCCCTACTCCTTAAGTGCTCACTTTGGTACTGGAGGCCTAGGACTGTGTGAAGAGGTAGCCTGTGGAGGCAGATAGAGGACCAGAGCCTGATATGGTGTTGAAGTAGAAGCTTATAAAAGACCTAATGGTGCTGAGGAAACACACAGCTGCCCCTGATTCCTTTGTCTTGTCAAACAAGGTCAAAGTGGCAGGCAGCAGGGATTGAAAGGTCACAAACTCATGGCCAATCAAAGCTGTCTGCTCTACAGATGGACTGAGGAAAGCAAAAGCTTTCCTCCCTGTCCTCCTAAGGGCAGATAAAAAAGTGTAACATGCATGTGGATAATGAAAACATCCATGATTAAATAAGATTTAAAGCAAACAAACCTTCCTGCTTCAGGGCCAAAGCCTGCCTCTAATAGACACGAGTTAGAAAGAAGCTTTCTTTCTGCTTCTCTTGAAGCTAGCCACTGTCCTGTGCAGGATGCTGACTTGGAGGAGTGTTTGGCAGCTGGTGGCCCGAGGCAGGAAGGGGGAGGCAGAATCTGCTTTAATCCTTTCATAGATTTCATGCTAATTAGGGTTGAGCCAATTTAATACTTGAATAAGGAACAGACACATCCTTCACAGAACTGGGTGTTAACAGCTTTCTAGATATCCTCTCCCATATGTGGGAGGGCTACCCTCAGCATCCTGCTGTGTCTGTAAGAGGGTCTGCACAGAGAAGGGGCTTGCTCTCATGCCCTGTGGTCCCAGTGCAGAATCTTCCGTGTTCCCAATGGGTGTATCAATGTAGAGCCCCATGAAATACTTTGAGATGTCTTTGACATGTTTCCAGAGAACCTAGGTATCTGCTAGTAGCCAAATTTTGATAACATTCTGTTCCTTTGATAGCTAATTTCCTTTAAGCTCATCTGTGAGCTGTTGGATGGATGTGAGGTAATGACAAAGCCTGATACTGGAATGGAGGTGTGTTTCAGTGCTGTGTCAGGGAACCCCACACCTCTGTTCTTAGTTATCTTAGAGCTGGCAGACTCATGGCAGGGGTGTGTACATTGCTCTGCAAGGCCAACATCTGCCTTGCACCCTCTTCCTGTAGCCAGGAATCCTGCTTGTAGGTCCAAGAGCACTTATTTTTCCTCCATGGCCTCAGCGCAGGTTTGAGGAAGGGGGAGTTTCTCCTGAAGCCCATTCTTGGTGAGACCCATGGAGAAGTGGATGCAGCTGTGATTTCTTCTTTGCCTCTTTACCTTCATCCCTCTCCCTGCATCTTGTCCCCTGCCCAGTTCTCTTCCACAGTTGGTCCTTCTCTGCTTTGCTTGCCAGTGTGGCAGTGGAGTAGGCAAAGCGCCCTGATGCATTCTGTCTTGGCCTTCTCCCTTCTCCAGAAACCTACACAGGGAGAGCCCTGTCCCCAGTTTTCTCTGGCTGTCTTTTGCTTTTTTAATTAGTCCTGGTAATTTACCCTGGCACTGTTTGGCAGGGGCTGAACCTTGGCATCATGAGCAGCCAGGGTCAGCTGTCAGCCTCTGAGCCATGAGCCTAATGCAGTAGAGCAGATGTAGGTATTTTTTCCAAGTTTCCCCTGGGCAGCAGGATTAAAGTCTCTATTCTCAGTTGGGGTCCCCGGTGTAGTCACTTCCCCCTGTGTTACACAACACCCTATTAAGAACAACAGTGCAAATATGTTCATTTGGATGTGTTCCCCCAACCCTGGAAGGCCAAGGAACAAAGGCAAGGGAGGTTTCCAAAGGCTGAGGAGCTGCCTATTTCATCCAAGAGCCCTGAGATAATCCTGCCCAAGCATCCCCCTGTGAAAACGTCCTGCCGCTCTCTCTCTCTGTGGTGCCAGGGGTAAGAAGGAACATCCCGGGGGGTGTGTGGGTAAAAGAACAGTGGGGTCATGTTCCTCTTAAATCCATCTGGTTATTTGCAGACCTGAGTGGGTGCCAATGTAGGGAGAAACTATTGTGGTTGCAGCATCACCACCAGGCCTCGTGTCTGCACCTGCTACCTGAGCTAGAGGCTTCTGAACATGCATGTGTGCAGGACCATAACTTGCAAATAGAAAAGACTGATGAGGAGCCTTAAGGGGTGTCTTTGTGCTGGCAATGGAGATGGAGTTAGGGTGCAGACCATGGTCCAGGCAAACTTTCTTATTTAAATTAAAAGATGGCATGACCTGAGAACACTCTAGTGTTTTCTGATTACTACAAATGAACTGAGGGAACTTTCTGGAAATAAGGAGTCTGTGCACCCTGTGGATAATCCTAAGGTGGTTGGCCACAGAGATGAACTGCAGGCATCCTTGGCAAGCAGGAGAGGGCTTCCCCAGTGGACTAAAGGGTGCAATTGAATCCACACAAGGATCTGCTGCCTTTGTTCACCAATTACATGCTTTAGTGACAAAAGACCATAAATGAACAAAGGAATTAATTAGGTCTGCAGCAGGCCAGGTTTGGAGGCCTGCAGTGCTGAGACATTTGGAACAGGTTCAAAGGGACAAGGAGAGGAGAAGGCCCAGGCACTCTGTGTAGCAAATAGAGGTGCTGCTGGTTCTAGCCCTCAGGGAGTGCGGTGAAAAACCATCTCTGACCAGAAGAATGGTCTCCAGGAAAGAGGAGAGGCCATCTCCTGGCAGCATCTGTTTGTTCAGGCCCCTTATGAAGTGAAGTAGTTAAACAGCTTGTTAATTCACTCTTCTGACCAGCTGCAGATCCTTCATCCTTGCAAGCAACCCTCCAGGGTGGTGTGTGCAATTGTGAGCCAGCTCCTATGGTACTGGTGCTCTCAGCACACTAAATGATCCCGTAAACTGTTGGCAGCACTGGGGAGCTGAAGGGCATGTTGCAGCTGTCTGGCTCATCTCTAGTAAAAAGCTCACAGCAGGTCCTTTCCATCTGCTTTGGCCCAGGAGTGACCCTTACAAACCTCCTCTCCCCTGCAGTTGCCTCAGCAGACAGTGGAAGGGCAAGACAGAAAGAGGGAAATCTCCAAAGCTATGGGAATAGAAAGGTCTGACTCCATGGAACCTCTTACCCCAACACCCACAGGTGCTGGGTTTTTGCAGTGCTACCTAACCCCTGAGCCTCAGCTTCTGTGTCCCTCCTCTCACCTCTCTGTGTACCTCCTGCTCCCATCTCTGGACATTGGTGGAAGCTTTGGATGGCATCCAGCCGGAAGAGAGCCTGCCCCAACTCCACAAGCAGACTATGAAGGGGCACCCACATTATGAGTGGAGCTCTCAGCACAGCAAAATCTGAGGAATGCTTGTGCTCTAGATGATGTGTTGAGGGGGTCTTGGAGCCTAAATTTAGGGGGAGAGAGTGGGTCAGTAGTGGTAAATCACTGCAAACCACTTTGGGCAGCTGCTCTCCTAACCCCCTTGCACCCTAGAAGCATTAAGTCTGTTTGGGAAGTGAGTTGAAGAGTCCTTTCCCTACCTGTAATTTTAGCAGACTTCAGGAATTCAGGGAGATGGAAGGGTGCGCTTGGCCCTCACTGGAGGAAGTTTCAGCTCAGCAAGGGTGTTTGAGACAGCTGAGTTGTGTATCATGCGCCAGGCTACACCAGCTGCTCTGGAGTCAGGACTCAAACCACGACCAGACTTGGTCCCCATTCCAGACTTTTCCTTCACCTCATTTGTTAGCGGCTTTGAATGCAAGTTCTGAGGCCTGTATGTGGAGGCCTGGCTGGCCTGCAGGGCTCCTATCCAGCTGCCCTTGTACAATCCTCCTCCCATGCAAGCCTGGCTGAATGTAAGCACTGGGGGGAATGTGCCAGGTATCCAGGTTTTGGTGCCCTTTCTCTCCAGGTTACAGCAGTTGTTGACTTGAACAGAGGACAGGCTATTCTTGTGGCACAAGTGAGTTGGATGTGTCCCAGTACGACAAAGAGGTGCAAGGTTTGCCTTGCAGAGGCAGGTCATTCATGAGAGATGACCCCTCCTCCTGCAAAATAAGCTTGTGCAGGTAATGTGGACGAGGAGCAAGAAACAGCCTGTAAAGGAATAGGAGGATGGTGGAGAGAAGCTTGGAAAGGTCGCCAGGCCTGCAAATGCAAAGATGTCTAGGGGCCACATAGAGGGGCTCCACTGTAATGTTTGGTACCATGCCCAGCTTGAAGTTTTAGCACCATTTAATATGCTGGACCAGCCTTGGCCTCAGTCTTGTTTGGCTTGATGGAAATTGTTGTCATGTGGACAACATGTACACATGTCCTGTGTACAGTATCATCATCACTCTTTAATTCCTCCAATGAGGTGTTGCAAACAGATATACATGTGTTGTAGCCATGTTTTGTATTTGGATTTGTCCCTGGAGACAGGCAGTGATAAGTACTAAGAGCTGTTTAGATCCCTAATGATTGTGGTTTTGTACTGATTTCTAGCAAGAGCAGAAGACACGATGCTGGGGAAGAGGCTGCTTCCCTGGACAGAAGAATCCCATTGGGCTGGGGAAGGGACTGTGACCTAGTAATACCCTCTGAGCTGCTGGAGTTAATGACCAGGCTAAGGTTACTGGTAGTGTTACCTGACAACTGCTAATTGGATTTGCCCTTATTCAGCACCTGCCCCTGGGATTGTGCATGGCGGCTGCAGAGACATATCTCCTGTGGAAAGAGGCTGTTGTGATTCATGACCACTGATGAATGAGAAGGAAAAGGAGAGGAGGAGAAAGCTGCCAAGGCTTTAACTTTGGTGAGTGCAGAGGTTCAGCTTGGTTTGGATCCGCCAGTGAGAGGGGAAGGGTCCTTCACTAGTCAGAGTGTTAACAAGCCAGAGGTGAGCTTGGGTGATCAGGACAGCCATGGCTGCATTGCATAAATCCAGCTAAAAGTGCCAGAAAAACCTTCCAGGGAGATGAAATGTCTAAGTGTCATCAGCTCTGCAGAGATAATGAGAACTAGAAAAGCATCAGGAGGTAAAATGGCACAGATCTGTGAAAACAGGCTTGTGGGCACAGGATCTTTGTGGATCCATGCTGACTGTGGGGCCAGTGGAGGGGGGTGTCCATGTGTCCAGGTGTCAAGTGTTTATGGAGGAGCTGTAGGGTTCATCCTCCTCAATCTCGGAGGCTGTTGGCTCTGATGGAACAAAGTCTTCCTGCCAAATGATGTGTCTATGTGTCCCTCTTCCCCACTTCTTCAGTCATCTTGAACAGAAAGCAAGAAATTGAGGGAAGCAGCAAGGGCCAGATCCACTATAGCTTTGTTTGTGCGGTAACTGTGAGTGAGGGGGACAGCCCTCTTTTTCTGCAGGCTTAGCCTCTTGAACACAGCCCTGTAACTTGGGGGTTGAGGGATCCCCTTGGCAACTGAAGCCAGGACGTGTAGGCATGAGCATTATGCAGATCTATGGCTGTCACATCTCCAAGAGAGGCACCCCTAGCTCCTCTGGCAGTCACCTCTTGCTGCAAGGGTGGCCAATGGCCACCTGTGTTAGTGCTCATATTAGAGTAAGCAACACTGAAGCAGGCTGCTCGGGGAGACTGTGGAGTCTCCATCTCTGGAAGGGTTAAAATATTCATCCTAGACACATCCCTAGGGGTCCTGGCCTGAGCAGTGGGTTGGATGGGACCATCTCCAGATGTCTTGTCCCACCTCAACCAGTCTGTGGTTTTGTGGGAATGCACCAGGGGGTGCTCTCTACTGCCAGGACTACCTGCTTGCTTGGCCATGGCCAGGAGGTTCGTAGGTAGCTAAGGCAAGGACAGCAGGAGCCTGTTTCCTCCTCACCTCCATTGCAAAACGAGAGTGATGGTGCTCTTCACTGTTCCTTGCAGGGCTGTGGCTGAGCCCTGCCGAGTAGAAGCAGTCCTGAGGACTGCTAGAAGCCATCTAAGCTGCTGTCTCTGGGCACTGTGGGGGTGAAGCTGGCTTGCTTCCACTCCTCCTTAAAGGAGGCAGAGCTGTAAAGCAACATGGAAGTTAAACACCACTTGGCCTGAACTGGTGGGGGCAAGGGCAGGTTTATTTATCAAAATAGTGATGAAGCGTCTGATCAGGGTCTGTTTTTCTAGCAGCTTCCTTGCTGCTGCCCTGAAATGTTGTGGTGAAAGGCAGATGTCCTTGTACCTGTGCCCAAAGTATGCTCCCAAAGGCTGTGTTACCAGCCTCAAGAGAAGCTCTGTGCAGACTGAGAGATCTCAGCCTGGATTAAGTGGCAAAGGCAAATCCCCGGCTTTGGGAAGTGCACACTTGACCTTTACCTCAGCAGAGTTATGCTTTCCCTTGTGAGGAAGCGTTAGCTTAGCTGATGAACAAAGCACTGGCTGTCATGAGTGAGACCTGCCTGCCTCACAGAGGGAGGGCCTAAGCTAGGGGTCAAATTTATGTTCTGGAGGAGAGAAAGAGACAGCAGACCAGTGACATGGAAGCTTAGAGGTGACCAGCTCAATTTACTGAGAAAAACAAAGCTATATTGCCTCCTCTTTTGTTGAAGTACACTGAGTTGGTCTGGGCAGATGTGGGCCTGCTGGCACATACAGATGTGAGGGGCAAAATTGCTCGGTAGGACTGAAATGATGTTTTGAATCCCCTTTCACTCCTTATTTCCTATCCCATTCTCCTCTGTCATTGTCTTGCAGTGCCTCTTGTCCTAAATTGCTGCTAGCACCTTTGCAGGTGCTCCAGGTCCTGTGGCAGAAGTACTCAGTAACAAGCTTGGCCTTAGTATGGACTTTATACAACATCATATGTGCTTAGTGGTAAGTGCAGCTAAACCTGCTTGTTTTCCTTAGGCAGTGGCATGCATACAGCTCTTGCCTTAATTCAGACATTTTCTCCTACAGTATGCCCTTTGTCCCATATAACATGCCTCACTCTGGTGTCAGAAGGCCCAGCAAGAGTATGGACAAACAGAGTGGGTGTGTGGGGTGGTCTCTTTTCCACTTTATACCTGAGGGCTGAAGACAGATTGTTCATTTGAGATTACTGAAGCAGCCTGCACCAGAACCAGAACTGAACTGAAGCCCCAGCCCCATTATCATGGACTCTGTTTAGAAGTTGTCAGATCTCTACGCTGATGCTCTTCTGTGCTTTCACCTAAGTCAGGTAGTTCTTCTTTCCAGTTTTGGTTTTGTTGTTTTTTGGTTTTGGGGTTTTTTTGAGAGCTCTACAGCCTCAGGACCAGGCTTTTGAAACGAATACGTAAGAATGAAGAATCTGAGTGAGTGCAAGTGCTTTTGTATCATCATCACTGCAGATAAGTGTTTGAAGGTTTTGCTTTACCTCTGATCTTCATGTCCATCCTTCTTCAGCCTCCTCCACTGGAGCTTGGAACCACTTTGAATAAGTGCCTCAAAAGAGGTAGCTCAATATTACTGAGAGCATGTGCATTAGAGAGGAAAGAGATTGACTCAGATTGAACCAATGACAGAATTAGATCTGACCTAGGCCTTCTGAAGATTTTGTGGGAAGGAACCACCACTATGTTACCAAAGCATTCCTGCGTGCTGGGGGGACAAAGCTATCTCCCATTTCATCAGTTATACTGGTCTTCTGTGTCTCTTGCCTCTGTGTCACCCACACCTCCAAGTATCAGCTGTGTTTCTTTTGGCAAAGGATGGCTGAGAAGAGACCAAAATCAGAGTATGTTACTGAATGCTTGCATGGGAGGTCTGTTGTTAGCACAGGTGTGAGAGATGCACATCTGAGAAACTAATATGATGAGAGGAACTGTGCATGTGAAAAAACTTAGGGCAGCAGGCCACGTTCCTCCTTTAGATCTGCCTGGTGCTGACAAACCCACTTGTGGCAACTCGATGCTGATCTGGACTTTGCTGAGAGCAAAAGCCCTGGAGGCTCTTCGTGGCTGATTTCTGCACCGAACAAAGGTGATGTAGTCATTTATCCTCTCTAGCGCATACGGTGCAGAATCCCAACCAATTTTCTGAGCAGATGGTGTTTCTGGAAGGTGTTTGGCTGAGGCTTAGGCTTGGTGCAGCTGTGTCAGCGGGTTCTGGGGTGGGAAGGGCACTAGATTTTACTTGCCTGTTTCCCTTCTAGAGCCTTGCTGACACAGCTTCCTCCACCAGTAAGGTCAGGAAGAGGCAGTTCAGTTTCTGGGGCGGGGGCAGGGTGGGAGTGGGGGGGGGGGCCGAGGTGGGGGGCAGTGCAGCCTGCATGGAGCGTGAGAAGGGCACCAAACCATCCTGTTAGCCCAGCTGCTTCCTCCACTAAAGCATCGAGACAGAGTTTCTACCATACCCAGACTGTTTGGAAACATGTTGATAAACTTCCAAATGTCTGTTTTACAATCCAGATGTGCTAGCCTTGGCTGTAAATCCTCATTTGAAGAACAGGTGTGCTATAATGTTTCTAGCAGTGGTTCTAAAGCCAGCTGGAGGCTTGAGCTAAGCAGAGGCCAAGGGGATGGTGCCATATAGGATATGGATACTGGGGCAGGCACAGGTGAGGCAGGGTACAATGGGTCAGCTGTAGTTCACAGCAATTGAGTCAGACTGCAAGAGAAGAAAGGGGCAAAACAGAACATCCCTCAGCCTCCAGCATCTTCTTAACAGCACTGGAGCCATCTGAGAAGAGGCTGCCCTGGCTATGTGGCCAACAAGGATGCATCTATGGGGTGCATCAGCATTGGCTGGATTTGTCCTGGTGAGGAGGCACAGGGCTAGAGCTGGCCACCAGCCACTGCGGTATTTTCTGTGGTTGGCCTCAACATCTCCAATAGTCCAGGAGTCACTGCAGGTCACAGCAGCTCCCTGCTGGCATTGCTGAGAAAATTTTAATGGGGCAGCTCTTTCCTTGGGCCAAATTTCCCTTGTGCCTTTGGCCTGAAAAGCAAGCATCCCCCTGGGCTGAGGAAGGTGGCCTGCTGCTGGGTCTGGATCTGGCTCCCAAAAGCTGTGCTGGGGAGAACTGCAGTCCTAGAGGGAGGACTAGCAGCTGCAGTGGGCTGCCAGAGAGGTGGGCACCAGTGCTCTGATCTAGGGAGGAAGCTAGTCCTGGGTGCAGGCTGGCAGCAAGCCTGTGGGTGATATGGATAAGACAGGGCACAAGGTGTTGATACTACACTGCCTTATCTACACATTGTGCCTGCAGGCTCAAAGGTGAGAACCACACTGATGGGCTACTCCTCTACCCCACAAAGTCCCCAACTTGCCCTTACATAGGATTTTACTCCAGTGGGTGATTTGTAGCCTAAGGGCTTTGTCAGTGATGCTCATACCCTCCAGAACTCCCACATAGCTGAACAAGCTTGCAGTAAAGCAGAGGCTGACTGAGGGCAACAAGATAGGCAGCATGTGCCATAGGGACAGTTGCCTCTGCTGAAAGTGGGTAGCAAGGCAGGTCTAACTCAGGCCAAGGGCAGCTCTGAGGAAAGCCAAGGACCCTGTTGGCTCTATCTCCTCAAGTAACAAGAGACAAAAGTGGCACTGAGAGGGGCAAGCACAGACAGTATTTTCTCCTGCACCTGGGGTGGCCCTGGCCATGCTCTGTGCCCAGCCAAGAGCCTTCAGCATCCCCTGGTCTCTTCTTGTGGGCATAGGCAAGCTGTTGCTGTTGCTCCATTTGTGTCTGCTCCCAGACTGCACTCCTGGCTTGTTCAAACATCTTTCCTGCTCTGTACTTCTGCCTACCTGCCTTCCTCCTGTGTTTCTGTGGCAGGAGCTACCTGTAGACCAGCACAGCTCACACAGCCAGTGCAGGAGCAGGCAGTTCTGTCCTAATGCTGATGTGAAGTTGTTCCCCAGGGACATCAAAACCTCCCTGTTTCCTTCAGCCATACAACCCTCCAGAACATGCTTCCCTTGGCTCAGGGGATGGGAGGGAGGAAGGAGAAGGTCTCTCCTTCCTCGAAGCAGCTAGTTGCCTTCTCAGCTGTCACCAGTGCCATTGGGACTTGCCAGTCTTGAGGGAACACAGGTGACCTTGTAAGTTGTTGGCACTTCTGAACATTAGAGCTGTGTGAGGCTACCTTGCCTGCTCAGCTGGCCTAAGAGAGGGGAAGGGGAGAGAAATAAAAGGCAGAGGCATGACCTGAAAGTGAACGCCAGAGCTCAGCTGGAAGGCAGGTAATTTTTGGCAGAGAGGACAGGCTTACATTGTCCTTGCTTTTGCACTGAGCTCCAAACCCAGATCTGGGAGAGACAGAAGAATCACGAGGGCCATCTCTGTAATCCTGTTATGGATTTTTGTTCTGTGTCTGGAGTAGCCCTTGACTGGGTGGGAAGTGGATCCCAAGCTCCTTTTCCTTCTCACTAGGTGATGGCTTGATGTGGTATGGCATGGAAAGGGGCTTTGGTCCTCTTCTCTGCAGTTGCCCTGCATTTATTTCTTTGTTCAATTCTCATTCATTATTGTTCTTTTTTTCTGTAAGAGTCTTGGCCCTTTCTTAAGGCTGTGTGCCACATCTACGTGTAGAGTGGGTGACAAACAGAGTCAGGATGGCAAATGGTGAGGGAGATTTCTGAAGCTGTGATGTCAACAGAGAGCTGGATTCCCAGCCTGTGAAGTCATAGCTGGGAAACTGAGTACTCAGCCTAATCCCAATAATTACCCAATGGGACTGTAAAGCATCAATGAACTAGTCCTTTACTTGATGACTGACTGCTTTAGCTCTAACACACTCCACCTAATAATTGCCACTTTTTGCACTTCCCTAAGATTCACTTATTAATAAGCTATTAAACATCCACTTGAAATCACTGCATTGTAATGAGCTGAAATCACTGCTCACACAGCTATTTCAGTGACTGAATTCATAGGAAAGCACCTAAAATCTTGTGATGAGAAGCAGGCATGAAATTTCAGAACAGCAGAGTATCAAAAAAAAAAAAAAAAACAAAAAACCAAACCCAAAACCAAACAAACCCCCCAGAAATAATGTCAGCTCCACTGATCATTTTCATTTCAGGGTCTATGTGGCCATCGTAAGTTTCCCTCTGATGTGCAAAGCTGATGAGTTGAAGGACTCCACTCCATGTTGCCTATGATCTAGGCAGCCAAGTTGAAGGTCTTAAGGAAGGAACAGTAACTTGAAGGAAATTAAAGTCGCTGCTTTTTAGGAAGACAAGTTTGGAATTAGAAGCAGGGATGAAATTAGTTGAACACCAAACACTCAGTAGAATTCAAGGTTTGATCAAAATTTGATTTTTTTTTCTGGTATTTTTGTTGTTTAAGATAACTTAAAGGAAATGTGGGGCTTTTGACAGAAATTCAGTGTAGGAGGAATTTCTCAGAAAGAGCATATTCAGTGCAGTTGTGGGATCATTTGTTTCTTCTATCCCTGCTGTTCGGTCATATTGCTTGGGTATCTATCTATCTTTTCTCCTTGTTGAGGGCTCCTTGGGAAGCACTGCCTGTGTATTGGTACCAGACACCAGGAAGAAAGACTTTCCACTGAGAACACCATGTTCTTCCTGCACATCCTTAAATTGTTAATCCCTCTTCACTGTTGCCTTCCAGTCTGTGACAAGCTGACATTCAATGGCTGTCTTCAGAAAAGCCTCCTGGCATTAGGACTCCCGCGAAAAGGGGAAGAGAAGGTTAGGGAAATTCACACTATTGAGGCCCTTTCTACGCTTCTCTCAACAGTGCCCTAAACACAAGAGGAAGGCTCTCTTTTTGTGTGTCAGAGCCCTTAAAAATGTCAAGAGGTTCTGCACCATTCCTTCCTTTCCTTCCTTAGTAAGGAGAGCTAACTAATGAGCACTGCGGTTGAAGCCCCCCATCAGGCTGATGTCCTGAGCAGGCTTGCTCCTGCAGGGAATGTGTGACGGAATGGGTTTCCTGGTCAGGGCTGCCTCTGTGCTTCTGGGAGATGCTCAGGCTTTCCTGGTTTCCAGGCTCCTCTTCCCACCACATGGGGTTCCACCGGTGGTATGGAAGAAGCAGAGAGGCTAAAGCAGCCTTCTGGGGAGAGAAGAGATTGCAGTTGGATCACTGCAAACAGGACTTAATTAGTTATAAATGGGAAAGGTTCCCCTGAGTCACATTCTAGCTGTGGTGGGTTTTGTTTTTTTTGTTTTGTTTTGTTTTTTTTTCTCCTGAAGAGTTGCTGAAGGGGCTTGAAATAGCGTGATGGATAAATAAGGAACCAGCTGTGCTCTGCAGCCAGTACCACCAGAGCCTTTCTGTAGCAGCAGCTCACAGCAACACCCTCTCTGCTTTGCTGCACTCCTGTCCTTTGGGTTTTACCATCTGGTCCTGCTCTCCAGGTTTCTTCTTCCTAGTGCTATGTTTTCACCTCCTGTTGTAACCTCTTTTCCACCGTGTGGTCTTGGCTGTGGTAAAGCATGGGCATATGTTTAGACAACAGCACATCCAAGGAATCCAGTTGTGGGACACCCGCTTAGCTGGTCTGTGCCTCCCTCTTCCACCTTGGACATGGTTCTGTTTAAATGAAAGCACAAGAAACAATAAAGCCAGCAAACCCTGGCTTTTGACTACATGCTGGTAGACAGGTTTTTTTTCTGTTTTCTGACAACAAACCATCACTTACAGGGCTTGCAGCTGCCTGATGACCTCCTCACAGGAAGAAGCCAGGACGTACCCTAAGGCTCTGATGGATACATCAAGAGCAGGTAGAAGTAGCTGGAGAGCCACAGTGTGTGTCTGACTAGAGTGGTTTGTCTGTGGAAATGGTGTCCATGGAGGATTTCATGGAGGATTTGCTGGCTGTGTTTGCAAGTTCAGAAGCTGCTTTTCCTACTTCTCTCACGCCCATGGTTAGAGAGGTCCTCTCTTGAGGTGTCTCTGCAAATGCTGCTTCAGAGTTGTTTCTCCATCCAGCTACACAGGACAGCTGTGTCCTCCCTCATAGTGTGAGATGCCTTTTTTTTCAGAGAAAGTGTGAGTTGTGTTTTTAAGATGCAGGCTCCACATCCTATTTTCAAGCCAATATGGCTGGCCAGCTCTCCTCTGCCCTTCAGCCCAGAGCTGGGGGAGTGGTCCTTCCTTTGTGGGAGCTGCAGGCAGCTCCTGAATCTGTGGAATGTGTCCCATCTGCAGCACAGCATGTTAGGGGGCTGCACACAGTGGAGGAAGAAACACATGTGGATTGTGAACCTTTCTGAAGGGAAAGAAAAAGGACTAATTAATCTAAGGGATATGATGCCAGGAGCCACATCTGGGGGCCAACTGGCCCTGGAGGCATGGCTGCCACATGCGCTCCCCCTGAGGAGGTCATGCAGGGGTGGTGTGGACCCAATGGGTAGGAGAATGAGGATAGGAGGGTTCCTGCCACAGAGGGAAACCCATCAGTACAATGCTGAAGAGCCCCTTCTCCCTACCCTTTGAGAAGGCTCATGGAGATACAACTCATGTTCATCTCTCCGGGGCACAGCCCACCTCTGGCCCTGTGCCTTCCATCCTTAGCTGCCCAAGCACTCTTCCTCCTCAGCTACAGTGGTGGCAGGCAAGAAGGGCCATGCCATCAGCACAGTCCACCTCTGCTCCTCTCTTCTGCAGGGTCCAAGGAGCCCATTCTGTTCTGTGCTGGCTTAGTGCCCTTGTCCCAGAAAGCACAGCCTTGGAGAGGTGCTACAACAGCATTTGCCCTTGGCGTCTCCTCTGGTGTCACCTGTGCTGCCTAGATGCTCATGCAGTCAATTAAGGGGAAATGAAGGCAGCAAAGAGCCCTTTGAGCTGCCCACCCGCAGCTTGCCCTTCTCTGGAGGAGCCCTGAGTTCCCTTGCTGTTGGGAGCTGTGCTGTCAAACCCTGTTTGCTGCCTCATCCTCTCTGTGCTGCTCCAGTTGCTTCCTGGGTGCAGGTTTGATCCCTGCGGCGAGCCGCCCAGCCATGCACACTCTGCCTGCATGAGTTCCTGAGAAATGAGGTATTTCATGTTTGCCTGCTGAACCCCCACTGAGCAGCATTCTGAAGCCCAACCCACGCTACAACTCCACATGCACCCTGTGCTTCCCCTTTTCATAGAATCATTAGGTTGGAAAAGACCTTAGAGATCAGCAGCTCCAACTGTACCTGTCTGCTACTAAATCACATCGCCAAGCACCTCATCTACCTGCCTTTTAAACACCTCCAGGGATAGTGACTCAACCACCTCCCTGGGCAGCCTTTGGCCAGTGCTTGATAACACTCTCTGTGAAGTCATTTTTGCTAATGTCCAATCTAAACTTCCCCTGACACAGCTTGAAGCCATTCCCTCTTGTCCTACCACCTATCACCTAGGAGAAGGAACCAACATCCACTTCTCTGCAAACTTCTTTTAGGTAGTTGTAGAGAGAAATAATGTCTCCCCTTAGCCTCTGGGCTAAACAACCCCAGTTCCCTCAGCTGCTCCTTGTAAGACTTGTTTTCCGATGGGTTTGTTTTTGGGTATGGTAAAATATGAAATGAGCCATGCAGACATGGGATCAAACAGTGCCGGCACCTCCCTGCAAAAGCAAATGAGCGTTTGTGTGTGTGAGCTGCGAGCTCAGTGTCCAGCTCCTGGGGGTTACTGTAAACACAGAGTGAAGCTGATTCAAGAAGCAATGCCAACTCCCTGGGCTGGAGTCCACCGCAGCCAGAGGCAGCTGCGAGAGGTACTGGAGGGCTGCCGATGGCTTTGTTGGGTTTGCACATCTCATTGCCTGACCCTGTTAGGGAGGCATGGGCAGCCCCATCACAGTCGGGGGCCCCAGATGCAGGCTCCTGTGAAGGTGTGGTTCCCTGGGGTGACCCAGCACCTCCGAGGAGGAGGAATACACTTGCACCCTGACTAAGCCTGTGCTGGGGTTGCCTGCTCTAGCTTTGGGCTCTGCTCAGGCTCTCAGCTGCTTTGTTTATGGCTTTGTTTATGGCATTGATAATTTTCTCTAGTCAGGTTTAGGCACAGCATTCTTTCCACTGCTACATAAGAAAGTAATTAGGTGAGGATGGAAAGGACATTCCTCTTTGTTCTGATCCTCTTCCTCAGAACAAAGACATGAGACACGGCTTTTATCGGGCACCGTTCACGGCATGCAGGGCCATGCAAGCACCTGCCCAAGTGGTAGCTTTGCCCTGGTGGGGCAGGCGGGTGAGCCGATGGCATCTCAGGAAGTGCCACTGCACCCACAGGTATTTCCTCTGATGCTGCTGCCCTGTAAACCAGCTGCCAGTTCCAAAGTCAAAGCCTGAACCCACTCAGCCCCATTGCACATACTCTCCTGCCGAGTCACTTTTCTCCCTTGCCTTCTAGACTCCAGCCGGCAGGGATGTGCTGGGGTCCTGCTCTGCTCCAGACCCAGTGACAGGGGATTAATTTACAGTGTTTATGCTCCTTTCCCAGCTTCCCACACCCCAGAGGGCAGGCAGCAGTGTCCCAGTCCCAAGGAGGGGACAGTTGTGGTCCAAGAGGACCTAAAAGCCAAGGGGCAGTGGGAAGAAGGGAGCTGGAACCACTCTTTTCAAATGGGAGAGGCTTTAGGAGCATGGGGGGCTGCTGGACACTTCTGCCATGAAGATTTTGAAAAACAGTGAGGACCATGGGAGGCGGCATCTGCAGTGGGAGAGGCTGAAGTGAGAGGATTGCCAGTGGAACCAGGTGTTGCAAGGGGCTGGGGGAGCAGTGGGCACAGGAGAGCCACCATTCTGTGTGGCAGCCACACCATGCATCAAAAGGGACAAAAGAAATCAGAGAAATTAATGGGCTAATACCACTATTTGCCTTTTAAAGCCAGCGGCTGAGATCTAGCAGAAGGTGCCCCTACCCCATGGGCTGCTGGAAGACATGAGGGTACAGACAAAGGAATTCCTCATGTTCTCCCACGGGTATTGAGCTGCTGTGCTCAGGGTTGGAAAGTTGAGTGAGGTGCACTTTTCATCTCCCTGAGCTTGTCATGATGAAAATGGGTTGGTAAGCGTTACTGGCCACAGAACCCATTGCAGGGACACACACTAGTGAGCATGTCTTTCCTGTAAGCACCTACCTCCTTGTGTGCAGAGATGTGGTGAGGGGTCTTTAGCCACACACCGCAGACACCGCTGCGGGCCAGAATGAACCCACCCCTAAAACAATGCATTGCTGGGCTAGGAGTGAGTCTGCTCCACTCTGGGAAGATTTGCTCCTCACCTGAGTTGACCAAGGGCAGCAGAGATGTGGCAGAGGACAAGGACAATCTGATGCATTAGGCTGAAAGGGGATGTCTGCCCGTTCTTCTCCTTCCTCCTACTCTTCCTTCAAGTCTTTCTCAGCCCACATAAAGCAGTCATTTCAAATCGTCCCTCGACCTCGAGGTGCGCACACAGAGACGGGACGGACATGTACTACTCGATGATCCTGTGGGTCTTCTCCAGCCTAGTGATACTGTAAGCTGGTGGGATACGTCTCCTGAAAGATGTCTCAGCCTAAAAACCCGGAGCTTTTAGGTGGGTTCTTTCCTAGCCTGGAGCTACACAAGCGAGAGCATAAAGACTTGGGTTTGAGGGGATCTGAAAGCCCTGTAGCCAGGGTGGGATTCCAAACAAGGTTCTTCCCATCGCCGCGCCTCCCTCCCGTGAGAAGCGACCGAGAACCCCAAAGGGCTAGCGGTTCCGGTGCTGCTCCAAGAGCCCCATATGCCGGGGGCGTCGGGATGTCGCCCAGGTCCCCGCGCCTCCCGCTCCGCGACACCCACGCCGGGGGCTGCTCCCCGTCCCCGGGCGCCGCGGGCTGGGGCTCCGGGGGCTGCACGGCCGCTCCCGGGCAGGCGGCGGACGGGTCTCCCGGTCAGGCAGGGGTTAAGGCTTCTCTGCCGTAGTTTGTTTCCCTTTGCCAAAGTGGGTGTTGCTGGAATGTCTCCTCTCTGAAGGAGGGGGGCCGAGCCGCGTCCTCCGGAGTGTGTGCGGGGGGGATGTCAGCATCAAAAAGACACAAAAGGGGGAGGTTTCCAAAAATAAAACCCTCCATCCCCTCCGGGCGCTGCCAGTGCCAGAGGCGGGCGCGAAGGTGCTCGGAGCTGCCCGGGAAGCTCGCCGGCAGCCCGGCGAGCGCGACCGGCCGCCTTCCTCCTCCTCCTCCTCCTCCTCTTCCTTCTCCTCCCGCACCCCAGCCCCGCCGTCCGCGCCCCGGGTCCCGGAGCGGGATGGGGCGGTGAGCGGAGGGCGGAGAGCCAGCGGTGCCCGCCGAGGATGCCGGCGAAGCGCTGAGCGCTCCGCGCCGCCCGCCACCGGCTGACACCATGCGGGGCGCCGCCGCCGCCGCCGCCGCCGCCGGGCTCCTCCCGCTCACCTTCGCCGTCCTGCTGGGCTTGGCCGGCTGCCGGCCGGACTCGACGGCGGGACCGGAGCCGCGGGGCGCCGCGCGGCGCCCGTCCCCGGTTCCCGGCTCCCCGCCGCCCGCGCGGCCCCTCCCCGGCGCGCTGCACGTGCGGCACGGCGCGGCGGACGCCGCGGGCGGGAGGAGCCCCGCGCCCCGCGAGCGGGCGGGCGACGCCGGTCCCGGGCGCAGGAGCGGGCCGGAGCCCTCCCGGCAGCGGCAGGTCGGCGGGACGAAACCCCGCGTCGCGTCCCGCGCCAAGGAGCCGAGCGGCAGAGGGAGGATGACGGGGTGAGTGCCGCACGGACGGTCCCCGCTCCGCGCCCTCCCCCCGGTACGCGCCGGGCGGGCGGGCGGGACGTGGCTTGCGGGGCGGTGTCGGTGGAGTCGCCGTCCCTGGGGGCGTTCAAAGGACGGGTGGATGAGGTGCCGAGGAGCGCGGGTTGGTGATCGATGGGAACGATTGGGCTCGATGATCCCGGAGGTCTTTGCCAGCCTGGCGATGCTGTGGTTAAGCGCCGCGAGCGTGGCGGAGGTGCCGCCCCGCTGCCCGGCGCCGGGGCAGGTGCAGACGCGCCGCTCCCGCGGCTGCCCGTGCCCGTCCCGGGGAGCCACCGGGGCCGTGGTCCGCAGCTTCGCTCGGCTCTGCGGGTTGGAGCCTGGCCGCTCTCCCTTGCGGGTACCTGGTCTCTCGGCTCCCTCCTCCCGCAGCGAGCCCCGCGTAAGCGCCCCGCGTGGCACCTTCCCGTGGCTGGCTCGGCTGGGGAGGCTTCCTATGACGTGCCTGGCAGGGCTGCTTCCAGCTCCAGGCTCTGGCTACAGACCCGTGGAAGTGGAAGGGAGATCGTGTGGCAAGGTCGGTTGCTCCGCAGGGAAACGAGCCTGCGAGCAGGATGACTGGTGCGGTACTGATGTATCCTTTGGCCCTGGGGCCCTGCTGCGGTGCCCTCTCTGCTTCCCTGTGGCTGAGGGACCTCACGATGGGCTCTTCTGCCACCTGCGAAGAGCTACTAAAGCCGTCACAACAGACAGTTTGACCGACCCGTGTGGCAGCACGTGCCCGTTCTCTGTGTAAACCGTGCCAAGGGAATACGATTTACACTAGACATAAAGAAGAACTGGTGAGGCACTGGCACAGGTTGCCCAGGGAAGCTGTGGCTGCCCCATCCCTGGAGGTGTCCAAGGCCAGATTGGATGGGGCCTTGGGCAGCATCATCTTAGTGGGAAGTGTCCCTGCCAAAGGCAGGGGTGTTGGAACTAGATGATCTTTAAGGTCTCTTGCAACCCAAGCTATTCTATGATACTAAGGGCAGACTCTGGGCTTACTCTTCTCTGATGTGGGCAGTAATGTCTTCTGCTAACATTGTGTGGAGCTTCACTAGAATACAAAAGGCAAGTCAGTCTCTGAAGTTTCTCTCTCCCATACTCACCTCCTTGGAAAATTTCAAGACGGAGATATTATATTCTCTGTGACAGTCTGCATACTTCAACAAATACACAGAAGCAACAAACTTCCTCCATTTTGTTTGATAGGTAAAGTATTTATCGCTAGCACCTACTCAATAGCAGGTGGTCCTGAGCAGATTTTGGCTTACCCAGTCCATTAGCCTTGGATTGTCAGCCAACCAGAGCAGGGCCCTTGGGAAGATCCGGTGCTGCTCAGTCGGGTTTGGGCTTTTTGAGCTCAGAAGGATTTTAAGTTTCCTGCAAAGTGTTGTCAGCATTACTTTGGGATTACATGGTGGCTGAGTTGCATTTGAGTCACCTGAGATGTAGCCTGTTTCTTTTCAATGACTACCGTGAATATTCTCCACTAGATTTTTGGGATGTATCTGCCTCCAGTGACAATGGCTGGACTGCACTACTGTCAGGAGCAGGCAGGCAGCACCAAGGTTCATGCTATTTTCGAAAGAGTGCCGAATCTTTTTGCAAGTAGCTTTCTTCCGTGGCTTAACAGAAGGTGTAAATGGAAATGGTTGATCCAGCACTTAACAATCTGTTGACCTGTTATCAGCTAGATTTGTCTGCTTTGGGTATCGGACAGTGCTGTTGCCTCCAATCTTAGGGATAGAGTCATTTGTCTTGGTGCTGTGTTCCCCACACAGGCTGTGAGGCCCTAGAAGATGAGGGCTGGGGATGCGGAGCTTTCTCCAGTCCCCAAGAACTTGAACTCTGGAAAGTGCATAAAATGACTTCTTGTTGGTAGCTTTCCATCTCTTCTGGAGCCCAAATTGGCACTTTTTAACCTTCTCTATGACCTACTGCCTTTGGAGCTTATGAGAAAGCCTAGCTGAAGTAATTGTCTGTGAGTAACCACATGGCGTTACTTCTTATGGAAAGCTAGCTGCTGCTGCCTCCAACCATTCAGTGAGACTCTATCCTTCCACTTCATCCATCTTATTACACCCATTCTGCACCAGACACATTTCCATCCAGGAAACTCAGGGCCTCTAAAAAACTTCATTTCATGATGTTTCTTTTTTTTTTTTGCCAGGTTGGATATTTTCTGTTCTGCTATTTACACTGAACTCCTGCTACTCTCTAGTATGTCAACCTTCATTTTGCCTTACTCAGATACCTTTACAGGCTGCACCAAACCCTGCACTATTTGTTTATACAGTTACTTTGGCTTAAATTCTCAGCTCTTGCGTGGGTTGCCTTTCCTGATTCTTCAGTCACAGTTCTCTGCTGGTACTTTCAGGGGTCTCACACAGTCCTGTGGTTGAAAAAAACTGTTTATTAGTGCAATATCCTTTTCTGGATAATTATTTTCTCACTTTGTTTGTTGGTGGCATATCCAAAATGGAGTTTCTTTCATGGGGACTGTTTGGATGTGTCTGCCACCCTGTTTCTGTCTGACCTTTTGCAGGTAAGATCTGCTCACACCCTTTCGTAAGTGCATCCAACCACAAGTCTTGCAAGAGATTGGTTTTATTATTTTCTCCAGGAGGCTCATTGTGAGGTGACTTTTAACACCAGAGCAAAGACCACAAAAAATGAATGTCTTCTTACACTGAGTGAGGAAAACAAACCAGGCTTGAAAGCATCTCCGCTTTGCTGTGTTCTGCTTAATCTGGCTGTTTCTCCTGCCCCCATGACTGGAAAGACTTTCCTTCCAGGTGTCATGGGATGGGGAACTCCCAAGCTCTGACACATGCCAGCCACGGCTGTACATACATGTTGACCAGTCCTGCTGGGAGGACACTGTAGGCATTTCCCTCCACCCGTATGTCCCCTGAGATGTCACCTCCTCATTCCTCTGCCCCATGCCTGTGAGGATGAGTCCCAGTGATGATCCTCAGGTAATGCAAATGAAATCAGAGGAAGATGGATGATAGGGTAATAGCCCAGGGAAGCCTCCACTGCTGGTACCTGCCTGGACAATTTTCAGAGGCATGTGAGGCTCCCCTAGTAATAGGCTGGGAATTGCACACTCTCCTGCTCCTTTATCCTTTCCTTTTGTGCACTCTGCACCCCATTTCTTCTTTAATTGCTTTCATGGACACCATTTGTAGCTAAATAGTCCCGCTTTACCCATGCTTTGTGAGTTCTCACTGCAGTGTGTGTATAGGACTGCTGAGGAGCAGAGGCAGTTAATGCTGATGTGGACTTGGCAGAGGATTTTCCGTGGCTCATTGATGCCAACAGCCTTTTACTAATGTTTTTCATTGGGTCTGCCTGCAAATATTTCATGTGCAGTTGGATGAAGTTCACTGTCCTGCAGTAGAAAGGCAGACCTGATGATCTAATGGTCCCCCTGGCCTTCTGCTAGGGCGACCTGAATGGAGTCAGCCTATCTGGCAGCACAGAGTGCAGCATGAGGTTGAAAGATGATGCATTGGTTGCTGTTAAAATAAATGGTGGAAAATGGTTTTACTGAATGCTTCAGAAACAGTATGTGATCATCACCGGGGCTGTGTACATGCTGAAACTATATGAAGTCATGATCTTACTACCGTTCTCTTGTTTTTCTTCCTCCTACTGCTTGTTACAGTTGTTTGGCTGTGGTTTTATATAACACTGCAAGATCTTGCAGGTTTGTATCATTCTAGCCTGGGCCATACTGTTCACTCAAATCTTATTTTGGCATCAGCAGCAGGGCTGGGAATAGTGCATGCATGACCTAATATGAGTGTCCAATGGGGCTTCAGCTTGGGAGACCTGGGTGAGGATATCTTCTGTTCTGCTCTGATGTGGGGACATGTTGAGCTTTCCACCTAGGAGAGCTGCTGACTTCTCCATGTGCTCGCTCCTCCTCCGATACCTCTGCACCCCAGGCTGCCCAGGGTGCTTCCCTCTCCCTGCGGCTGCTCTTCCCGTTTCAAGGAGTGGGTAAACAGGAGACAACCTGGGTACTCAGCCTTGTGTAGCTGCTGAGTGCTTCAAAGTTATGAGTGTGGCTTTAGTTCACATCGTTGTTAGGCCTGACAGGGGCTTAGTTCATTATGGGACCCTGCTGGACTCCTCTATGGGGAGTTCTGCCTGCTGCCTTGGAAACCCTTGTTCCCAGTGTAATCGGGGGCTGCTTGGTGTGTACAGGTGGCTCCCCAGCAGCAACCCCTGGGGCTGTGACACCCGATCTGGAGGGATCTTGCCACTTTTTTTGTCCTTCAGAAACAGCATTGAGTGGAGAGGCCTATGACTAGACATGACTCACAGGCAGCTCATGCCCACGCCATGTCTTTGCCCAAAGTGTTGGCGATGGCACATGCAGCAGAATCGTAGAATCATAGAATCATCAGGTTGGAAAAGACCCACTGGATCATCAAGTCCAACCATTCCCATCAATCACTAAACCATGTCCCTCAGCACCTCATCCACCTGTCCTTTCAACACCTCCAGGGAAGGTGACTCAACCACCTCTGTGGGCAGCCTGTTCCAGTGCCCAATGACCCTTCCCATGAAAAAATTTTTCCTAATGTTCAGCCTAAACTTCCCCTGGCGGAACTTGAGGCCATTCCTTCTTGTCTTGTTCCTTGTCACTTGGGAGAAGAGGTCAGCTCCCTCCTCTCTACAACTTCCTTTCAGGTAGTTGTAGGGAGCAATGAGGTCTCCCTTCAGCTCCTCTTCTCCAGGCTAAACAAACGCAGCTGGGGATTGCCGCTCTCTTGAGCACTGTCCCTCTACACTGTAAGCATGCCATGCTCCTTAAACCTCTTGCGATTAACTCTGAATTCTTTGTAAGGTAGTGAAAACCGCACAGCACTCAAGACATGCAAATGTCAACTAAAGGCTTTAAGTAGAACCAGATGTGCTCAGGACTGGGTCTCATGTAGCAAAGTCCCCACAGCTATTTTCACACTGCTGATGGCTTTGCTCATCTGACACCCCATGCTATGTGAGGTCCTGCTTACTGTGCTTTCATTGGGAAATAGCTCTTCTCTGCCCTCCAGTACTACCTGCATGTTGCTCCTGCCAAGCGCTCCCTTATAGTGTTGGAGGTCCTTTCTGTCTCCATCTCTGCCCATCCTGTTATCCAGGAGGTTATGGAAGGAAGGGACATTCCCGGTTTGCCCCTGTCTCTGAGGGCATCTCTGCCAGGTTGCTTCCTTCTGCGCGTGCTGAACTGTACTCCTTCGAGGAGCAAGCTAGCCTGGAGCTGGCAACTCATGTCTACAGCTGGCAGTGACACAGGGTGACTCTGTTAATGAGAGGCTTGTGCTGAACATAACAGGGGTTTCATAACTTCAAAAAGAGTGATCTCTTTTGCTCAGGCTTTTGGCACCTGTCTGTTTTAATCTCACACCTTTCTTTCTACAACCTCTGGCTTGCTGGTGGCATTAAGAGCAGCTAAAAGCATGCTTCCTCCAGCATGTGTGTGAGAGATGCAGATAAAACCTGAACTCAAGGCCAAAACAGCTTCTCTGGAGGAGGTGGTCGTTATAACTAGAAGAAACAACTTCTGATTATATCAGTAAGTTGAGGTGGAAAAAGCTTTGCTCTTTGAACAGACTGGCTGAGTATTACTTGCAAGGTGAGTTTCAGCCATGCTAAGGATAAAATGGAGGCTGTGACAGTGTGAGCAAAGATGCTCAGCATGCTGCTACTTGGAGTCCCTCAGCACAACTTAATTACCTAAAGACCTGCTCTAGCTCAGTGTTTTTCTCTCTTTACTGATCTGAACATTATTAAAGGATGCCTTTTTGTTTAAAAAAAGGCCTTTCATGGGCTCTTATGCAGTGAGAGCATATGTGAGTGGATGCAAAACTTACTTTGGCTTGTTCTCTTTGCAGGAAGTCACACCAAGTGAATTTAAGTGCTTTCTCCCTGTAAAAATCTACGTGGGTTAATAAAATGTTGATCCTGAAGGGCTGGATAATGCTTTGCAAATGATGTGGCTTTAGTCCTCTTCCCCCTTGCACGGTGGAGTGATTGTATCTCTATAGGCAGCTTCATTCATGAGCAGGAGAACAATCTTTGGCACGTCTGCTACTTACCGTCTTTGGCTTTCTTAAAATGTGAGCCTGACAGCTTGAGCTCTGGCACTTCTCGAGTCTCTTCTCATGCCATGTGGATGCCGGTTCAGAGCAGGGTCATTTTCTGACCCTGCTGTGTTCGTCTGAAAGTCAATCCAGAAGTCAAATGTGCATCTTTCTATGGTTCCTGTGAATTCTGTCAGCAGCTCTGACTGCCTTGTCCAGCATTAGAAATAAACCATGCTCCCCCTTCATTTCCAGAGACTTTCCAGAGCTTTCAGGCTGTCTATTTCTAGCTCTTTATCTTTTGATGACTGTACTCTCCCATCTATCTAGACATACAAAAGTTATGTATTCCCAAAACATTTCCCTCCATGACGAGTAAATACACTTTAAGAACAACCTGCAACTTGGTATTCCTTCTCATTATAGATGTATAAAAACAAGGTGTGACAAGAGGAAGCAGGATTAGCTGCCTGGGCACTGCGAAGCACTGGAGGCATTGGAGGCACAGCACTGTCACTAATAGCTGTATGTTGGCAGGGATCACTACTTGACAATGCATAATAAAGGAGAGGTGGGGAGGTAATTGTTTATGCAAAGACAGCCAAAAAGTTATTGCAGCAAGGTGCTGGAAATTATGTGAGCATCCTGTCTAGCATCGTGCATGTTGAGCAGGTGCAAATTTCATAGGACCAGTTCCCAGCCCCTAGGGTTGCTGAAGTAGAGGCAGATAACAGATGCGGGACTGGGGTACTCACCAAGGGAGAACAAGGTAGGGAGTGTCTGACATGCTGTCTATCTGTCCTGGGGTGGGATTCCTCAGTGAACAGCAACAGACAGCAGCAGTTAGGCATAGAATGAAGCGTTGTCTTTGCCTGAAGCAGCTCAGGACACTGCGGCGAGATGCTATGACTGAATTTGGAATCAGGCCAGATTTACACCCCAATACCATGAAGTGCAATGAGATCTTTAACAATTGCAGACTGCTGGCCTCCAAATGTGCTCAGTAGGAAAATGGTTCCTCTCAGTACTCTGCCATGAACCCAGCATAATGCCAGTTCAAAAGGGAGATACTCCCTGAGGCATTGCTCACACTGCAGCATTCACATAGTCCTTGAGGGTTTCTTTTCCAGGCACTTAAACAACTCAGCCCTTGTCCCATTGGTTTTGATCTCAGCTGCTGGTCCATCTGGAAGGAATATCAGATGCTGCAGGAAATAATTTTACGGGTGACTCAGAGGTACTGGCTACAGAGACCTTGGCTTCCCTCTTCTCCTAACTGCACTGCTTTGTCTCTCTGCTTAGGCCAAATGTCTGTGGCAGACAGTGTTGCCCAGGATGGACCACAGCGCCTGGCACAAACCACTGCATCAAACGTGAGTATAACAGTCTCAGCTGGTGCAGGTCTTGCGATGCGCCCCTAAAAAGTACTTGAATACTGCTGTGTCCCCACATACATCCCCTGCACTGTGCCAGGGTGGGAGATGGACCCTGGAGCCAGTGTCACGGACTCCCAGTGGGGCTGCTGGGCTGTGGATTAGCTCTCCCTGCCTGCTGGCAAAGTCTGAGCATGCTGAATAATTAAGACTTTACTTTAGTATTACTGTTAGTGTCCATCCCGAGCAGAGTCTTGTTGGGGCATGGCTTTGCGATAACACATTTATGGGAGAGTTTCAAGCCCTGGACTCTCATCGTCCTGTTTGGAGCAAAAGGCAGGTCTATGAAAGTCCCAGCAGGTGGGAACTGGCAGAATGGGGCTGTGCTCACGTGGGAAAGTGTTGCTGGCGCTGAGGGGGAAATAAGGGCTGCAAATTATCTGAGTGCTATTAAGGAAAGCAATTAAGAGAGTTGGCACAAAGTCTGGGATGGGTGGCGCTGGAGCATGGTGCACACACATGAGATGTGTGAAACGGCGAGGGTCTGCAGGGTACTCCCGCAGTGTGGAAACTGCTTGACTACAGCCCTCCTGCCTGCCTGCAGTGGGGTTAATGAGGCTCTGCTTCTCTGGATGGCACTGCCACAGCCCTGGGGGCTGAAATAATATTGGGCTACCCAACACGGCACTGGAAGAGAAGGGATTTGGGTAGGCATCAGTGTGACATATACCAGAGGCAGCTGCACTGTCATCTCCATCTCCGATAGCTGTGCAGCAACAGCACAGCCTCTGTCATGGTCCCTGTCCCTAAACAACAGGGTTAACCCATGCCTGGGCCTTCCCAGGAGTCTGCCTGACCTGTGCAACTGGGTGATCTAAGGGAGGTGAGGGAGCGCCTGCAGTGCCCAAGCAGCTCGGAGAGCAGGGAGCACACAGGCATAAGGCATGCTTTCTGAACAGGAATGCCCTGCCCAGGATAGCCAAGAACATCAGCCTTCACTCCACTGGCAGCAGCTGCCCAGATGTTTAGTTGGGAAAGAGACTCAGCTTTGTTTGCTGTGGGATCTCACAGCGTTTCTGCTGCACTGGGATAATTACATTAGCAATTGCTGTTCAGGAGCAGGGTGCCAAGGGCTGAGTCACCTCCCTTCTCCTCCCCCCCACCCAACACCGACAGAAGCCAAACGGTAGAGAGCGTTCTGTGCTGCCAGACAGCATCTGTAAACAGAACGCGGGGCCAGTGATGGCAGCATCTTTCTCTCATTAGGGATTTTCACAGGAGCAGTAGATCTGGGCTTGCAGCCACGCAGGCTGTCTAGCGATTGCTCAGGTGCTGGGCCTTTGCTCCCAAGGATTCATTAAAAGGACACTGTCGACATGATGGGACCTGACAGTGTCCCCCAGCCTGGGGATGGGAAGTCCCACGCAGGTTTTCGGTGAAGACCAGTGACATGTAAACAATTTCATTCCCAGCTACCTTCCTTGCTGGACCTTTCTGCTGGAGTTCAAGCTGCTGGACAACTATTTTTAAGGCTGCCAAGGCAAGCTGGACAGACTCTCCCAGTTAGTTTCTGCACTGTAATACTGTTTAGTGTCTGATCCCATGATCTTTGATATGGGAAGTACCAGGGGGGTTAGTGGGGTAGAAATGCAGCCAGAGGGAACCTCTTAGCACAACAAAGCAGGGAAGAAATTGACATTTGAGACTTGGGCAGGACCTTGGTTTTGGTGGGTGTGAACCTGGGTGCACCAGAGAGAGTACACCAGGTTGTTGCTACCTTCTGCTCCATGTACCCTATCAAGCATGGTGATTTCTTCCTTATCCACCCATGCTTTTCCAGAGGCTTTGCTGTTGAACATCTCTGCATATGACTAAACTCCAGCCATGGACAGGTTTCTCTAGCCTTTTGGTTTGTTCCAGCTTCAAGGACCAAAGTGCAGTGAAGACGTGGGGTGTTTTCATAGTCAATGACTGGGAAGATAATAAAGAGAAATCTCTCTCTCTGGGATACTAGTATTTCTTAGGAAAGTGGAAGTGAGCTAAGGGAGTTCAGGAGGAAGATCTCCCTCGCTTACAGTGGGCTTGATTTCCACCTACATGCTGCCCAGTCAACACAATGAATGGCACATAAAGCATCCTGTGGGGCTCCAGAGGTCTTCCTGCAGGACTGGATGTTAGGAATAATAAGTTACATCTGAACTTGGGCCAGAAGAATTAATCCAAACTCCTGCCTATTTAACTTCGTTCTGGAGTGAGACTCAGGTCTTTGTGTCTCAGATTCAGTGGAGAAGAAACCCAGAGCTGGCCAGAAGCCCCCTTGCACTGTCCCTGTTTCAGGGGCTACAGAGGCTGCAGTGTGCACTTGTTGATAACTTAGCTGCTACCTGTTAGGTCCTTCCCCTCTGCTTTGAGGACAGAAATCCTCTTGCTCAGCCTCACGACATTAGTTCATCAACCTCCACTTCATCAGCATTATTTACTATTGTTTTCTACCGCTTTCCAAGACAGCAATCTGGGCTGGGCTGGTAATGCAAGGTGAGCTTTTCTTCTGACGTGAATATTTTAAAGCTTAAAAGAAACACATTTAATCAGCATGTTGGGAAGGAATAAATAAATGTACTTTTCAATCTTCTGTAGATAGTCATGAAGGTTCAAGGAATTCCATGATGAGTCACTGGCCTTGTAGTGGTCTCACAATATGTATTCAGAAAGTTGCATTAGCACATGGGGCTTTTCCAGATCTTCAAAATGGTGATGACATTCACATGCTCTCTCCTTTTGTCTCTCTTCTGTACAGTGACTGTAGGTTTTTTAGAGCCCAGACTGTTTATCATTGGAGTTCTGTTTTCCCTCTCTGTTATTCCTGCATTGCTGTTGGTCTTCCTGCCTGTCAGCCTGCATGGATCTCTCACTTCTCTTAAATTGTTTATCCCTTCTAGCTTTGCTGACACAGTCAGAGCTTTAAGTTAGAACTTAGATTACATATTGCTCTGCATCAATAAGATGAAAAGTTCACTTTTCCATAAGAAAATGGACTAAATAACCCCAGCGGTACAAGGCCTTCAGCATCTTCCCAGTTTTCCTGTGGATGCCTAGCTGAATGGATAGGTTCCCCTATATTTATGTGGGTCTGAGCAGCAGCTGTGTACAGTGACGATCTACTCCACTGTCCTAGACCTAAAGCATGTGCAGAGCAGCAGGGACATGGTAATTGAATGTCACCTTGCAATGTCATTGTTCAGTTCTGGGGCAGGTGTGCCTGCAAAGCGATGGGCTGTTAGACTTGGTCACCTTCCTCTCTGAAAGTGGTGTCTGCCTGGCATAACTGGGTGATCAGAGTAACACCTCAGTCATCTTTGCAAGGAAGACTGAGCCCATGCACTGAAGACTGAACAGCACCAGGCTTGATCTGTGAGGGCACTGCTAGATGCTGTTGAACAAACTGGCATTGCTACTGGTGATATTTCAGCAGTGCTCCAAATCTCATCTTTTTATTAAGAGGCACAGTCTAATGTGACTGTGAACACTGTTAGTGGGAGAGGTTGTAAGAACCACTGTGATCCCAGGTCTTGGCTTGGCAGCTCTGCAGTATTTCAGCACATGAAGCGATTGTTTTCAATGGCAGGCTTCCTGTTCTGGTGGCATTTGTTAGAACAGGCATTTACTGGGAGATAACGATAGGGACTGGCAGCCTATTTAAATCACAGCTGAGTTTTACATTATAAATGACATCAACTTTTGGAGTGCCAGACTTCCCAGCAACCGTTAATTCCTGCCTGACTTAGATACTGCCTCTCTTCCAGAGTCTGCAGTGGTAGCTGATTTATTTTACTGGAGGATTTCTCCAAAACCTCTGGTTTTAACCAAGTCCTGCATGACTTGGGTTCTCCCTTTCCTTGAGACCTCCCTCTCTTCCTGAGTGTTAACATGGTAATGAAGGTCAGGTGAAGCATTCCACCCAATGTATCCCCAGTCTAGTTAGGAAAAGCTGATGGCAATCCAATTTTGGGGTGAGGGAAGGGTTATGGGGGCTATACTGTTGTGAAAGGACCTCAGAGCCTGTACAAGGACTTTCCTCACTTGGAAACAGCAGAACGACACGTGGATAGCACACAAAGCTTGAGTTGTATGTATATTTTTTGTCCAGAAGCAACAATTCTCACAAGTGTCTTTGGATCTCATGGGGATGGAGAGCACAGCTAGAGGAGGTGGGGGATGTGTTTATGAAACTCCAGTGGCTACATGGGAAGGCGGTGGGATGTCAGATGCTCCTGCAGCTTCCCTGGGGCAGTCCTGTGGTAGAGGCCTTCAGCAGAAGTGATGGCTGCAGGTTTTAACCCATACACAGAGTTCCCATGTGGGTGGAAGTTATGTCCAACTTGTGTCATCCAGCAAGGTTTTATTACCTCTTGGCCAGCCAGCTCTTTCCTTCTTTGAGGGAGGACACTGTTTTCCAGTGCCTTTTTGATTACTTTTGCTCAGAATAACGAGCCTGGTCCTACCTGAGCAAACTGTGGTTTCTTGGCTCTTGCTGGCTGGGCTATGAACCCAATTTGGCATCTGTTGACTTGGGAAGTGTTAGGGTCTGGCATATAATTAATAGCACTTTTCTCCTGGGGCGCAAACTGAAGCTGATGTGCTGTAATTAGGAACACACACAGGCTCAGAGGGTGATTTGGGCATGAAATTAATGAACTGGAAGTCCTTGTAGCTGCAGAGGAATTTGAGTGCAGTGACTCCAAAATCAGCTGAGGAGGGAGAGCTGCAAAGCACTTGAGGGGACAGCTAGGAAGACCGTGCAAATCAGACCCTTAAACAGACTAAAGCAAAGTACTAATGCACAAATTATTTTCAAGTGGATGTGATACTGCATGGTCATCTGTCTTCTCATCTGGCAGTCATTGCCTCCCTTTACTCTGGGACTGAAGTCCTACTCCTGCTTGGGCAGCTTCGGGCAGTGCTGGAGGCTGTACATACTCTGCAGATCATGTTGCTCATTTTTGGGCCTTCAGAAGTGAATATTGCTGGAAAAGAGATCCACAGAGCTCAGTGTCGAGAGGTGGGAATAGAAACAAGTCTTGATGGTGGTAGTCTTGTGTTAGGAACCCATGGCTATGGTAACACCGAGACTTTGAAGGCTACCTGTCTGCAGAGAAGAGGTGGGGCTGCCCTGGTTGTGCTGCCCACAGCCGGGTGCCACCACTGTGGGGCTGAGAAGGCTGCTGGGAGCTCCCTGTCCACTAACCATCTTTCTGTGTCTCCTCAGCTGTCTGTGACCCACCGTGTCAGAACAAGGGCTCCTGCAGTCGTCCTCAGGTCTGTACATGTCGCTCGGGCTTCCAAGGCTCCCGGTGTGAAGAAGTCGTTCCCGAGCAGGAGTACCACCCGCCTGGTGCTGCTGCTGCTTTCCAGCCCTCCACAAGCAACCTCCGGAGAAGGACCAGCATGGCAGGGCGAGATGCTTCCCTGCGAGGGCCTCAGGCACCTGTCCCACGGCACATCTCAGCTGTGTAAGTGAAACCTGGTTCCCAGCAAGATGCTTCCCTAAACCCACAAGCAGCTAACACCACACTTGGTCAGACCACAGCCTCTGCTTTGTGAGACCAGGTAGCTCAACTCCAGGTGGAGGCTTTTGCCCAGCCTATAGGAGCTGATGGAAGGGTGTCAGTCCTTGCTGCTCCTTCAGTGGACTCAGTTTGTCCCCATCACTGTGTCATTGTCTGCAGGCACATATAGGAATGGGACAAGCTAATGGGGGTCCTACAGGGAAGGAGTACTATAAAGCTCAACAGTTTATCTTTGTCCAGTTGACAAGCAACTTTTGCTGTAGCAGCAGTGTGGATGGAGGAGTCAGGATTAAATCCCTTTCCGAACAGGATGTGTTTAGAGCAGTATGTCTAGGTAGTTCCCACGGGAGCATACATGGCTCAGAAAAGTACTATTATAGCTGGCATCAGCAAGTGATGATACTCACAGGGATCTCCTGGCAGACTCTAGCTGTTATTGAGCCTGCTGTTCCGTACTTTTGTGTCACCTTGCTGTGATATGGGTCATTTGGTGACAAGGCAGGAGCCTGCATATTTGGTATAGAAGCAAAAATGTAGCTATTTGAGCTCAGAGAAGTCTGTGCAGGAAAGACTCTGGGAGGAATGTGTTAAACTCAAGGTGACAACTCTATTGTCATCCAGTCCTTTTGGATGAGGAAAAGCCTATGACTTCAGCTGACCAACCTCAGATTAGTGCTGAGGTGGTCTTATACCCAAGCTACAACTCCTCCACACTTTGTATTTTTGTGAAGTCCTGCTGGAGCTGTGGGTATTCTGCTGAAGGAGGCAGTAAATATGGGAAAGGTGCCTCTGTGGTGCTGACAACTCAGTGGGCATGCAGAGGTAGGAATAGTACCTGTTTACTTAAAACAACCCAAACGTTTGTTGGGGTTTTTTTAAAAATCATCTCTGCTTTTCTGTAAGTGTCTGTGGATAGGGAGCAAAGTGTTAGACTGCAGTACCTCTGAAGGCCCCTGTGCTTGCTGCTACTCACCTGGTTGCTGTGCCAGAAAGACTGATTTTGTTGGTAGACACCATGGCAGACAATGTACATGTGGCTTGTAATTTAAGTCCCTCAGTCATAGTCAAGCAGACGTTACAGCAAATTACAGGTGCCTAACCAGGAGGTCGCTTCAGTTTCTCCTTTTCTTCACTGAGCTGTTTTGACTTTCGCTCTCAGCATCACATTTTGCTGCCAGAGGAGAGAACAATTCAACCTTTGTTCCTCTGTGTTTCTGCGGGTTGTTTAAAAGTGTTTGTTGCACTTAAAGTGGCTGTTGCCCTTCTGTCTCTTCTGAAGCAGAGGCAATGCATGGGCTGGAGACATTTCCAGACACTTACTCTTGGTCATCTGTAGTTTTGGAGGGGCTCAAATGACTGACAAAGAATTGACTGACACGAAGTAGTTCACTGAAGCCAGCATAACTTGGTGCCCAAATGAAAGACTATCTGATGGGAACCAAATTCAGGCAAGGAGGAGGTGATGCTGGCACGGAGGGGAGTCCAAGCTCCTGTCATCACTGCCCTGAGAGAGGCTCGGTGCCTGAATGAGCACGCAGCCTTTGCACGTGCCTGCAATCCTGGCCGTTGCTGACAAGTTTCCCCAGTGATGACCTCCTACCCCTCCATGCCACTGCTCTGTGCACAAGGACTGGAGGGGAGTCAGAGCAGTGCCCTTGGAGATACAGCACCTGTTGAAGGCTCTCCCAGTAAGGAACATGACCTCAGGCTCTGTGCAGAGGACAGGGGGCTGTGCAGGCACTGGCGGGGCATTCCTGTCCAGACAGTCAGACATAGCGTCTAGCTATGATTGCTGAATACCCAGCTGCCTGCTGTACCTTAAATCCTCTGGCACTGTCCCAAGGAAATAAGACTCCATTAAAGACCATGTCATGCCTTTTCTCCTTCCCTCCTCATAGTGGCCGTAGGACATTGCCTTATCCCATAATGTTAGCAAGAGCATTTGACATTCTTCGTTTGAGATGGCTGCAGGTAGGACCCCAGGACATGGCTAATACTGGAGCCAGCTCCTTCTGGAACCATCCTTGGGGATGTGCCTTTCGTGCTTGGATGATGAGTAGCAGTGCTGTGCTGTGCAGGCAGGTGAGAGGCTGCCTGCATCCTGGCACTGGTCTGCATCTAAACACCTCATTTCAGTCTCTGGGTATTTCCCTATACATTAAGTTGCTTGGATTTAGTCTATAGACCATGTAATGTACCATACAACTGGCATGACCTAAAAGTCATGCTGCTGTTTGATGGGTTGTTTCCCAAATATTTTTGGGTGTCCCCTTCAGCCTGCCGACTTCTTGGCTAGCTGTGGAGCACTGTCAGTGTGAGTATTTGCAGACAAAGGCTTACTTCTACTGCTCTTGCACCAAGCCATGCCCTCCCACTGCTTCCCTTGCACTGGCACTGGTTCATACCTGCCTCTGGGTGAGCTGGCTCAGTTCCATAAACCAGCAAAAAATGAACACAGCAAAATTAAGGATAATTTTCTGCCATTTCTTTGGGCTAAATTGGTTTATTGAAAAACTAAGTGAGGACCAGAAGAACTGGACAGAATTTCAAGGCTGGTGGAGGGGGAGACAGACTCCCTTTTTTGGGGAAATCTACATATTAGGTTGGTCGTTTGTCTTATTAAACAATGCTTTCAGACTTGCTTGAACTTGGAGCCTGCGTCTTCAGTTACAACATCATCTATTTCTGTGCTACCACCTAAGTACTTTTTGTGCTTCTGTGTCAGGCTTTCTCCATAAAATTGAGCTGTAGCAGCTTTAAAAGCAAGAAACATATTGACTCGCCCGGAACCAGTAGATCTTACTCAGATTTGGAAGTATGAGGATCAGTTCACTGAGAAACCTAGGAGGAATAGCTTGGGTTTTCTAGTCCTTGGTCTCCTAGATAAGGATGGGTTGTGTTGATGGAACACTGACTTTTTCTAGTGAGTCCAACATGATCCCACAGCCACTGGCTTAGTTGTCTGATTTGTCATTAAACAAGTGGTAGAAGAAGTTCTTGGGTGACTCTGCAGTCAGAGGACACTGATGGTTCCAGGTCAGTGGTCGTGAGAAGACCATGAGATCCAGGCCAAACAACCAGTCCCCAAACTCCCTGCACATTCTTATTGATAACAAGGAGAAGTTGTGCCAGAGTGGAAGCCTATAGACCTCTAAGCCTCATCTTGCTGTGCCAAGACAAGAAATCAATCCCCACATGAGTGAATTTTCTTTCTCCTTTAGTTTATTTTTGAATATATTGGCTTTGTTTGCATTTGTTTATACAGGAGTAGCAATCAGAAGCTCTGAAGTCATGCACAAGAGCAATGCTGTATTAGATGTAGTATAAACATGCAATAAAATTCATGAATCCTCCCCCAGAGACCTGCTCAGTAAGCACAGATGGGGCTGACTTTGGATTCACTCTGTTATGAAGCGAGTCTTCAGAGGGAGTTAGAAGAGCAACCTACTAGTTTATTCAGAAACTGTCTGGGCTAAAATATTCCCCACTTATCTGAGTGGTGAGGCTGCTTTAAAATGATTTCTTATCCTCAGCTAGCTGGACCTGCTTCTTATGATGACTGTCACTTCACTGTGGAGAGTAGCCTGATCTGAAGGTAGTAAGTCTTTGGGAGTCTGGAGGAGCCTATAAAAACTTGTTGAAATGCATGATGAAGAAGCTGCCTGTTTTCATGGCCTTTCTTGCAGCAGATGTCTTCAGATTCATGCCTTGAAGCAGAAGCAGTGATGCCTTCCGTGGCTTTTCTGCGAGGAGAGCCCAGGAAGCACCATTGTGACAGTAGGAGAGAAGTTACTGAGTGTCTTTTGCCCTCAGCCTCAGTGAGAAGTAGCAGCTCCTTCATCAGCAAGGGTTGTACTGGTCATGCACAACTGGTTGTGCAGGTTGGTTTGTATTGCACTTGGCAAATGTGAAGGTTAGCAAATGGATCTGTGGGCATTCCCACCATAGCTGTCATAGATCCATTTCTGGGCATGCTGGCAGTCCTGGGAAGTAGGGGACGTGGATGTCAGCCTGAGCATTGTGCTGAGCACAGCTGTCAGTGCTGCCATGTTACACATAGCCCTCCATGCCTCTCTGAAGAGGTACCAGGGAGGAATCACTGCATCCTTGGCTTGCCTATACAGTGCACGTGATTTCAGCTTCCTGGGACAGAAGAAGACATACTCAGCCTTATCTGAACTCAGCATTTGGCCGGGGGAAGACATGTCTAGAAGAGCAGCATTGGGTTTACTTTGCTAACACCAGAGCTGGTGATGCTCAGGTCTTTTGTCTCTTAAAATACAGATGGAGCAGTGAGTACCACTTCGCAAGTCCCTTCAGCAGGTAATGAGTCAGCAGAGATTTAGAGCCAAGCATCTGAGGGAGTATGTGGGGACTTGTTAGCTGCTGCAAGAGCTGGGAGGCCCTGGCATTGGGCTGCTTGGAACATGGAGTGCTCTGGAGAGCAAAATCCTGAGGGTGTTAGAGGCCCTCCCAGCACGGACTAGTTACAAATCCTTCCTCTTCTTGATCTCAGCCTGAATCTCTGCCTGGAGAAGCAAAGCCCTGACAGATGATTGTGCGGGTGGAGCTGCACCTCAGCCCAGAAGCCAAGCTAAATGGAAACAGCTTTGTTTTCCTAGGGCTGGAGTATCAGCAGAATTCCTGTTTACTTAGCAGGGAATGGAAAGGGCTTGCACCCCGCTATCAGGATGGACAGCCAGCTGCCTCTGAGTCTGGAGAGTGTGTGAGGATGGGCCTGCTGCTGCCACTTTAGAAGGTCCTTCTTAGTCTGCTGGACTTAAATCTTTAACTAACATCTCAGCAAAGGAGCTGTGCTGCCCAGATGAGAGGTGTGTGATGGAGGTGAAGGCTGCCTGGGAAACAAGGCATCCTTCTGTTTTACAAAAAGGGAGAGGTGACTGGGACCTGCAAAGCATTTTTCCAGCAACCTAGGAAAATGGAAAAGGACATGACTATGGTAAGAGGTGCTGAAACACTGTGCAGACAACTTAGTGCAACTCATCTCTTGAGGCCAGGAAGCTTCCTTTGAGAGGAGTCTGTTTAGGCAAGGCAGTTGCTGGGAGTTGCCTGGTGTTTTCAGAATGGAAAAAGAAGAATGATGAGTTGCGACATGCCCGCCCCCCTGACTCTTGATCTCAGAGCCTCCTTTCCAGCACCCTAGAGGAGACATCTCCTCCCTTCCTGAGGAGAGAGAGGGCTATATGTATCCCTTGCGGAGTTGTGTCAAACACTCCTGACCTGGGAATGCTGGGAACTTTATACCAGCAGGGAGGCTACGCCAAAATCTCTATTCTCTTTCCTGGGAGGAAAGAATGAGAGCAGCAGGGAGCAACCAAAGGCGGGATCCTGGGTGTGCAGCAGAGGTTGTTGGGTGGTGAAAGTTTATTTCCTTCTTTTTGAAAATTTATTGGAATAAGTTCCCATTCTGGTGGCAGTCAAATGTCTAGCATGGACCTTTGCAGAGGAAAGCAGTCAGTATGGGTGCATGTAAAGCTCTCCACCCTGAGGTGGCCACTCAAAACATGAGATTGAGAACTGTGGCTTGGCAAAATCAGCTTAATCAGATTGCTGTTATTGAGGGATAGCAGATAAAACAGAAGTTCATTGCAAGTTCACTTGCTTTTTAAAGATGCTGCTCCAAACAGAGACAGATTTGTCTTAATTGTTAAAACAGGATCTGGAGTCTTCTATCTTGCCAGCTTGGAACTTCCCACATTTATGAGGGAGAGGGGAGCTTTGTTACTGCCTTACTTGGGTTGAAGCTGAGTGTCTAGAGCTGTTTATCCATGATACATCTAGTGCTAGGAGAAGGTCTGTACTAACCATGAGTCTACTGATCACAACTCTTACTCTTCTGCTCACAACCATTAGTCACTTTGCATTTATGAGAGTTACAATTTATTAATGCCCATAGCAGAGAAAATAAAAGCTGACCTTGGCTGAGAAGCCCCTCTGTAAGTGCATTCCCATAGCATGGGCTGTGTCAGGTTTCCTGCTTTGCTTGGGATGAGACCAGACCAAGAGACCCATAGTGAGTGATGTTCAATTCCTGGGATAAAACGCTGATGCCAGCCTTGCCTTCCACCACTGCAACACGTTTTTGCATATTTTCCCAGTGCAGATAAGACTTAATTGCATCTTTCTAAGGTGTTTCCCCTTGGCAATGTAGTTTTCACAAGGTGGCCAAGCATTTATATTCCTTGATCCAGAGCCAACTTTAGTAGATATCTGAGACTTTGTTAAAAAGTTGAAACTAAAAAGCCAGTGCCAGTCCGTGTGAGAATATGTGAAAAGAAATTCCACTCAGGGCAATGAGATCTCCATAAGCTGCAGATTTCAGCCCCTCTCCTGCTTTGACATAGTTGAAAGTCTTTGGCAAGCTGTCTGGGAAGCCTAAAGGAAAATCTCAGGCTACCCAAGAGGAGCATAAATGTCATTTTTCTTGTATAAAAATACTTCTATTTTTGAATTACATTATATACCTTCTCTAGCCTGGCACCAGATACAGTTGTTCTACTTTCTCGTGTTTTAAAGCTGTCAGCACCATTCTGGTTTATATGTTTTATGTATATACTTTCTGGGGAGTTGCATATGCTTCAGAGCAGCAGGAGAATAGCAGGTTTTTCAGACTCCTTTTGAACTCCAAATGCAGTCTTTACATTAGGTCTGATTCTTCTGCACCTCCTTGGGAGCCATTCCTATAGCTTAATTTAGTCTTTAGTCTTGGGGAGAAAACATTTAAGTGCACTTTTCTTTCTAACTGAAGGAGAAATGCTGCTACTGTCAGCTTAGTCTGAGGCTACATCCAAGAGAGCAGAGTACAGGGCAAATGCATTGTACATGTGGTAGGTGACGTAGTACAGAAAATCCAATTTATAGCCTATTTTATATACTATACATATATCATTTGGGACATTTAGAATCATAGAATCACCAGGTTGGAAGAGACCCACTGGATCATCAAGTCCAACCATTCCCACCAACTTCTAAACCACGCCCCTCAGTACTTCATCCACCTGCACCTTAAACACCTCCAGGGAAGGTGAGTCAACCACCTCCCTGGGCAGACCGTTCTACTGCCTAATGACCCTTTCTGTGAAGAATTTTTAACTTATGTCCAGCCTGAACCTCCCCTGGCAGAGCATGAGGCCATTCCCTCTTGTCCTGTCCCCTGTCATTAGGGAGAAGAGGCCAACTCCCTCCTCTCCACAACTTCCTTTCAGGTACTTGTAGAGAGCAGTAAGGTCTCCCCTCAGCCTCCTCTTCTCCAGGCTAAACAACCCCAGCTCTCTCAACCGCTCCTCATAAGACTTATTCTCCAGCTCCCTCATCAGCTCCATCGCTCTTCTCTGGACTTGCTCCAGAGCCTCAACATCCTTCTTATGGTGAGGGGCCCAGAACTGAACACAGGATTCAAGGTGCAGTCTCACCAGTGCAGAGCACAGAGGGAGAATAACCTCCCTGGACCTGCTGCTTACACCATTTCTGATACAAGCCAAGATGCCATTGGCCTTCTTGGCCACCTGGGCACACAGCTGGCTCATGTTCAGTCGGCTGTCAACCAACACCCCCAGGTCCTTCTCCTCCTGGCAGCTTTCCAGCCAGACTTGCCCAAGTCTGGTAGCACTGCTTGGGGTTGTGGTGCCCCAAGTGCAGGACCCGGCACTTGGCTGTGTTAAACCTTATGCCACTGGACTCAGCCCAGTGGTCCAGCCTGTTTAGATCCCTTTTCATAGTCTCCCTACCCTCCAGCAGATCAACTCTTCCACACAGCTTAGTGTCTTCTGCAAACTTGCTAAGGGTACACCCAGTGCCTTCATCTAGCTCATTGATGAAGACATTGAACAGGGCTGGACCCAGCACTGAGCCCTGGGGAACCCCACTTGAAACTGGCCTCCAGGTGGAGTTAACACCATTTACCACCACTCTCTGGGCCCGGCCATCCAACCAGTTTTTCAGCCAGGAGAGTGTGCTCCTGTCCAGGCCAGAGGCTGACAGTTTCCGTAGCAGAATACTTTGAGAAACTGTGTCAAAGGCTTTACTGAAGTCCAGGAAGACCACATCCACAGCCTTTCCCTCACTCAGCAGCTGAGTCACTTTGTCATAGAAGGCGATCAGGTTAGTTTGGCAAGACCTGCCTTTTGTAAACCCGTGTTGACTGGGCCTGATCACCCTGTTCTCTTGCAAGTGCTTTGTGATAGCACTCAAGATCACCTGCTCCATTATAACAATACAATTTATATAGCAGCTGTATAAAAAAGAAAGCTGCTAGAATAGTGGTAAGGCCACGTGATCAAATGCAGGAGAGTTTTTCCTAGTGCCTGAATTAGCATTGTCATCCAACTTGCTTTCAGCTCCCTTGTACATATGGATTATGCTGCAGCTTCTCATACCTGATTGTCCACTGCCTTATTTGGTTTAAGCTTGTGTTTAAGCAACATCTAAGCTGTTCTTTTAAGTTTCAAGTGTTCTTCATAAATCACCAAGTTCTGGCAGGATACAAGAGATGAATTGAAACTGATTTGATTTTGAAATGGAAATGTAGAGGTCTCCATGTAGAATATGCTCTTTCTCCTCTCCTTTCTTCAGAAACACCTTGAGAAGTGCTGCCCTGAGTGCCTGGTGCTGGATGGGATTGGTACCTAGCTCTGTGCAGCAACCCATTTTTGTCTCATTTGCGTGGAAGCTCTCTTCAGGGACATGCAGAAACTAAACATACAGGCAGGAACTAAGAAGAGATTCAGGAAGGAAACATACTGTCTGTTACAACTGAAGATAAAAAATTCTCCAGGGGAGGAAGAAATCTAGAAGAAGGGGCTGAGATTTTGCAGAGTAAGGTAGAACAGCAAATTAGGCAGCAGAAAGTAATGTAGTGTGTAGTGCATAGGAGAGACCAGTGGTGCTTAGGACTTTGGAGGCAAAATACCCAAGCCATAAGGACTTTTATCCTATGCACCCTGGAGTCCTGCATTGAATCAAGGTAATTTTTATTGTCAGAAAAGACAAATTGGAAGAAATCCTGAGATCTACAAAAGGAGGGAAGAAGGGAATGGTTAACAGACCTACATCTGCAAGACTGAGCCAAATGCTGGCCTTGGAGGATGGGGAACATACTCAGAGGCTGAGGCTGTCTGGAGGGGGCAGACAGGGTGTATTAGGTTGCCTGTAGCTTTGGCAGGGTGGCCATGCTAATTTTTCAGCTACAAGGCTTTCTGTAAGAGCAAAATGCCAAACTCTTCCAGATGTAATGACAGGTTGATAACAACATTGGAGCTCTGCCTTCTTCTTTCTTTGGAGCTGCTTTTTGGAGGAGCTGGAGCTCATGTGCTACCAAGGCAGGTGCAGCCTTCCTGCCTTCTTCAGTGCCCTTCCCATCAGGAATCCCTTGAAACTTCCTCCTCCCCACTGGTCCTTGGTGTGGATATTGAAGGCCATTTGGGAGAGACATGAGCATGGATTTGTGGTCACAGTGCCCCTGGAAGCACTGAGTTTGACACCAGATGTAACGCTTACGTGATCAGGAGTGCTTCTGGCTATGAGCAGCTGGGGGGATGGAGCCAGCGGAGAACAGTGCAGTGTAAAATCACCAGGATATTTGTTCCCTAATCCCTGGCAGGGCTGAGACTTCAAGAGTGGGTAGCAAAATGTCTCACCCCAACACAGCTCTCTTGGCTGGAGTGCTGCAGGTGAGGGAATCCTATATGTGTCAGGGGATGGAGAGATGTGAGAACACCTAACTGCATCAGACCAAGAGATTCAAAGTCCAGGTGTCCTGCTGAGTCTTCAACCATGGTTTTTTAGATTAAAATAGATCTTAGATCCACAGTGTTCCCAGGATGAGTGGGAGACTTCCCAGCACCTCCTGCTGTAGATGAAGAGCCTTCTCTTCTCCAGATGACAGGACTACATGTATCTCGTCTCATGCCTGTTGCTCTCATGCCCTGTGTGTGTGCAGCTGCAAGCTCTTCACCCCACGCCTGAGATAAGAGAGGTTTTGCCTGCCCTCTCCATGCCCTGTATGATGCAGGGGGCAGGCAGCTGGCTCACCGCACTCCCTGGGCTGCGTGTGGGTGCGAGAATGAATAGGCTAAAGTGTTTTTTTCATGGCTTTGAAGTTGGCAGCCTTGTAGAGGGAGTGAGTGTTGCCGGTCATCAGGATGGAAATGAAACTCAGGAGTGCTTGTTTTATCACTAATATACAAGGGAGACAAGTGACTTCCCCATGGTCAGTGGTGAGCTTTTCTCTGCAGCACATTTCATTAGATGAGGGCCAGGTCTTCAGCTTGCGGCTCTTGTGTCTTGTGGAAACAGAAGACCTTTGGTCTGGAGATCTCAGTATGCTTATGGGCACAAGGGCATGTTGATATGTTGTCCTCTCCTCTTGCAACCCTCTACCTGAAATACAGATCTTTCACCTGCTAGGCAGAAACCTTCTGCTCATTGTATGAGGGGCAGAGGGAGAAGGAGGGGGCAGTGAGAGGTTGCCATGGCTGGTGGTGGTGGCTGAACCATCTGTGGAGTGGTCACATTGCACAGTGGACAACCCAGTTCCAACTGTGCCAGCATCTTATGCCTGGTTTTGTAACAGAGCAAAGGCTGTGGCCAGGGAGTGGTGTCTGCAGAAAGATGATGGCACTGACTGAGACCTTCAAGTGATGTAAACTATGAGGGCACTTCTGGATAGGTCTCTTCTCTAAGGCTTGAGAGTGGCTGTGTGACTGCATCTGGCAGCAGTGCTGTGCCTGTTGATCATGCTGCTGAACACCAGCCTCTGAATCCAGGCAGGGGAGCCGACTGGAGCAACTTTCTCACCACATCAGCCTGAAGGAGAATGTGGCTGAGATGGAGAGAGGAGGGCTGCACAGCTGCCTGTCTTGAGTGCCACTCACCACATACACCGCAGCATATGAGCAGCTCTGCCAGAGGGGTGGTAGCTTGCCTGCTCTCCCTCTCCTTTTAAATCCCTATTTTAGTTTATGGAGTGTGCAAGGTTTGCCCTAGATGTGGGATCTGTATTCAAGTAGCTTGGCCTAGTTCCTCTGCTGGTTCCGTTTGAAGCATTTGCAGGCTGCATTTTTATTTTGGAGGGGGGCATTGACCCACACTTCAGCTCTAGAGACAAGCAGATGGCAAACAGCTCTTCATCACACTTGACCTTTGGAAATCAGAGTTATGACTGCTTTATGGGTCAGCAGTGAGGTTTGGTGGGTCCAACCAGGAGCATGATCTGCTGCTCCTGGTGACAGCTTGTTACCCTACCCTTGTGCAGGGCATGTTTCTACAGCCTCACTGGTTCAGGCAGGTGCTGTTCCCATGCTTGGAGAGCTGGACTGCTTCCAGGGAGGCAGTTGCTCACTCCCTAATACAAGACAGCAAAGAAGAGCACTCAGAGTGGCAGATGGCATATGTGCCAATGGAAGGGCATTTAATGTCAGCAGAGAACTGTGTGGAGATGTGGGAGCAGCTTTGTTGACTAAGGAGCAAATTTGATCCTCAGAGACTGATTAAAGAGAATCTGTTTGCTGTCCTATGTGGTGTCTGACAGCTTCTGAGCAGATAAAAATAGTGTTCACAGCTCATTGCTTCCTCCCTCTTTGTTCTCATCCACTGTATGGTGGGCTGGAGCACTGATACTGCTTTGGGGGCCAGAGGAAGGAAGATGCCAGAGGGGTGGTGATGGAGGGACTGAACTTGATGACATGGGGCATATACCTGGTGCCTTTGCTGCCCTATGGACTTGCACATCTGTTACTGCAGTTTGTAGTGAGAGATCCCAAGAAATCTTGGCCAGCCACTGGCACATACGTCAGGGATCTGGAGTTACCACTGCAGGGTGGCATAGAGGAGAGCCCAAACTAAAAGCTGTGTGGGCTTTGTAACAGCCTTTTACTAGCCATGGTGAGGGATAGTGATGGCATCTGGGTGCTGGACTGATGTGACTCCTAGGCATGTGCCAGCAGCATTGAGAGTGTGTGTAGGGTGGGGAGCCTGACCTTTGTTCCTACCTGTACAGCCCCAAGTGCTCTTTGGCAGTGCTCTTTGTGTTCAGCGCAAAAGGTGTCAGTAGCACCTCTGCCTACAGGAGCTTTCAAGGGTCTTGCAGGGGAAGGAGGATCTGGATACCTACCTTCCTGCTTGCCCAATAAGGTGACTGTGTGTGAGCTGTGCCTGTGGCATTACAAGGTGGCAGGTGAACAAGGTAGGAGGAACCTTGGCAGCTGAGATCTTTTGTGGTAAGCAATAGAGTTGCCACTTATCTTTATGTCCCTGTGGTGGGTGCTGGTGACTGTAAATTAAAGGCATGAGGGCACCTGGATAGTCATTTGGGTGGCCTTTGTGGTACATAGGTCCTGCTTGGTTCAGCTGGAAAGGTCTCCTGTCTGGGGGAAGTTGGTGACTGCTTCTTCTGGCCAAGAGAACTGCCCTTTGCCTTCCAACAAACACTGAGGAGCAGGGGGCTTTGGGTTTTGAGTCTCCCTCACTTGCTCTGGGGGTACCAGGGCTGAAGGTGGCCACAGGAGGGACAGTGGGGAGCCTGAAGCAGGCAGGCAGGTTTCAGAGCTATCACTGCTGCTCACGGGAACAATAAACTGAGCCAGGATTTATGGACATAATGTGGGTGGGCTTGAAGTCAGGTGCCTTGTATGGTGTAGTTTCCCCTACTCCCTGAGTCCTAACAGAGCTGTCTTCCTTGTCAGCATGTTTGTGAGCTAATTGATAATAAACTTGAGTGCTCTCTAAGCAATGCCTCCTCTGTGCTCCAGGGCTCTAAGTCTGAGCCATGAATCCTGTCTGCCTGCTGAGGAACCTGTTCAGGGTCCAAGAAAGGGGAAGTTTCTGGTCTGCGGTCAATTTGCGGCTTTCCAAGGCTGGCTGCTTCTCTCTCCCCCTGTAGACACAGACACTGGTGTTGAAGCTGCCCATTCTTCTGCTATGCTTTAGTGGAAAATCAGCAACTGCTGAGCATTACAAAGGGGGAAATGAATCACTGATTTTGGTCCCTGTGGCCCCAAGCGGGAAGGGCATCTAGCCAAGGGGACAGGCGGATAAACAAGACAGACACCAAGTATATTGTTCGCTGTTAAAAACCAGGGGAGAACCCACCTGTTGTCCTGGCAGGTTATCAGGGGCTGAGTCATGCTCAGCCCCTGTCCTGGCTGAGCCTTCTTGCCTTGGAGCTGCGCGTGCAGGCTGCAGGCTGGAGGAGCTGTGGTGGACTTGACAGTGCTGCAGTGGCTCCCCTCTGCAGGAGTCTGCTCCCAGCCACACAGGTGGCATGCTGCCTCTCTGGGTGGCTGGAGGCAGCAGTTGCATCCCAGTCAGCAGTCTGTAGTTGGAAAGATGGAGCTTGTTGAGCTTGGGGGTTCCTGGACTCTAGGAAGATGGTTGCTTCTCTCAGGGTCTCTTATCTTTAGTTTTGTTTTGGCCAATGCCATCCCACTCTTGTTGCCCTCCTGGAAACTGCTCCTTCGGTCTCTATAATCTCTATCATCGCTCTGTGATGCTCAGCAGTGTGCAGGTTTGTTCCCAGCTGGAAAAGTGATTTTCCAATCCTCATCTGACCAGTCTTTGCTTTGCCTGGGGTTAGCACCCCTCCCTGCTGACCACACTGTCTAGGATTAACTCTTGACAAGTGCCTTGTGCTGTCCACCCTGCTGTGGTCAGTCAGGCTTTGGCTGGGGAGAGGGTGAGGCAGGCTGGATGAAAAAGGAGTAATACTCCTGTGGCACTTGGCTCTGCATTTCCTTTACGCAAACACAAAAACCACCATTTTCCAGCTCACTAGTGATTTGGCCAAAGTCAACAGTTGGATGAAGAGTGGCCGATAGAAGCTAAATACAGGAAAGGCTGAGGTGTTGCTTCTAGAGAGAGGGAAGTGCTTTGAAGATTTTGCCACCTTTGCCTCCAGCCCCAGGAGGATGTCTGGTCTTAGGTCACTTAAAGAAGCCACAGCTGTATACCCATCTGGATTTCCTGTGGCTTTTGCTTGCTCAGAGAACTATGATCATCAGAAATGATCAGAGATTTGAAAGAAGTGCTTTCTATGTACAGTGAGTTAGATAAACAGTTTTGTTTTCCAAACCCCATGGTCTCTTTAAAGTTGACTATTGTGATTTCATGTACCTAGTCTTGAAATTGCAGGCTTTAAAAAAAAAAAGTGGTTGATTCAGAAAACGTCAGTCCTCATGTTCATCTGTGGTTGCCGGGAGCCTGCTAGCTCAATGTTCTGCTCACTATCCTCAGTGGGGTGAGAGATACTACTGACCCCTCAGGGCAGGGAACAGGCACCTCGCAGGTTCATCTGGGACTGGTCAGGAAGGCCATTGTACCCAGGAAATACAACATGTTTGTACCTTCTCTAGCCTGCTGTCTCTGAAGTAAGTATATAGCAGAGTGTAACTACTAACAAAAACTATTAAAATTGAGCATTTATGCACAAAGGTATAGTGGTAGATGGGCAGTTCCCTTGGTACTCCTGATTTCTGGCATATGTCCTTAGAGGCTTCTGGGGAGTCCAGGTCCTTGACATGTACCTCAGGAAAGGGCAGCTACAAGTACTTATTGGGAAGTTTTAAACTGTTGCAGATGCTGGTCACTATCTGCAGGGCTCCCTCCCTTCCCAAATCTGTCTTAATTTTGATTAGCACCAGATACCTATAGGAGTGAAATTTTGCATGTGCTGATGATGGAGGTCTTTCATCTAGTGACCTAGACTCTGTCAGTCTGGCAGAGGTCTGCAGTAGCACACATATCCGTGCTTCTGGAACAAGAATGCTACTCCCTCCTTCTCCCTTCCCTCCTTGACCAATGCTTGCCCTAGACTGCTGTTGTTAGCTGGTCACTGCAGAGGTGGGCACCCCAGGAAGACCCAGAAGGAGAGGTGTGCTAGGAGTATGTACACTGTTTCTGCCCCCCTGACTGTGCTTGATGCTGTCAGCAGCCCTCATGGATGAAGAGCAGGGAAACCAGCTTCTTGACAGGTGGTAGTCTCTAAAGGAAGAGACCACTGCCTCTTTGCAGAGATCTATGCTGACCATGTGCTTGGCTGGAAGAAGTGGAATTCAGTGTAAGACTGAATGAATGTGAAGCCCTGGGACTTGAAATAGCTTAGAAGTAGTCTTTGAGTCTCAACCTCCTCTGCTTTTTAGTCCCTCTTCCCTGAGCAGCTGCAGGCATAGAAAGTAGTAGCACAAGCTACCCATTCTGCTGATCTGGAGCTGCTCCATCTATTTTCCATCCTTGCTTTTCTACTTAGGACACCCACACCTTAAGACAATGCAGATCCCTGCGAAGTGGACGAGCTCAGCCACATATATTAGGATCCAATAGATAGTTTTGGGTTGCTACTGATGTATCTACTAGGTCTGTGCTTATGTGGTGAGCTCAGGTCCATTACATAAGACCTTTCAAACATGCCAGTCCCTATCTGCCTAGCATCAACTGACTCTGAAGATTTGGAGCAGAGAAGCTGTTTTGTATTCCCTGACCATGAACCAGCCACTTAGCGTGACTTGTGGATGGATTGGGACTGACAAACTGAAATGGAAATATACTCTTTGCCATTGATTTCTGTGGTCTGGAGTAGGATAGTGTTACTCAACTCAGTCTACAAATGCCAGAGCTCATCTGCCTAGAATAGAACCAAATAAACAAATTAATTCAAAGTAAAACTGCCTCTCCTGCTGTGACACACACTGGAGTGCTTTGCCAACAGGATCCCAGTAGGATGGTTTTTCCTCAAGTGTTGCAAGCCGTGGAGTAATGTTCCACCTCCAATTTTCTTCTGTGAAGTAGGCACTGCCCCATGCAGTAAGCATATATATTCCACTTTTATTTGTAAATGAAATGATAATGATTATTTTATTTATATTATTTAAAGCCCTTCATATGTTGGGGGTTGGGCAGGGTTTGTTGTTTGTTTGTTGATTTTTTCACAAAATCTGATCATCCTAGGAATGATAGGAGTTGTCCATAAAGCCAAGGGGTGGAATTGTTTTAGGCAGGCAATGGGTAGCAGCTGGCCAAGCCCTGGTACTTGTTTGTAGAATGCTGTCTTCCTCAAGGATAGATAGGATGTCAGTATTTTCAAGCACAAGAGGTGCTATTTTCCCGTCCTATGCTGCTAGTCACCTTCACTCAGCAACTCTTCAAAACTCGGGGCTGAAACTGCCCTCAAGTGACCAGCACTAGGACAGCAAGTGTTGCTGGACTGAGGATCGCTCACCTCTTTTCTTGGGGTGCTTCCATCTATATAGTAAAAAACCTTGTAACCTCAGCTACATTCACCCACAGGACTATGCTTGCAGTCTCACTAGAGATCAGAGAAAAATTCCTGAGATTCCAGGGCTTGGTAGCTCTTGCCTAGTGTCCCTAGAGCTTCATATGGCTTTTCCTTTGTCACTAACAATACCAGCAGTAGTACACCAGCTAACAAAACAGTAGGTAACAGGCACCAAAAGTTCCTCTGCTGGCAGCAGGGCTGGATTAGTATCTCAGAAAATTGTGGGCAGGTCATGCCTGGCCCTCATGGCCATCAGGGGTAAGTGGTACTCTGCAGAATCTCAGGAGAGCTTCTGAAAGAAGCTGGTAGGGACTGAGGTAGGACTGGAATAAAGTTCACTTCTCTGCAGTTATTTTGTTTAGCCTTGCTGATTATTGAAAAACAAGCACTGTTTGCTGTCCTCATCTCAATTTAGATCTTGATTTTCATAAGACAACATATATTTTTTTATCAGCAGGTAATAATTTTTTTATCCATCTGTGCTCTTTGACCAATCCCACCTGCTGTTTCCATCTCTGAATGACCTGTAGCCAGACTACACTCCAAAAAGCATATGAATCTTCAGTCTGCAAAATGGTGTCTGTGAGAACTCAGGACTCCTGTTCATGCCTCTGCCCAGAAGCTCAGCCACTCATTTGCAAGGGTTTCTTGTCTTAGAAACACAGGAAATAAAGTAATGAATATCCTGGGGACTTCTGTCTCTGGGATAAAACAAATTCTTCTTGGATTCCTACAACTCAAGGCCAAAACCAGTTGATAGATCAATAGGTAATCTAAAATCACCTCCAGGACAGCACAGATTATACATCTTTCTTTAGTTACATTTGCACTGTTCCAGTGATATCTCATCTCCTAGCAGCACATTTTTCCTGAGCTGAAGCAATAGTATTGAGAGTTGGGGAATCCACTACTGGGATGTTTTTTGTGGAAGGAAAACAGCTATACTGCTGCGTGATTTCTAGTAGGGAGTAATTTGTCTTTGGTTTGCGGATGTTTCATGGTTTGCCTTTCTTGGTTAGATTACAAAGCTCTTTATGCTTGGCATTTTGTTCCTGTAGAGAAACCTGTGCCCTGTAATCAGAGCACCTCTTCATCTTCTTTTTGCTAAATTGAAGAGATTGACTTCCTGAAAATGCCAGAAAGGCATTTTTGTCAGCCCTCAAATTGCTTTTGTCATGTTTTTTCTTGTATCCTTTTCAGTTTTTCAACATCCCATAGAAGATGTGACATTTTTCTCATCAAAACTAGTTGTGCTATTTTAGCACACACACTCCCTGCTGTGATGGGGATGTGTAGGAAGGCAAAATTCCTCCCTGTTCCTGCAGTGTTCCACTGCCTGACATCGGGGTGTTGAACTGACAGTTCATATTTAATTGCTTGTCATTACCCCCAAAAGCTTTTCAGAATTGCTTGTTTCCAGGATTGTCTCCTATCTGCAGCTGCTGCCTGCATTCCTTCTTACTAGAAGTGTAATTCTGCATTTGGCTCTATTGAGACACCGTATTGCTTGGATCTATTTCTCCTCGACAGTGATCCAAACTGCTCTGTGTGATTGCTCTGTTCTCATCACAATACACCACATTGCAAATTTCTGTGTCAGCAGCACACATTATCAATGTTGATCATATGTTTATTTCGAAATAAAAATATTTATTTCCAGATGAAGTCCTTGAATCATGCCAGGCCTCGTACTGATCAACCTGGAACCCATCTAATTCCCTCCCCTGCAACAACTGCTTCTTGTGTTCTGTCACAAAGCCAGTTTGTTACTCATTTCATGTGTGCCTGATTGACATTGTACTGCTGTGTTTATTTTTTTGTCAGAATAGCACCGGCTCTCAGCTTGTCTCTGTGTGTGTATGTAATTCTAGCAAATGATGAAAATGGGATCCTTTGACAAGAGCAGTTCTCCACAGACCCCATTGACGTGACCTTACTTCTATATTCTTTTCCTTTAGTTCCAAATTAATTGACCTGTTCATCATCTTTTCCATTCCTCTGTTTAGGGCTGATTTCAGGCTCACTGGCTGATATCTTGTGTATCACGCTTAACCTCTTTGAACAACAGCACAGCATTATCTCCCTTTCCATCTCTCCACATCTTACTGTTGTTCCAAGCTATCCAAGCCAGGAATGTCAGTGAGCCAGAGCTGCTGTCAGCCAATTCTTGTTGGATTATCCAGTTCTTTTAGATTTAGAAACACCTACCCCGTGCTGACTGTCCTAGGAAAAAGGCAACAGACAACCGTAGAGTGGGATGGACCTCTCTGGGCATTTTGGTGGGACAGAGCTAGTTTGCCCCAGCCATTTGGTCAGGTATGGAGGTGTTGGACAGGGTATGCAGAAGACCTGTTGGTGTTTAATTTGACTGTAGAGGAATCCTGAGTCAAAGACTTTCAAAGAAACTTAAGGGGCATATTGGCAGTCAACCTGTTTTAGCCCCTGGTGTACTAAGGACTTTTTCCCTGCAGATGGTACAGACAAGAGTGAGTGGCATATTTTCTTCTAAGCACAGACCACCCTCTTGGAGGCTTAGTGCTGCCAGTCAGTTAAAGAGAATGGGAGCAAGTTCAGTAGACCAAGATGTGTTGTTCTGTTGGTTTAATGCAAGGAACTGCCTAGTGGTCAACATGAGTTTGTCACAGAGTATAAGAAGTGTGACTTTGTGAGCTGGATGGCTTCTCCGTGCTTAGTCCTCAGAAAATACTGAAAGCCATAAATGCATTTACTGCAAAAACTTGTAACTGTGCAGTAGCGAGTTCTTGGTTATTTTCTCTTGTTTGTGACTCTTGTGGACCAAGTTTTGTTTATTTACTCAGCCTGGCTTCTCTTCTGACTGCCTTGCTGATTATTCAGTGCTCACTTCAGGCTGGGAAAGCAGGCCCTGAGAAAGTTCCCACCATAAGAATAAGGAGCAGCCCTTGAGCGTGTGTGACTGCAAGGCACCCAGATGGTGTCACTGTGGTGAAGCAGCCTGATGTGACAGTATAGGAAGGGTATCTTGGTGAGCACTATGCCCTGCTAGGCTTAGGGCATGGGGCACAGTCCCTTAAGTGAAATGGTGCTGTTGTGGTGACTGAAAGCAGATGGGGAGTGGGATTCTGCTCAGGCAGGCAGACACCTGTGATGGTGGCTCAGGCAGCTTGCAGTGAAGTTTGCCACAGTGCATCCTGGTGGATAGACACCATGGGTCAGCACAATGACTTGTGAGGAGTATCGGTTATTTTTTTTTTTCTCTTCCACAGGACTCAGAGCAGAATCGGCTCTCCTGTCTCCCTCCAGTATACAGGGCCGTCACGAACTGTCCGGCGCTACCCAGCCAGCAATGACCAACTCACCTCTAATGCACTCCCCAATGGGAATGGACATGAACAGAGCAGTTCTGGGCCACACACAGTTTCCCAGGAGCAGACCTTGTCTGCAAGGGGTAAGGCCTCCAAGGCTGTCAGTCTTTTGGGGCTTTTTGTTAGAGTATCCCAAGGAAGAACCATGGTGTGACTGGGGATCTCCAAGAAATCTTGGACTCTCGGGACTGTACGACTGGGTGGGATGGAAAAAGCAATGTCAGCATGGGCATTGCTGGGCTTGGCAAAGAAAGAGACCCTACTGAAAGAAGACAGAGCAGCAGGAGCAAAATGCTGCCGGCAGGGAAGAGGAGACAGGGATGATATGATAGATGTCTCCCAGAGATGTGATAACCTAGGATGCTGCCCTGAAGTAGGATTGCCTCAGTCTGTAGGAGCGGCGTCTCCTAGCTTCCTTCTCAGTCTGAGCGGGTCTCAAGTTCAGATTATGCAACCGCCATCTGATTCTTCTCTTTGGCTGTCCTCTTGGTGCCTCCTGACATGAGCAGGGATCAGTCCAGGATGTAGACATGTGCAATTGCTGAGACAGGGCCTCGGCAGCTCCTCAGCTAGGACAGATGCAAGTTGTCTTCTGCAGCTTGGCTCCTTCTGAAGCCATGGTTCCCGAGGGAGGCACCCTGTGGCATCTCAGCCCTTCTGAGTAGAGGCATGAGCATGATTGCAGCTGTAATCTGAAAGTGAGGATTGAAGTAGGGAGAGTTAGGAGTGAGCACATCAAAGGGGGCACCTGCAGAAACAGCTATCTCACTGATGGACGCCTGTGGTGCCAAGCCAGCTGGTTCATGGTTACACTATATTTCTGCCTGTTGTCTATTTTCTGCAAACCTCAAGAGCTCTGAGTGCAATCTTCCCCTGTATCTAATATCAGAATAGTCAGGGACCAGGAGGGGACCACAGGTAGCTGCAGGTGAGGATATGCTTACAGAGACACATGTTTTTTCTCAAGCACTGATGCCTTCTTTAACAGATACCGGCATGGCTGTTCATATGGGAAGCCTTCCTTTGTTTCAAGGGCAGACAGTCTCCTGGCTTCTGCTTTATCTTGAGAAGGAATATTGTCTAAAGCGCAAGACTGTTTATACCGAAGTTAGCTGTGGGTGTCCCTTCACAGGGAGTTATGCCACTCTAACTGGGCAGGCAGAGCATGCTACTGGCAATTCATGTGTTTACAAATCCGTACTGTTCCTGGGGCAGAGGGCAAGGTGGAGTGAGCAAGGGGCAAGGAGAGGCATTGTGGTGGGGAGGGACACAGACTCCTTGCTCTGGGAAAGCTCTAGAGCTTGAGCTGCAGATTACCAACCCCTTGGCCTAGATATGCTGTTTCTACTTTGCACTCTGTGTTTCTTTTATAGGGGCCAACCTGACAGAAAAGATTAGGAAGATAAAAATTGTCTTCACACCCACCATCTGCAAACAGACGTGCCAGAGCGGACGCTGCTACAACAGCTGCGAGAAAGGGGACACCACCACTCTCTATAGCCAAGGCGGGCATGACCACGATCCCAAGTCTGGCTTCCGTATCTGTGAGCACCCCAAGGCCCCAGGCCTATCTTCTTGTCTGCTCCCCCACTCTTCTCCTGCTTTTCCATTCTCTACAGACTGAGGGCTTGGGCTCGTGTGGGTATGTGGTGAGATGTCCTCTCCCAGTGCCTAGGAAGACGTCTCCTGGGGCCTTTGGGGCTTACATTGTTTCTGTCTCTGGGGAGGAAGACAGACTTTTTCTCATTGATTTTTTTCCTGGGCAAGCAACTTCTGTTTCCATCCCACCCCAGGTAGTGGGGATGCATGAGTTTGAGTCAGGCTTGCAGCCAAACCTCGCCACCCCCTCCTTCTTAGAGCCAACTCACTGCTTTCATTGGCATCCATTCCTGGGGCTGACTTTCATCACCTAATTTCCTCCTGTTCTCTCCTTTCACTCACGTGGCAGCCCAGAGAGCTGGCTGCAGGTTGCAAGCTGTTCCTATAAACAGGGCTGCTGAAACCTCTAGTCTCGTTTCAGATCTGCTGGGATTGCTCATCAGGTCACTGGGATAGTCAACTGTGGGTTGGGCACATCCTCTTGGAGCCAGCTGGTGGAGTAGCCTGCAGAACCTTGGTGGGACTTGTCCTCTAAAAACTGTTGTACCTCTCAAGTTCTTCTAACAGTGAAAAAGTACAAAGTCTGGCCTTTGTGTACACCAACTGATATGGGGTTCATGGGAATTTCTGCCTAGATCTCAGTCCAAAGATGTGTCTTCTCACCTCAAAACTGATGCCAGGCTTGAATAAAATGAAATCAGAGTATAGTGGCAGCTCATCTGAGACGAACCTAACAAGCCTGGGATGTGCAGGAGCAGCATCTCCTCCTTCTCATGCTGAAATGAGTCAGGATGATCTGTCAGGGAATCCTATGCCTTGCCTGAGCATCACTCACTCTGGATTGCTCCAGGCATCTGATGAGGCCAGAAAAGATGTGACTTCGATTTTGATTTTGCTCGCAGTTCTTTTGTCCCTGTCCACATGTCACCCACTTGAGCTGCTGGCATGGCCAAGGCTGGCCAGGAAACAGTCTCCGAAGACATGGTCCTCTGCCCGTTCTCTCCTTCTGCCTCTCACATCCCCACTGAGCTCCATCTGAGCTCACTGCTGCCAAGTGGGAAGGGGGCGCTACAGAAGAGAAGGAATTGTGCTGACTCAGCCACATGTGGCCATAGCGCCTGCTTGACTCTGAGGGATTCTGCAGTGCCAGCACCACCGCCCTGGCTGCCCCACAGCTGGCCTAAGGGCTCATAGCCATCAACCCGTGACTCCAGCCTGATGCAGAGCTCGGGGAGACACCCAGTTTCTCCATTTGCTGCTTCCTCAGTGGTGGTGGGACTTGCAAGCTGCAAGTGCTGACTCCAGTGCTGGATCTGCTCCTTGAACACCATGGGACTAGTGTTGGCCCAGATCCAGCTGCCTGGCTTCCCCTAGCTGCCTCTTGATGGAGGCAGTGTCTTGGTTTCTCTGCTAAGCAGACTTCTCTTTGCCTTGCAGACTTCTGCCAAATCCCCTGCCTGAATGGAGGGCGCTGCGTGGGCCGGGATGAGTGCTGGTGCCCCTCCAACTCCACGGGGAAGTTTTGTCACCTGCCGGCTCCTTCTCTGGAAAAGAAGCAAGGAGGGAGAGCCCCCAAAACCCCAGCTGGCAGCTCCATGAAGCACTCCACCTACACCCTGCCCTTGTCCAACCAGATGGGTGAGCATGGTTGCATTCTCCTGCCTGCTGAGGCACTTGGAATAGAGAGGAGCCCTTGGACTGATGCCTTGTTCTCTCAAAGCTGTGCTCTGACCCCTCTGGAGACCAAAAGGCAACTGGGGTGGTGGGTGCAGGAATTAGGGAGCATGGGAGAAAAGCCATGGGGAGCAAGGAATGGATAGGGCAAGTGCGAGAAGTGGATGTCAAGTCCTCTGAACATTTAAACTCGGTGCTGGAACAAATAAAAAGTTACCCTTGCCACTGTTTCCTGAGCAAGTGGCTCCCTGCTGGTGCTGGGTTCCTCTGACAGAAGTCCGGGTCTCCCTCATACTTCTGAGTTTTGCTATATATGTGCTCCTCAGATCTTCATGGGAGCCATTAACAGGCCTGAGGAGGCCACCATCTCGTTATATGTGCCTTTTCAGGCAGGCTGTTAGCAAAGTGGTTTCCTTAATTTCTGAAAGGCTCAGGTTGCTGAGGAAAGTTTTTGTAGGTTTGTTTTGGTTTTGGCCAGAGAAGTATTTTCAATTAGATGCAACCTTCCCCTAGATTTCTTGTTGGGGGTTCAGTCTGCCTCTCCTCCCTTGGGACTTTTTTGATGACAAGATGCTGTTCGGGTGCCAAATTGTTGCCAGATTGTCACAACTGTGGTATAAACTCATCTTCCAGCTTCCCTGAACCCTTCCCTGGTGAATGTCCACATCAACCACCCTCCAGAAGCCACCGTGCAGATTCATCAGGTGGCCAGAGTGCGGGGTGACGCAGAGGTGTCGGAGGAGAACAGTGTGGAGGCAGTCCTGGTGCCTCAGCTAGCTGCTGTGCCCTGGTACACCTATGCTCATGGGAATGGCAATAGCATTACCACAGAGAGCAGGCAGCAGCAGCAGCAGAGAGCTCCAGGGCTGCTGGGGAGGTGCTTTCGGGAGGCTCTCCATGGGCAGGTAAGGGGTCACCCAACAAGTGTTGGAGTGTGTGTGTGTGTGTGAGAAATGTTTCTTGTTCTCGAGTGTGGGTGCTTTGGCTTATGGGGCAGGAAGGATGGCCTTTTCTTGCATGAAGCTGTTCGGCATTAGTATAGGCATCACCCAGGTGCTGTGGGCATGGACAGCAATATGTTAGTACTTTGGAAGAAAACCCTTTTTTTGGCCCAACAGAGAGACCTTGCTGGCTTGCCCTGACCAGGCTGTGCCCTGGGGCAGCACAGCCCAGACTCGATGGCTTTCACACACAGTCTCGTTTAAAAGGGGTGCCCTATTTATAGCAACATTGACAGCCGTGCTTGGTGATTATTGTAGGAAACGTATAAAACATAGGAAAATTCCTTTCTCTCTCAGACGATAAATGAAAGCCTGATTTCCATGGAACGATGCCTTCTCAGGCAGCTTAGCTGGGGCTTGGGAAGCAAATGCACGTGAGGGGCTTTCTCGCCCTTTTCCCCGCCGTCATCGTAATTTCTTATTTTGTCTTTCTCCATATGTTTCTCTTGCGTCACTGGAAAAGCATCAGGGTTTTTTGGCACCCACAGGAACACCTGTGAGTGTCCCTAGAGCAGCTTGTGCTCAGCAAGACACCCAGCTGGACAGCCTGGGACTCTACCCCCTCCCCACTGCCCCTCAGCCCTTTCTGAGGAGGCTGCTTCTGGTTCTCTGTTTCAGTTGCTCCCATACAAGCCATTTCTAGTGGGACGCATTTTCAACCATTCCATTGTGCAAAAATAAATGAGATCAGACCCTGGGGCTGGAAAAGCCCTGCTCCCCCCTGGTGAGACAGCATCTGTCTGCCCCTGGGAGCAAATTGTGATGCCTGGAGATGCTTGCAGATGCCTGAAGAGGCTGCAGGAGACAATCTAGGGAGGTGAGGGATGTGGCAGAGGGTACCCTTGCTGTGCTCACACCTCATCCAGCCAGTGTAGTGCCATGGCCAGGAAAGGGCAAGGAGCCTGACGGGGAGAGCTGCCTCTCCCCACTCAGCCGCAGCCAAGCCGATCGGTATGCAGGCGCTGGGCAGGCGGCCACACATACCTGGATGGGTGCCAGCTCTAGCCTGTGGGCTGCAGCGGCTCTACTCTTAATGGAGAAGCCTGTAATTCAGAGGGTCTTGATGGGGATGCAGGGGTGGCAGGAAAGAGAGACTCATTAAGCAGAGGAAACTGCTCTACCACAAGCTCCCCACAGGCTGGAGTCGTGCACCCATTTCACTGGCTAATCAGCCAGGCATGGGGCTGATCCTGGGGCTTTGCTGGGTGACATCATCTCTGGTTCATCTCCTACACTGTTTAATGTCCTCTTCTCCTGTGAGGGGTGCAGTCAGTGGAGTCTGTGATCTTCTGTCTGCACTGCTGTTTACTGTATTTAACTGGTCCTACCATATCCTGGTGGGGAGCTATGCCAGGAGGGCCATGCCAGCCTCTGACTCCAAACCACTGTACCTCGTGCTGGCTCTGCTGCCGCTGCACCAGCTGGCCACCACAGACAGGTGCATGTTCCCATCCCGCAGAAGCCTGATCTCTGATTCTTTCTTCTCAGTGCACCAACCCCTTGCCAGGGCTGACCAGGCTGGAGGACTGCTGTGGCAGTGTGGGGCTTTTCTGGGGTACGGATCGGTGTCTGGCCTGCCCCCCACGGCCAGGTGAGTGCTGCTGCCACTGGAGAGAGAGAGTAAGAGGTAGCACCCTCAATGAGCAAAAATGGTTGGGCTACCTCACATAGATGAGAGGACACAGAGCAGAACCATGGGTCCCCTGCTGTGTCCTTTGCCTAACGCCCTTGGGGATGGGTGGTTTGTCCAAAGCAGTGTGCGGGGCCACACTTGGGGAATTCCCAGTGTTGTACTGGGGAGCAACAGTCTGGTTTGTATGCTGCCCCAAAGCTTTAAACTGCCCTTGTGAAACCCTATTGTGGCTGGCAGTTCCTACTATGCCACCTCACTCAGAGGAAGAAATGGTAAAAGCGTGGCTGTGGTTTTAGGAGGTGCAGTCCTAGACCAGTGGAGCAGGCTGCAGACTTGGCCCTATAGAATTACGGGCTTGCTCTAGGCCTGACACAGGTTTGGCAGGGGCTCTGGAAATAACACTACATCAAACAATTGGCTGGGGTGCACCTGGGGTCCATTCCAATGGCACGGGCGTCCAGCTCCACTTCTGCTGTGCTTGGGAGCTGGACAGGCTGATCCAGCAGGAGATGGGGATTCCTTGGCCACTTTGCTCAGGGTCCTCCATGACAGGCTTGGCCCCTCACACCATGGCCCCATCCTATGTTGTGATGTAGAGGCCATGTTGAAGGACTCCTGGCTAGGAGGAGGCAGCCCTGCAGGCATATTGGCTCCAGCATTCGATGCTGACTGGGTCTGGTTCAGGTCAGGGTGCACAGAGCAGGGAGCTGCTCACCCCTCCCCTATCTGCCTGCCCCCTTTCATCACTACCTGGCTAGATTAAAGGACTGACGTAAATAGATACTACGATCCAGGAGACTGGCCCCTGAGGAGAGCAGATGTGTCCAAGGTGGCAGATTTTATGCAAGCAAATGTGGTGTTGGTGCCTTCTAGTTCTGCCTAGAGGCTGTCCCACTCACTTACATGCATGCTTCCAAGAGCTGCTTGCTTCTCATTGTCCTCTACTTGACTCAGTTCCTCCATAGTTGGGACCAGCTGTAGCCAAATTCCTTGCAATCACAGACAAGGTTGTCAGTATCCTGGAACCCAGCACAGAACTGGGGAACTCTGATTGCTGTCATCTTTCCACTCTGTACAGCTCTGCTGTGGCCCCAGGCCATGGTGCTGCCTACTTACCCTCATCTGCATGCCAGCCCTGAGAGAGCCCTGGGCTGCAGTATGGGGGTGACCATGCAGCTGTTGTGCCTACAACAAACAACGAAATGCTCCACATGGGGCTCAGCCCCATCGTCTTCGTCCCAGACCTTTGCATCCCCGGTCACAGCTTTCTCTTCTCTATTTCATAGTAGTGTCCCTGTTTTTCACCCTGTCTCTCTAAATACCTCCATTAGGAAGCAAGAGGGCCACAGCACACTTCCATTAGGCTGAAGATGACTGCAAAATGTCTGCACCTTTCTCTTTCTCCGTGCCAGGATGCTAGGTATCGCTCAGTGGCCAGAGCTCTAGCAGTGTCTACTCTGATGGACTTCATTCTCAAAATGCAACTTAAATCACACGCTTCCAAGATGTTAAAACAAACACGGAATACCCCTACGTGCTCCTTGCAGTCAGCCAGTAGAGCACGTGCACTTAAGAAATAACTTCTATCTGCCAGCAAGTCCCACACCCATAGCTCAGCACATGCCCTGCATCCCAGCAGCAGCTGGAACTTGAGGGAGGTTGGTCTTCATTGAGTGGATGGATGCTTGTCTTTCTTTTTTTCAGATTAATTCCACTGGGATGTGAAAAATGAATCCCCATGGGTCTTCCATCTTCCCGTGCCACAAGAAAATCCCATTCTCAGTCTCTCTGACTTTGGGTGATTTAAGTTCCCTCTTGAAGGCCACTTGGCTCTTGTTGATTTTGCAGGAATGTAGGTTAGTTGGAAGGGCCATTTTCATCCTCTTTAATCATGTGCAAGTGTCTTCTTCCATTGGCTATCTCTGGTTGACTGCTCCATAACCAGTCTCACATGTACAAGACCGCACAGTGCAAGTAAAGGGAGCTGTCACCAGACACTCAGTGGAGGGCAGTCCAGGAGAGCGTGGCTGTTGTGAAGTGAGAAGTCCAGGCAGCTTGCATCCATTTCTCTGATGTGCTATCTTCACACACAAGAGATCTTACCCTAGAGTGGAGCCGTGGAAACAGTTCTTTCTCTGTGATTTTAGTGCTGTAATGGAGCCATCAAGCACTGTAACCTCTCATTGCCTCATGCCTCCTCTGCCAGGGCTCCTAGACCCCGATGTGTCCAGTGTAAAGGCATCACTCCACATCATCCCTGTCTGTAGACTATGTCCCCTGCTTATATCCTTTCTGTCTCCTTGTTTTCTGGCCTGTGTTGTGCTTACTCAAAGTCACTGTGCTGTAGTTCAGTGACCTAGTGTCTTGTGCACAGAGATAACATGTCCAGTGGATGTTTCCAGCTTTCTTCTTGGCACTGTGGTATTCAGGGGGAACTTCTCCTTGTGCTTTTGTGTCCCAGGGAAGCGTGCACTAGAGCAGACTTGACAGATCTGGGAATTTAATTCCAGCAATCAGAGACAGAAAAGACAGAAGCTAGTTCAGTGTAAACACTTAAAAATGTACAGAAATGCAGCCAGGCAAGAGCTAGACAAATGGAGAACTTGTTTGGATTGACTGTCTGCCCGAGACACTGATTGTTAGTAGAGTCTGAATACGTCCGGATGTCTCCATCGACTGCAGCTTTCATGTTTGGTATGCATTTGTGTGCAGAAAGACGTTGGAGCAGAAGAAGAATCAGAAGTGAGCATCTGTCTGAGTGAACCTGCCATGACCAATCCCCACTATTTTTTGTATTTTGCCAAGCATCAGAAAAGGCAAGAAACTTACTTTGTCTGCATTGTAAGGAGACTATGTTAAAAGTGAGTGCAGACTTAATGTAGAGGTGGAGTTGACCTCACCAGGACTCTCTGTGGTGGGTCTTACATTAGTCTCAGGCGTTTCCTTAGGCTCTACTCAGGCTTCTAGCTGTCTGGTTTGCTGCTGAGAGGGTGCCTTCAAAGAAGTGGGCACAGAGATGGGTATTTAAGCAGACTATAATAGAAGTCACTGGGAGTTTGCCTGCGTAGGTAAGAGCTGAAGATGGAATCCCCAGCATATGTCAGAGACAGCTCTGGGAGAAAGGGGAGTGCCAAGAGCTTGCTCTCTGAGGTGTTAGGGCAAAAGCTGTCACCCAACACATGAAAGAGATGAACTAGAGGCAAGGCCCTGGAGAGTGGCAGGACACTTAGGTGCTGTTGTGTAGCCACAGTCCATCAGCTGTGACTGAAGATAGCTGGATGAAATGCGCTACACTACAAGATAGGATAAATCAGGTGGAGATATCCAGTGACTTTCCTGGGTCTTTAGTACTCAGAGGAGGTGGTAGAGCACTCACTGAAAGGCCAGAACAGAGAGGAAGGGGATAGGGGAACTGGGAGGTAAAACTTGAACACTGAGTGGGAAAAGGGAATCAGACACTGAGGAAGCAGCTGAAGTCGAGACACTTAGACGTGGGTGGGAGGAAGCCCAAGAACTGTCAGGGTGTTTGGGCAGTGCTAGTGAGGAAGCTGCATTGAAGCAACGTTGTGTCCTGTGGCAGGCTCAGGATGTGGGGCTAGTAGCAAGCACACTGCTGGGCAGAGCTTCTGCTTGCCTGCTGGACCATGTACTATTTTCACAGAAAGGGTCATTGGGCATTGGAACAGGCTGCCCAGGGAGGTGGTTGACTCGCCTTCCCTGGAGGTGTTTAAGGCATGGGTAGACAAGGTGCTGAGGGGCATGGTTTAGTGTTTGATAGGAACGGTTAGACATGATGATCTGGTGGGTCTCTTCCAACCTGGTTGTTCTATGATTCTATGATTCTATTTTGAGATAGAGAATGGAGAAAAACATACTGGAACAAGGTCTTGAAGGGACCATGAGCCCGTGGGACCTGCAGGGTATTTTTTGCATGGGCAGAGCCTCCCCTGGCCATGAGGCAAAGCGAGTCAGGGCTGCAAGAAGAGGTGGAGGAGGCCTTGCTGATAGCCATGCTGTGCAAGCTCTTTGCTGAGGAGCAGCTCCTCACCAGTGTGGCCCTGTGGGTGATTCTCGGCCTCTTCACCGTAAACACCACCGCCATCGTGTTCACGATACGTTGGCTGTGCCCTAAGAAAATCCCCGTGCAGGGGATGCTGAAACATTGTTTCCACAAACAGGACAAGGTGTCACAATCCACTCATAAGCGGTCATGTGATGGTTCATTTCATTTATGACCGAATTCAACGTGGCCAGTTCCCACCTGCTCTCTGAGGTCTTCTACATGCTCAAGAACATCCAGGTGCTGGATCAATTTGAGAAGCCATTGTTCCTGGAGCTCTGCAAGCACATGGTTTTTCAGCAGTGCCAACAAGGAGACTATGTCTTCCGTCCTGGATAACTGGACACCAGCATCTACATCCTCTGGGATGGGAAGCTGGAGCTGTTCCTCACGGAGCTGGATGGGAAGGAGACAGTGATGAAGGAGGTCTTCCCTGGGAACAGTGTGCACAGCCTGCTCAGCATCCTTGATGTCATCGTGGGCCACCAGCGACCCTACCAGATGGTGTGTGCCCAGGCAGCAGAGGACTCCACCATGCTCTGGCTGCTGGTTGAAGCCTTCTCAGCCATCTTTGAGAAGTACCCTGAGAGCTTGGAATGTGTGGTGCAGATCATCATGGTGCATCTCCAGTGTGTCACCTTCTTGGCTTTGCACAAGTACCTTGGATTGACCAACAAGCTCTTTAGCCACAACACGCAACTGCTATGGTTCTTCACCAAAGCTGGCCATGCCACCTGCACCAGCCCCATCCATCCTGGGAGGTGGTGGAGCTAGGGGTTGCTCCCACATCAGGGTGATCAAGCGCATGGAGGAAGTGGGGATCCCCATCGACATGGTGGGGGGCAACTCCCTCGGTGCCTTCATTGGGATGCTCAGCATCATCCACATCAAGCAGCGGGCATGGGAGTGGGCCAAGTGCATGAAGTCTGTGTTCAAGACTGTTCTGGACATCACCTACCCCATCACCTCCATGTTTTCGGGCTCCACCTTCAACGCCAGCATCAACAAGATTTTCCAGGACAAGCAGATCGAGCGCCTGTGGTTGCCAAACTACGATGTCATTGCCATCATGGGCTCAGTGCTGGGTCCAACCGTGTTCAATGTCTTCATCAATGACCTTAGCAAGTTTCTGGATGACACTAAGCTGGGTGGAAGTGTCAATCTGCTGGAGGGTAGGGAGGCTCTGCAAAGGGATCTGAACAGGCTGGACCGCTGGGCAGAGTCCAATGGCATGAGGTTTAACACAGCCAAGTGCCGGGTCCTGCACTTGGGGCACAACAACCCCAAGCAGTGCTACAGACTTGGGCAAGTCTGGCTGGAAAGCTGCCAGGAGGAGAAGGACCTGGGGGTGCTGGTTGACAACCGACTGAACATGAGCCAGCTGTGTGCCCAGGTGGCCAAGAAGGCCAATGGCATCTTGACTTATATCAGAAATGGTGTGACCAGCAGGTCCAGGGAGGTTATTCTCCCTCTGTGCTCTGCACTGGTGAGACCGCACCTTGAATACTGTGTCCAGTTCTGGGTCCCTCACCACAAGAAGGATGTTGAGGCTCTGGAGTGAGTCCAGAGAAGAGCAATGAAGCTGATGAGGGAGCTGGAGAATAAGTCTTATGAGGAGCGGCTGAGAGAGCTGGGGTTGTTTAGCCTGGAGAAGAGGAGGCTGAGGGGAGACCTTATTGCTCTCTACAAGTACCTGAAAGGAAGTTGTGGAGAGGAGGGAGCTTGGCTCATCTCCCAAGTGCCAGGGGACAGAACAAGAGGGAATGGCCTCAAGCTGCCCCAGGGGAGGTTTAGGGTGGACGTTAGGAAAATGTTTTTCACAGAATACTGTAACAGGCTGCCCAGGGAGGTGGTTGAATCACCTTCCCTGGAAGTGTTTAAGGGACGGGTGGACAAGGTGCTGAGGGGCATCGTTTAGTGATTGATGGGAACGGTTGGACTCAATGATCTGGTGGGTCTTTTCCAACCTGGTGATTCTATGATTCTATGATTCTAAGGTCAAATGATGGTCTGTGGAAACTAATACAAATAAGACACATAGAGGTCAACACAGACCCCAGGTAAAAGATAGATTTGGACACTGGTTTCCCTGAACCCTTGTCCTTCCTCAGGCATGTGGGAATAAAGGAAACTGGTAGTAGAGCATTTTTTCTAAAGCCAAGGCAAGGCGCTCTGCCCAGAGGAGGTCACAGCCCTCCTCTTCTACCTCCTCTCTGTCCTTGAGACCACATAACTCTGTGACCAGCAGTGTTCTGGGAAAAGCCCATACCAATGATGGACACTCCCTCTTCTACTGTGCAGAAACTACAAGTCTCACCTTTCTGCTGGGGTTGGGGGGATTTTCTGGCAGCAAAGGTAAACCTGTGTCTTCTAGGTCCTGATTTTTCACTGCCTGCTGCCCCTTATTTCAGGCTGCAGTCAGCCTGAGTGTGGACTGGGCTGTGCATTCACTGGTGGTGCTCACTGCAGATCTTCCTGGGCTGCTTTCTCTCTTTCTGCCTATGGGTTTTAACTGTATTAAGAAACAAGTCTTTGAGGCTATTGTTTTGGTTTTATTCTTGCTCCCTGTGTTTTTTTAAGTTTTTTGTCCTAGAGAAAAGTCTGAATTTCACTGGAAAGTTGGATCTTGTAATGTCTGGTTTGGCGTCCACAGCACTCCCCAAACAGACCTCCCACCACGAGAGGGGTGGCAGCTCACCCATGGAGTTTTCGTCATCAGAAATGCTGAGCAGCTCCACAAGCCACACACTCCCCTGCGCTGTGCCTGCAGGCATTGAAACAGCCACAGGAAGACCCTTGAAACTCAACCCCGTGGTCTGCTCTTGTCGTGATCAGATCAGGGAGGATACAGGGGGGAAAAAACCTGAACATATGGAAAAGAAGCTGTGGAGGGGGCTGATTCTGCCATTGCTACGCCATGTGCCACAAGGAGTCTGTCTGGGACAGTAGAGAAGGGCTGGAAGTGGAGAAAGAATTTTCAGGAATGCCTTGTTCTTCAGAGTGCTTGGTTTGCCCATCATTGTAGCAAATGATGGTGGGAACAGAATTAGGTTTTCTCTGTTGGAGAGGCCCCCAAAGCCAACAGTAATTACCAGAGTACTTTTTTTCCCAAGATTCTTTTCCACCTTGAAGATCATTATTGACCATGAGTAGAGCAGAGGGCTTAGCTTATTATTGCTCATCAGCACTGGTGCATGCCTTTCCCAGCCCTGCTACTGTAGCCTTTGCTGGGGTATTGGAGAAAGTCTTGTGGGACTCTACCTATCACAGACCACACAGAGAAGAGGAGAGCAGTCATGTCACATCTGGACTAAAGGACTTGTGTCCTTTCCCTCTTGTCCACCCAGCCTGGGAACTCTGTGTCTGCAGCCAGAGCCCTGCCTACTTCTTTGTGTGACATCTTCAATACATTTTCTCTCTGGCAGCTGCTGTGGGATTGGAGCTGCTCTGCTTTCCCACCAGCAAGTTCAGCAGCCAAGGTATTCTCTGCAGTGAAGGCGGATCTTCTCTGCGCTAAACCAGTCTGAGGTTTGACTGAGTCCACCAGCCCCACATGCGGCAAGACCACGCACTCTGGCTCCTTTCATCTCCCATACACTGGAAAATCCAGAGCAGGCAGAGGCACCATAGCTAGTCTTATGACTACACGCGCTCTACCCATTGTGGGGTTCTGTGGAGCTGGTCCAGGGTCTCCAGAAATGTCAGTGAGTCCTGAAAGTGGCAAAGAAGTTCAGCAAGGCAAGATTTCTCATTGAGATAATGCCTTTTGTATAGTAGATGGAAAGAGTTGAGAGAAAAGGCTAGCTTTCAGTAGCCAAACATTTCCTCACTTCTCTTCTGACTGCAGGCTTGCCTCTTCACTTTCTAACAAAGTGATATTGACTAGCCTAATGCAATGTATTATCTCACTCCACAAACCTTGCCTCACCTCGGCCATTGTGACTACCACCACTAGAAGTGGTTTCTTTCTAGTTCAGCATCAGCCTGAGCTTCTTCATCCTGTCTTCAGACAGCATTTAAGGAGCCAGGGCCATGAGATAACACCTCTTCTCCTAGGAATTGATGGATGGCTTCTGAAGTGTCCTTGGCTCCTTAAAGGTCATCCTACTAGGCTGGAAAATTCCTCTGCCTGATTTCTGTGCATTCATTTCCCTTCTCATTCTTCTGTGCTTGAGTATTGTTCTAGCTGGGGACAAAGATTCTGGTAGGAGTTCTAGGCTGTAGCTGCTTCGTGCTCCCATCCTCCTTTCTGGATCTGTGAGCTTATTGCATATGGGTCTGCATGACCCCAGCCTCACTGGAGATACCTGGTGCCTGCAGGGCTTTCAGAAAGCAGCATCAGATGGTGGCATGAAGAAGAGCTGGAGGGGGTGAAGGTAAGAGAGGCTGCTGCAGAGAACCAAGAGGGAATTCTGGTGTGCAGGTTTCTGGTGAGCACATTGCTTTGGTGCAGCACCCATGGGGCTGAAGTGCCTGGGAGGTGAAGCTCTGAAATCACACTCTCAGGAAGCCTGAAATCCCTCTGCCTGTCAGATGCAGCTCGGCCCCTCTATCCCCAGCCTCAGGCTCTGGGAGAACTCCTTCCTGGAGAGAGTGTAGACAGATAGACACAGTAGGTTTGGACTACTCCAACTGTGGATGCTGACAAATTGATGCCATCTCTCATCATCAGATCAGTTTTTTTCCAGTACTGTGTTCCAGAGCAATAGTCTCCAAAGCCAGTCTCCCACTCCTACCAGCTGCGTAGGAGAGGGGTGGGTACTGAACCGCTTTGTAGGAAACTTGGGTGTCCTAGGCTGCTTTTTCCAGAGATTTGGGCCATGTCTGGTGTAGTTCATTATCATCAGAGCTTGGGGAAGGGAATGACCCTCTGCTCAAGTAACCAGGTACAAAACTGAGAGTTAATAGCTTACATCCTCCTGCAGCCACACGCTGTCTTCACTCGTGGCCAGGTCCTGGCAGAAAAAAAGCAGCTTCCATCCAGTACTGCAGAAACTATCGTGATTCCCCTTGGTACAGAGAGATCTGCTCACATTACATTACAGTTATTCATTCCAAGAAAGGCGAGTTTCTTTGTAAAGTTAAGACATTTGTCCACAGCCTCATGAGTGAATTGCTGCAGTAACAAGCTGCAGGTTTCTGCAGACTGGAGTCTCACACACTCTGAGGTGGTACAAGACCTACATACTCACTCCCGTCGCTGGTATATCCTTGTCCTCTCCCCAGCAGCATCTGGTGGAGGGATGTTGCAGGATCTACTTCACAAAGGCTTTTCAGAGAGGGAGCAGGGTTCTGACACATGTCATCACTATTTGATCTCTGGTGTGCTTGGCTGCCTGTCAGAGGGCTTGCACATAATGATACTGCTTCATTTGAGCGTCTGTTATCACATTGTGCTGAGGCTGACAGATGCTTCCAAGCACAGTTAATGCCTGTCGGCAGCTTCGAGCCCACAGGCTGCAGTGTGGGAGGACCTGGAATCCCACCGGGGCACTGAGCCTGGAGCCCATGAGCCAGAGGTTGTTTTTCCCTTCCAAGAAGGTTGGAAATGTACCCAGCAATCCCCAGTGTCAGCAGCAACCCCCTTGCCTCTAACATCCAGATATTTCTAAGCACCTCCTGCTCACAGTTCATGACTGAACCATTAAGGGGATTAATAGATTTTTTTTGTCTTAGTCATTTATCCAGTCATTGAGGATCTCTCTGCACCTGGAAAAAATTGTAGCTTCATTTAATATACCTGGGGAAATCAGGCTATTTTCCTTGCTGGATACAGGCTGATGAACAGCTTATTGTTCTCCTGTCTTTAATTTCTGAAGCACCTGTACCCTAGGAAGCAGGTCCCTAATATTTGCCTTTCAAGAAGTGTCCTAGAGTGGCTTTAAACTGCATTGTGGAGTCAAAGTGTCTAAGACAAAGAGTTATGGACATGCCTGTTCTCTGCCCCAGTGCATTGTTTGTGTTCTCAACCTTTGCAGACTCCTTCTGACCATCTCCAGATGCAAGGGTGGTCTCAATTTGCCCCTGGTTCTTGAAGGCTGCAATGCATTAGGAATCTGCCAGGTCCTCGATACGGCTGTTGCTATGGAGGGCTTTTCACACATGACACAAGGGTGTGAACTACTAATGCCAGGCAGGAGGAATTCAAGTGGTGGGAGTACGGCTGGACAGTCACTTAGCTGTTACACACACACTTCTTATTCCTAAGTGTACAGTCCAGAAAATTAAAACAAAGCCCCACCCTGGGAAAATCCCATGCTTAGTCAAAGCACCACTCTTACTACTCCACCCCATACTTACTTCCCAACCCATCACCTCCTAGATTCCCTTTCCCTTGCTCCAAAATATGGTGCCTAAATTTGATGTGCTTGGAGTTTATGGGCCACATTTACTTGCCTTTAAAAATTTTGAGAGATTTAGTTGTGCATGTAATAGGCCATTTTGAAACCCACAAAACTATTTTAAGTGGTAATTTGAAATTTTCTTTGATGAGAGTGATTGGAGCAGGGAATAACATGCAGTAAAAAAGTGGGGGAAAATGTAATAAACAGACCCTGGGCTTTTATTTCATAATCTTGTTCAGGACCTCTGTATCTCATTTTACTCTGATTCCCCTTGTCATGGCCCATCTGGCTACCCAAGCTGAGAAGGAGCTGAGGTGACAGTCATATATAGAAAGTACAGGCAATAATTCTGGATTACCAGGTTGGCACCTGCCAAGCAGCAAAACACACTGCTTGGGAAATGTGGCAGCTCCCACATTTCCCTCTGCTCTGGGAGTCATTAGAGGCCCATCCAAGGCACACTTTCCCTCCCTGCAGGGAGAACAGAGAGAAGATAGGATCATACAATCATAGAACAGAATCATAGAATAGTTTGGGTTAGAAGGGACCTTAAAGATCTTCTAGTTACAACCCCACTGCCACAGGCAGGTATGCATCTCGCTAGGTCAGGCTGCCCAAGGCCCCATCCAGCCTGGCCTTAAACACCTCCAGGGATGGGGCAGCCACAGCTTCCCTGAGCAACCTGTGCCTCACCTCAGAATGCTGATGGGTGGCTCTGCTGCCGATATCCCACAGTTTTTTGCTTTTTTCCTAGCACGCCCTGTGATTGAGAATGGGCAGGTGGAGTGTCCCCAGGGTTACAAGAGGATGAACCGGAGCCATTGCCAAGGTAAGGATGGTGCTTTCATCATCTCTCTTTCTTTCCTACATTCACTGTCAGCACTGCATATATCTACACAAGTAAAATGCAGTTATCTAACTCCCTGATACAGATCTACAAAGAATGTGACTTATAAAAATCCCTGTACTTTCATTAAGCATGAAAAAACATAGACTGGATGACTCAGCTGACAAACACAGTCAGTGTGTTGGGCCAGCCCAAGAAAACTCATCGAGTCCAACCGGTCCTATCAAACACTAAACCATGCCCCGCAGCACCTCAGCATTAAGGGCCTATGATGCTGCTCTGCTATGTGTGAGTATACAAACACTCTTCCTGTCATCTGAAGCAACAGAAATTCTGTTGCCTGAAAACATTTGGCAAAGTTGTCGACTTATTCAGTTGTTCATTTTCAGGTTTGAGAGAGCTACAGAAGTAGGTCCTTCAGTTCCAAACATGTGTTTCTCCCATGCTGCCAGGCTGCCCTGCCTGCCCTACACTGCTGGGGTCTATCCATTTCTCACTTCTGCAGTCCCTCAGCTCTGTATGAGGAAGGAGCTATCTCAGCACTTTTCTTTCTGGTTCATGTTTACTTGGCATCTCTTGGACCCACAGTGTTTATGTTTTTCCATACTCTGACTGAGGTGGAGTTTTATGGCTCTCTTCTCATGATTCATGATAAGCAGAGAGGTGTCATCTCAAAGATACAGCAGGGAGCCTAGGCACTAGCTGTGCAAACCCAGTGCTAGCAATCCAATGACTCATCTCTTTAGCTGGGGCTTTCCACATGATTCAACCTCCCCACCTTGTCCTAGAGGACAAATTTCAACAACACAATGACTTCTGTTCTCCTTGGTGCTCAGATGTCATCCCTCATGCAGTCATGGCCTGGTGCTATGGCTGTGAGGAGCTACCTGGAGACATGGAATAGGAGCCAGGGCAGCAGAGCAGCTGGAAGGACTCATGTCAGTGAGGAGGACCTGCAGCACCTGCTTTGGATTTACATTCCCTCAGGAACAGGGAGATGCTCAGGGAGATGGCAGTGTGGAGTTGGCTAGGAAGATGTTTTAGGATAGGAAAAAACCTGAAGAGATTGTTCCTCTGCATTCTCCTTTGTAAGCCAGGCTGGAGAAGTACTATTCTGCAGACACTCTGCTGCCTCACAGTTCTTTTCCTATCACTGCTGTTGCAGCAGGGTGTTTGTTAGGAAGCCCAGCACCTCACTCATGGTCCAGCCCTATCCCCAGCATGCTGCAAGGAGTAGGAATGTGTGGCCCCAAGCATGCCTGCCTACTTCTGTTCCCTCTGGGGATTTCCACTGCGGGTGGGTGCTCTGCTGCCAGTGGAATAGAGGGGGTTGGACTGAGTCCAGGACGTGGCCCTGTTTTAAATTAAGCTCATAAAGCTCAGCCCTTAGTGCTTGTTTGTTTTGTGTTTTCATTATTCTAATCCCTTCAATCCCTTTGCTTATGCAGAGGCCAAACACTTTGTCCAGTTGGTGTGTTAGAATAACACAGAACTCGGACCATGCTGGGGAGTCACAGGGATGAGCCCTGAGTCTCCTCTGGAGAGCCCAAGCCTTTCCTCTGAGTGAGCTTCCCAGCACATTTGGGGTCTGGCCACTTTTTTTCTCATCAGTTCTATCCTGTGCTTGGTACAGAGCAGTAATTCATTACATTATGCAGCCAAATCCTATTCCTCCCTGGCCTGCTGTGTGCCCCTGTAGCACTAGTGCTCCCAGCTGACTGAACATCATGACTGGGCCTTGACAGCCTCTGTGTGTCTCAGCTATGTGTAGGGCAGCCACTGGGGTGAACAAGGGAGTTTAAGAGCACAGGACTGGGGAAGATCTCTTGGGTCATTAAATCTGAGCTCCAACTGTCATAGCTGGCTGTGTGACACTCCCATTCCCACCAAGCAATGATGCTTCAACTCTGAGGAATAAAGCAGTGCTGGGAAAGCCGTTCCTGAGCCTAGTTGCTCTCTATCATGACCTTCTAGTATCTCCATTCTAAGTAAGGAACATTTGTGGATCACATCTCCAGATGAGCAAGACCAGGGGAAAGGAGAGAGGACAGGACTCGCCAGTAAAGGCTTGCAAACAATGATAATGATGGCCATAAGAATGACCCTGCTGGATTCACTCACTGGAGGTGATACATCCATTTTTCATGAGGACTGCAGAGCGGAGCAGTCATTCACAAGACATCTCTGCAGCTGCATTGAGCAACCTCTGTGCCACAGATGTAGAATTGCTGTCCTGTGGAGGTTGTAACTGTGCTGCTTAGTGCAGAGGCTGCCTCGGACACCAGCTCAGCTGAGACTCCCTTGATCTATAGCACCTGAATGGGAAGCACTGGGCAGGGCATTCAGTTCAGCCTTGGCTTTTCCACATTTCACCAGGCTCTCTCCTCCCTACAGATATCAACGAGTGCTTGATGCAGGGCCTGTGCAAAGATGCTGAGTGTGTGAACACCCGTGGCAGCTTCCGCTGCACCTGCAAGCCTGGTACCATGCTGGACCCATCGCGTAGCCATTGCATCTGTAAGTGTTTCAGTTTGAGAAGGGATCTGAGCAGGACCCCACAGATGAGTTGAGGCTGCAGCGTGCTTCCTGCCTCTTGCAAGTGGGGTTGTGTTACACTGACGTGCTGTTGTGTGTGGGATGGGTCCCCATGTCGTGGGTCCCCATGTCTCAGTCCCCCTTCATCCATCATTCTCCATGGACATCTCATGGACCCTGTGGAGCCTGAAAGGGACATACCTGTGGTGCTGCAGCAGACAATGAAACCTCCTAAGCTGAGAGCTCCCACAGAAGCTAGATTTGCTTGGTGCTGATGCTGCTGGGTGGGGTGGCCTGATGGCTGAAGGCTGAAGTTGTTCTGAGAAGAGGATTGGGTGTTCCTTGGGGCAGGCTAGAAAGCATGGGGAGAGAAAGGCATGAGGGGGAGAGACCATGTGTCCCTTGTTCTCTTTTTGGAGACTGTAAAATTTGACCCCTGACACTGACCCTTGCTGTTGTGTTTTAGCGGACAAAGCAGTGTCTTTGGAGCAGGGGCTGTGTTATCGCTCAGCAGCCGGAGGCATGTGCTCCTTACCCCTCTCCCACCGCATCACCCAGCAGATCTGCTGCTGCAGCCGTGTCGGCAAGGGCTGGGGGAAGAATTGTGAGGAATGTCCCATGCCCGGCTCAGGTGAGATGTGCCTGTTTCAGTTTTGCCTGCTCTGTTTAGACTGGGGCCTGTGTTTGCCTGAACTTGCTGCCATGCAGATGACTGCGAGACACAGAGATTAGCAGTGCCAATGCTGCCCTGTGAGATGGGTGCAGCAGCCCAAGGAGCAGACCTAGATAATACCAGGAAGTTAGAGAAATCCCTGATAGGAAACCACTCTGTACTGTAGGAAGAGCATAACTGTGTCTGTGCCAGGTTTTGCTCAACAGCCCTTTCGTCTCTCTTACATCTTCAACTGGGGTGAAAGCCAGATGAGGATCAGTTTAGCATGTCTCAGCAGCGGGTAGACTGGAGGAGAAAAAGCCAAAATCCTCAGAGCTGGGAAACAACTTCAGGCACTTTGTGTAGAACATCTTGAGTGAGGTACAAAGTGCTCAGTGGCCAAGGTACAAGGGATTCACTTTTATCAGCTCTCTTGCTCAGCTTGGATCTTCCTGTGGCAGGATCACTTCCTAGCAATACTGACCCAGGGGAGGGATTTAGGTTTTGGTGTCTGAAAGTATCAGCCAGTACCTGCTAGAAACCACTCCTGCCCTGTGAGCGGATTTCTTATGCTTGAACCATCCACCCACTGCAGCCCAGAGATGTTTCTATTAGGGTTTAACCATTAGATTTCCAGAAAATAGTAGGATAGGAGAAACTGGTACCTGCATTGACATACCTATCTGTCCATCTTCACTCCTTTCTTCCATTTGTCCCACCATCACATCTGGATGTTGTAAGCCATTTTTTCTACATGTGATCCCAGCCCTCTTCCTGCCGGGCTGTGCCCTCTGAAGCTTCAATTTCATTTTCCCTCACAGAAGCTTTCAAGGAGATTTGTCCAGCAGGGCATGGTTACACCTACTCCAGCTCTGATATCCGCCTGTCAATGAGGAAGGCAGAGGTAGAAGAGCTGCCCTTCAGCTTGGAAGAGCAAGGACAAAGCAGCAACTGGACATTGAGCTGGGCAGCAAGGAGACAGCAACCACAGGACAGCCTGCGTGGGAGCATCCTGGAGGCATTCCCCCACCGTGTCACCTTGGCAGGTGAACGTAATGTGGAGTCTACTGCTTAAAGCTGCTTCATCTGGGCTGTTAGCAAGGGTGGGGAAGTTCTCAGGTCCTGCCATGTCCCCATGGATGGACTTCCAGGTGATAAGGGCTTTCTACAAATATATAAATAGGCAAGTTGTTCTTCAGCCCTACCAGTATTCCTGGTGCAAAAGGCACCACTGCTTCAAGATTTTGAACAGCAAATGAGTGTTTCAGGCTCCTGTGTCCCCATTTCTGCAGCTAGTGCTGGCTGGTCAGGCTGCCTCCACCAGGACCTCAGGTCTGAGTGGCAGCCCTGGCACTGCAGCCCAGCTGGAGGGAAGTGTGACCAGCTGCTGGAGCAGAAACTCCTGGGGTCTCTGCAGTGCCAGGAAAGGAGATCTGTTTTGGGAACAAGCTGTTGCAGAGGAGTGTGAGAAACTGAAAGCCAGTGTCTTAAAGGTGGGGTGAAGTTAAGGGAGGCTGGGTTTGAGGAGGATGCCTGCTTGTTTTGTCTCTACTCACCATGCACTGTTTCACTTTCCAGGTGAAGTTTCTCCTGCTGGGCAGGTAAGTAAGGTTTGTCTTTCTATAGGTGCATCTGCAGTAGCGTGATGGGCAGGAAGGGGGATGTCATACAAATAGATAATGTAAAAGTGTGAAATGTTTCTGTCTCTCAGGGTGCTGCTGATGCCACTGCAGAGCCTGCCAGAGGTGAGCACCCAGCTGACAAGAGGGCAGGAAATCCATAGGGAAGAGAGTGGAGGAGAGCAGGGTGTCTGGGAGTTGCCTCTTCTGCATGGCAGCCCCTGATGCTGGGCAGGATGGCCTCCTGGCTGGGCTGGCTGTGGGGCAGCATGGGGGAACCCCACCACACAGAAGTGGCTGATGTGGGGCTGTAGGGGTGCAGAGAGGTGGCTCCAGAAAGGTGGAGGAGGCTGTATTAAATAACAACATGATGAAGTTGCTGCAGCCACCCTGCACCCCCTTCCCTGTCCTCTCTAGGGACTGTGAGTGCAGGGATAGCAAGCACAGGTAAACCTTGGATGGGTATCTCTGCCTAGGATTGTGAGGCTGGACCTCACCTCTCTTCTTCTTTCTCTGCAGAGGATGAAGAGTATTGGCATGGGCCTCCCCAGCCTGGCCCCACCATCATCTGGCATGCTGTTCCTCCTACACAGATGCCAGCACAGGGTGCAGGTGTGTGTGTCCACCACTCTCAGGCATTTCCCTTGTCCCTCTGCTTGGTCCTATGGGGAAACGATACCCTAAGCTCTACCCAGGGGCTCTCTCCCTTCCCCAGCTTTGTTGTCTTCCCCACATGCCCTACTCGACTTCCCAAAGAAAAGTCCCTGCCCTGTCATCCAGAGGTGCTGTTCCAGCTTGGCTCCGGCAGTTGCCAGCCAGGGATATTGAGCTGGCCATGGGAGGCATGAGAGGAGTCCCGTAAGAGTAGAAAAGTGTTTGGCTTTCTGGGTCCTTCCCTCCCTGCAGCGCATTTGCCAGGAGCAGCAGTGGCTGCTGAGCGAGGGGGGTCATGCACCCGCTCTGGTGGCTTTGGCTGCATTCCCCCCACAGCATGAGCTGACTCATCGGGAGGTGGGAGCGCAAAAGGAGGCATGTGGTTCCCGGGGTGGCTTGTTTACTGCGCTGGAAACAAGAGCGCTGTTGTTTCAGGGTTGCTTAAGTGTCTGGGAGTGTGGCCCCTGCCCTCTGCCGGGCGCTGAAGCACCTTGGGGAGCAGGCCTGGCAGAGGCACCTTGATCAGGAATGCATCCTCCTCAATAGCCTTTTGTCTGGGTTTGGGCTTACCCCCTGTCCTCCGTCCAGCTGAGTGCTGAGGGGTGTGAGACCCACTGCCCCCCTACTGCTGCCTGCGCCTCACTTAGCAGGACAACAGGGAGTCCTGCCGTCAAAAGGAGCCCCCTCAATGATGCTGTGCTCTGCTGCCAGCCCTCCTCCAAGGTGTGAGGCAAGTAAGCTTCCTCACCACCTTTTTGAGTGGCCAGGACACAGGTGAGCAGTGTAGGGGACTGGACATCCCAGCTGGGCTCCAGCCAGAGGAGGTCACAGGGTCTGCTGCATCCTCCATGCAGCTTTATGGGTGCAGGCTCCCTGAAGATGTTGAGGAGCAGGCTCAACCACTGCTCTTCAAAAAGGGAAAAGGAAGCCTGCCCAATGTGGTGCTGGGGGCACAGGCCGGACACTAGACTGTGCAACCTTTCAATGCTGCTCCCAACAATGTGCTCTCTCCTCCCAGGGGTCAGCAACTGTGCATCTTCACCCCTCTCCTGTGGAGCTGGTACATGTGTGCTCACTCCAGAGGGATACAGGTGCTTGTGCCCCTCTGGCTATGTGTTGGACCCCAGCCACCTCCACTGCATTGGTAGGTTGGCATCTCTTCTTTCTGCTGGGCCTGGATGGACCATTTGGTTCTTCAGGCTCCCAAGGGAAGGTTTTCTGGCAGCTGTGCTGAGCCCCTGCCCACCTGCTGCATCACGAGGCTGATGAGGGGGCTACTGTGGTGATTGCTTGTCTTCCTTCCTTGCCTGAGCACAGATGAAGATGAATGCCTGAGAGATCCTTGTGCTGGAAAAGGTCGCTGCATCAACAATATGGGCTCCTATTTGTGCCTCTGCTACTCTGGGTACACCATTGCTGTCTTAGAGGGCAAGCAGAGCTGTGAGGGTAAGAGATGTCTGCCTGGCACAGGGTTAACCACCTTCCCAGGGTCTTCTGTGTTTCACCCTCATGCACATGCGTACACATCTGCATGCACTCATACACACAGTGCACACACACCTGCACATACCCGAACACATGCATGCACAACCTGCACACCCTCCCTCATCACTGCCTCATGGCAAGGAGGGTGTAAGGACAGATGAGGGATGGAGAGCCATGGCATGGGTCCACTAGGCAGAGCCTGCTGCCAGTGGATCAGTTCTTTTCCTGCACTCAGCCTTCCCCACACTGGAGGGAGAAGGCTTCAGGACTGTCTCCCTGTGTGTTGCCAGATCGAGATGAATGTGAGCAGCCCTCTGCCTGCCAGGGTCAGCAGTGCATCAACACTCTTGGCTCCTACCGCTGCGAGTGCAAGGAGGGCTTTGCCATGGGTTCCAGAGGACAGTGCGAAGGTGAAGATTGCTTATCCCTGTTCCACTGCCCTTCCAACCCACTCTGTAGGGCTGAGCAACTCCTTGTCTTACCATTCCATGTCTCCTCCTGGAAGGGTGGAAGGACATGTCCTCCCATGCTTTCTGCCCTGTGCCACTCCTTAGAGCTGCTGGTCCTCTTCTCTGCCTGATGGAGGGACAGGCTTTCCCTGGCCCTTGAAAGCATTTGCCCTTCTGAACGTATAATGTGCCTGATCAAAGATGTCTTTCTCAGTAGCTCATCTACAACAGAAAGTGAAAAACTGTTTTAATAGGTAGTACAGGAAACAAGGCATGCAGAGAATGCTGCTCGCCCTACATGACCTCCAGAAATCACTTGCCTTAAGAACTTCCTGAGCTGGAGGCTGCATCCTAATCATAGTTACGAAAGTCCCTGATGAAACAGCCCTGCACAGATGTTCTCTGATCCCTTTCTCTGCCCATGCATATTTCTGGCCTTGGCAATGTCCCTTGGCAGTGGTTTTCACTGCTGGATTGTGTCAACCCTCAATTGTGGGTGTAGGAGTGATAAGTGAGACTACTAAAAGCATTGCCTAAGTCCTGTCAAACTCACCTCACCTCCTCTTCAGCATTGCTGTCACCTGCAGGGGGACCCTAAGGATACAGATGAAGGAGTCATCCTGAAGAAGACTCCACTGTTCATCTTTGGGAGACTGAAAGGAGTGTGTTTCTTGACAGATATCAACGAGTGCGTGGATCCTAGCCCTTGTCCCCATGGGAAGTGTGTCAATATGCCAGGCTCCTACAAATGTGTCAGCTGTGGGGATGGCTACCAACCCAGGAATGGGAGATGTGTTGGTGAGAAACATGGACTGTCTCTGGGAGGCACCCGCACCCTCCGTGGCAGTGCTCCCTGCAAACCTCAAAAGGAGCAGGATCATGGGCAGCATGGTCCTCTGTGGGCAGCCAGCCAGCATGGCCAGGGCACAGTGTCCTCAGTCTGGGTGGCAGAGATGGCCTTGAGCACTCTCCCATCCCACGTTACTCTCTGCTGTGTCATGCAGATGTGAATGAGTGTCTTGCGGAGGGGACCTGTGCTCATGGACGGTGTGTCAACCTGGATGGCTCCTTCCACTGTTCCTGCTACCGAGGCTACAAGTTGGCATCTGATGGGAAGAGCTGCCAAGGTACCAGGGAGCTGTGGATTGAGACCCTCTGAAGTGTCATGCACCCAGTCCAGAGGTTTCCCTGGCTGTTCCTGAATGCTTGACTCTGCTCAAGTCCTGGACACCATGTTGGCTGGTTGTTTCAACACATCTGCCCTGGAACATATTTACTACCCATCCTTCCCACTCATCTTGCTTTTTCTTATGTGCCTGTGCAGACATTGATGAGTGTGCGGTCCAGGCTGCCTGTCCCTCCAGACTCTGCCTTAACACTGAGGGCTCCTACTCATGCATGGCTTGTGATGCTGGCTACACCGTTTCCAATGATGGCAGCACATGTGAAGGTATCTCTTTTCCAGGGGTGGGAGTTTGGGGAAGAGACGTTACCATAGATGAGTTGTTGGTGGGGTCTTGGATCTTCTTCAGTTTCAGAATCCTTCTCCAGGTCTTTAGCTCTATGATCAGCAAAGACCATGGAGAGCTGCACACAGATGGCATGTAGAGCAGCAAGAAGATAATCTTCGTCATGCAGGAAAGGGATAGAGAGGAGGGTCACATTGATGAGACTTCTGAACTAATGGTGACCTGAGGAATGCTCACAAAGGCCAGAGGAGGGCAGGAGGCTTGGAAACATGGGCAGAGATGAGTTGTGTGGTTCAATTCAGAACTGTGTGCCTGGGAGAACATGCTTCAAATGTAGGTCCTCAACAGAGAAATCTTGGGTCCTCAGCCAGTGGAGAAACTGTGAGTACCCAGGTTTCGTCATTTTTTTCTCAGCCTCTAACATAACTTGGGTATGTTTAAAAGCGAAAACTTAGTTCAAGGGCTCTACTGTGCTAGATACGTGTGGCAGAGCGTTACACCAGCATCTATCTGTGTTGGTTGCATTGCTGAGGTGTGAGAGTGCTCTATGATAGCCTTACAGCCTGACTGCTCCAGTGCAGTCAGGAAAACTCTGTCCCTGGTTTTAGGCCCCATGGGATGTCCTGGGCTTGAGATAGCTTGATACAAATTCCCTGTTTAGAGCAAGGGAGAGGAAGGGGCAGAGCTAGCAAAGGTATTTGTTTGAAGATTGGCCATGTGCTGCACATTTCTTTTAGAGTACTGCAGAGCTCTGCAGCCTATGCATAACTGGCAAACATAAGATCTTGCCTTTGACGTGTCTCTCAGAAGAGCCCCCTGCATGGGGGCCTCTACTGGGGAGGAGAGGGAGGCTTTCCTCCCTCTCTTTTTCTCTGTTTTGGTGTCTGGGAAAGGTAGCATGAAATGAGCTGATTTTGGGGTGCAGTGAAAAAACTATAGTTTAATGCCTTCTGTCTGCCCTCCCTCTCTCCCAAGACTGCTTGTGAGCCCCTTTGTGGTTGCCTTGCCCCAGCCATGTCACAAGGGCACCTTATCAGGGTTCAATACTGTTTGTGTCACACTGACCATATGTCAGGATGGCACATTCTGCCCTGCCTTGGCTGATGGCCTTGTCTGTGGATCTGGTGTTCATATTTGAAAAATGATAAGTGTATTGTGATAGTTTTGTGATAAATAAAGTAGATTATGGTTCATCTCCATAAAAATTCAATAATATTGCTACTTGCAATCCTTCGAGACTGAACAGCTGGGAATCTACCCTGAGGTAGTAGGGAGCAATGCTCATTTATGCCTATGTTGTACTTAGTGCTCTGCTAAAGGGAAGAAAAGCCCTGGCCTTATGAGCTACCAGTCTTTAGAACCTAACAGGCAAGAGGAGTACAACAGGACCTTCCCCACTAGCATGTCTTCTGCTGCCTGCACGCCAGCCCTTCCTTTTAATTAGCATCCTCCTCCAATACTTCCCCTTACCTGATGGGCCTGCAGGCAACAGCAGTCTGCTAGCATGTCACAGCCCTGTGTTAGAGGGAAGGCACGTCTTTCCTCTGCTGTGAGCAAAACCCTCAGAGTGCCAACAGGCTCTGGCCAAAGCCTGGGGGAGCTGAGTGGGAGAGGTTTTGTGGGGAACTCTGCTGCTGGGCGAGAGCTGATGTAGGTCCTTGGTCAGCTTTGCCAGGAGGAGAAGATTGTGGGCAAGTCTGGCAGGTAGGAAAGCAGAACCACAGAACGTATGGCTGGTGCTGGGTTTCTGTCTAGATGTATGGTCTTGTGTGACAAGCTGAAGAGAGGGTTTATCAGCAACTGTGGCTCTGTGCTGGCCTCTTGGTGCCCAGTGCGAAGCTCTGCTGGCAATGGACACTGGGTGTAGCAGTATTCCTTTGCTCACAGAGTCACAGAATGGCTGAGGGTTGGAAGGGACCTCTGGAGGTCATCTTGTCCAAGCCCTATTCTCAAGCAGGACCACCTAAAGCTGGTTGCCCAGGACTATGTCTTTTGAATACCTCCAGGGAGAAAGACTCAAAAACCTCTCTGGGCAATCAGTCCCAGTGGTCAGTAACCCTCACAGTAAAAACATGTTTCCTGATGTTTAGGTGGGACCCTCTGTGTTTTGGTTTGTTCCCATTGCCTCTGGTCCTGTCACTGGGCACTACTGACCTAGTGCTGGGATCCAGTTTATCCTAGTCCCTGTGATGGAAGGGAGCAAAGAGTTTGGGCCAGCTCCTTACTCCTCAGTAACAAGAAGTCTTTGTCTGTGTCTCATGGTGATGGGATGCTCTGTGAAGGCAGTTCAAACCCACCTTACAGGTCAATAGCTGAGTGAAGGCCTCTCTGTGTGGGCATGTTCTCCAGCAATGGCAAGAGCTGGGCTTCACTCTGTGCTGTGCCCTTATGCTTGGCAGATATGGATGAGTGTCAGGATCCTGCTGTTCAGTGCCTGGGGGGAGAGTGCAGGAACACCCCAGGCTCCTACCAGTGTCACTGCCGGGCTGGCTTCGAGCTCCTCAACGGCACTGTGTGTGAAGGTATGAACCCTATCCCTGTAGCCCTCTGAGTCCAGGCTATACAGCCTTCCTATATATCCCCATTCTTTCTTGGCTGGGAGGATGCCAGTGGCAAGGCAGGTGATACCACCATGCATGACACATTCGTAAGGTTGGTTATAACCAAATGAAGGGTCACCATGGACAGGGAAGACTGTTGTCTCCATGGCAAGAAACCAGCAACCAGGAGCCCCACGAGGGTTGTCTGTAAGAGACTGGGAATAGGGAATTTGTGTGGCTTAGGTGAAGGATATCTCCCTGAGCTGGGTATATGGCCCTGCCTGCTCCCTCTGCAGATGTGAATGAGTGTCTGAACAGTGAGATCTGCAGCCCCAATGGCGAGTGTCTCAACAGTCACGGATCCTACTTCTGCATTTGTGCTCCTGGCTTCTCAAACACGGCTGGGGGAGTCAGCTGCCAAGGTGAGCTAGAGGATGGCAGGGACAGACTTTGGGTCCTGCCCTCTGCTCGATCCCTTGGTGTGAGATCCAGGTTGACAATTTTGGCTTGATTTTTCCAGATGTTGATGAATGCACAGACAAGTCCCGGTGCTCACAAGGCCAGTGCTTGAACACAGAAGGCTCCTACAGGTGTCTGTGTGAAAATGGTTTCAAACATTCCCAGGAGACTGATGACTGCATAGGTGAGAACTCATCATTCGGGAGATCAGCCCACTGAGATTGTGAGGATGGATGTGGCCAGAGCAGGAGAGACAGCAGTTCTGCTCCCAGCACCCAAAGTTGCGGGTGACTTGAAAGGGGGACTAGCGATGGCTCTGGGCCTCTGGACAGATGAGCTTTACCTGCGTGCTGCAGTAAACAAGCAGAATTCCTATCTAACCATCCGTATTCTCTTGCCATCCTCCCTGCAGATGTGGATGAGTGTAAAGAGTATGGGGATGCCATCTGCGGCACATGGCGGTGCCAGAACAGTCCGGGCTCTTACCGTTGTATCATGGGTTGCCAGCCTGGCTTCCACTGGACCCCTTTGGGTGACTGCATTGGTGAGTACAGTTCCAGGTGTTCTTGTCCCTTCTTCTGGGAGGGACAAAGTGGCTGTGGGACATCTCTGCCAGGGCTGCGGGGAAGAAGGAGGAGGAAGCATGTGGCTGGTGGAGAGGCAGATAATGCTGAGAATTAGTTTTCTTGGCTGAGCAGCCTGCTTGTGTCTAGACTCCTCTCTTCCTGGCATGTGGAACAGACGCTGCTTTGTGTTGCTTTGCACTTGGGGAGAGTCCTGGGCAGGTTACAGGCACTCTGGGCTTGGTGCTGGACTGCAAATCTCTGTAAACTGTGCTTGCTGAGTCTGCTGCTTGTGCCCAGTCACCTGCCTGACAGGGCTGGGTGAGTGGAAAGGCTGCTGATAACATTGTGTGCTGGGCTCGGGAGTCTGAATTTGGAGTTCAGGCTGCAGGAAAGAGGAGAGAGCAAAGGGGTTTCTGCAGATTTTTAAGCTCCCTGTGGTTCAGGGAAAGCTGCGGCAAGGAGGCGCTCAGGGATGCACCAGGACTCAGACTTAGCATGTGGAGCTACTCCTAGCCTTGGGAGCAGTGGACTGTGGGCACATGGCTGCTCTGCCTGCTCCAGGGAAAGCTGTCACATGCAGTGGCAGGAGGGGAGTGGGATGCAGCCAGCATGGCTCTAAATCTGCCCTCTGTAGACAGAGGACCCAGATGTGACTGTACCTGCACTGGGCTAGGGCAAGGCAAAAATTACTGTTTGGCACTATAGCAATTGGAGAAGGACCACATGCAGAAGAATGGCACATGAGGGTATCACCTTAGATCTGTCAGCATTTGCCCTACACACTTCATTTGCACCCTTATATCTTCTGTTAATGTGAACCTGAAAGCTATGTGTCCCTTTACACCTCTGCAGGGACCTGCACCACCCTCAGTTGCCCCTGCCAGACACCTCCCACACTTTTCCATCCATTTCCCATTCCCATCCTCCTCCTGTCGCTCTATTCATTCAGCCTTTCTTCAGCTCTGGATGTTGCAGGAAGCTTCTCTTAACATGCATGCTCAGAGCAGGAGGATGAGCGGAGTGGCCAGACCAGTCCCTCATATCAAGGAATACCTTCCCCTTCCCCATCCCCAGGTCTGGGGGTCAGAGCAGGAGAGTCTGGGCACAGGGTGTCCACTAGGAAAGGTAGGGTCTGGGGTAATTCCTGCTCTCTGCTCTGCTGCAGATATAGATGAGTGTGCCAACGAGACGCTGTGCGGGAGCCACGGCTTCTGCGAGAACTCAGATGGCTCCTTCCGCTGCCTCTGCGACCGTGGCTATGAGAGCTCGCCTTCTGGGCACTACTGCATTGGTGAGTCTCCCATCATTGCTCTGCCAGTCAGTGAAGGAGAGCAGATGGCCAGGCTGGTGTCCCTGCTGTGTGATGTCTTCTGGGACATGGACATGGACAGGGACTGTATCCACGCATGGAGAATCCCAGACATAGACAGGGCAGCTCATGGAGGAAAAAACTCTCCTCTTAGCATATCAGTTCTTTGGGACTGCAAGTGACTCTCAGTGGATGTAGAGCCATGTGGAAAGAAGGCACTTGGGGGCTGGTGGCCCTGAAGGTACCTGGAGAAAACAGGCAGTATGTAATGTTACAAAAGACATTGTCACCATGAAGACAGGCAGGCAGTGAAGCAGATGCCCCAGATGGCTGTGCAGCCATCATCCTTGAAGGTTTTAAAGACCCAACAAGACAAAAGCCCGAGCAGACTGGTAGGATCTGTTAACTGACATTGCTTTGAGCAGGAGGTTGGACAAGAGTCCTCCAGTGGTCCCTCCAAACCTGAATGATCCTGTGATCCAGTGATTCACTGCAAGCTGGAGTTCAGGCTCCTTGAATCCATTAGCAGCATGGCAGGTAGCTCTTGCCAGACTTGTGCTGAGCCACAGTGCAAACAGTTCTCCCGTCTCCCCGCTGAAGGGTGACACCATGCTGCAGACCATGCACGGGCTGTCCATGCAGAGGCAGGGCTCCAGCAACCACTGCTGCACCTTGCTTTGCAGATGTGAATGAGTGTGAGCTGATGGTTGCCGTGTGCGGAACTGCGCTCTGCGAGAATGTGGAAGGATCCTTCCTCTGCCTCTGCCCCAGTGACCACGAGGAGTATGACACAGAGGCAGGGCAGTGCCGGCCCCGAGCAGCCATGGGTGAGTAGGCAGCTAGGACAGGAGCACAAGTGGCAGCTAGAGCAGGAGTATGGTAGCTCTGGCTGGGGTGAGATAAAGCTGAGAGACTGCTATGACTGTACAAGCCCACACAGCCGTGGGAAAACATTTGTCTGGGAAATACTGAGAAGCCTGAAAGTGGGGACCTGGGAAGGTTATACTGCTGGTGATGGTTGTGCTCTGGGACCTCCTAGGTGTGTGGGATGCTGCGTTGGGGTGCTAGGGACCCCATCCCGTTCCTGCTCTGCTGTGTTCTAGAAGGCCCAGGGACACAAGCAGCCCACCTCTCTGACAGCGCAGAGCGCAAGCAGTGCTACTACCACATCAGCGATGTTCGCCTGTGTGACAGTGTCCTGGCCAAGAATATCACCAAGGAGGAGTGCTGCTGTACTGTGGGGGCAGCCTGGGGTGACAACTGTGAGACTTACCCCTGTCCCATCCCAGGCACAGGTAGGACTGTGGCCCCACACACCAGGTAAGGCCAGTGCTCTGATCACCAGCTCAACCTTGGTTGCATTAATGACTGGTTTCTGTTTTTCCCATCTGCCCTTTCCCACCTCCTGGCCAGTGGAGTACCAAGAGATCTGCCCTCTTGGGAAAGGTTATGTTCCCAAGGAAGATTTGCTATCAGGAAAAGTGTCTTTTACAGGTACTACCACCATTTTCTCTCATTTCTTCCTGGGGGAAGAGGGAGGGTGCTGTGCAAAGTGTGGAGATGCATCCACAGAAGTGTTTTTCCAGGGCTGTGGTGGGAGATGGTAACATCCTGCTGCTGCTTTCCTCCATCCAGAGAAAACACAGATTGCCACTATCACCAAGCTGGAAGTGGCCCTCCTCTAGTCCTGCCCCACTGCTGGCAGTGATTCTTTCTTGGTGCAAATCTTCCATGCCCATTTCAAACCAGGGATGAGGTCCAGTAAGACATAACCCTTCTGGTTACTGATCAGATCTCTCAGCAGTCACCTGGCCCAGCCTTTGGCACTTCACCTTCAGGGGGTTGTGTTTATGACCTTCCAGATACTCACATGAATTTCTTGTTTGTGAAAATACTCTGTTCCCTGTCTTCTTTACTCCTGCTCTGCCTGTGGGTGCTTCCGCCTCTGCTTCCAGGCATGGGGCCAGTGGGAGAGGCAAGGGGCTCATTCAGGGACCTGCCAGTGATCCATACCAAGGTGCTGTGCTGGTTTTCTGCGAGTGCAACACCCAGCCCACCTTGTTTCCACAACTCTGGTTGCTGAGACTCTCCCTTACTCCCTCCATCCCTCTCTCAGACATGGACGAGTGCGAGATATTTGGCTCTGAGTTCTGCCGCAATGGACAGTGTTTGAACACAGTGCCAGGCTACAAGTGCTTCTGCCGGACAGGCTACTTCTATGACTCCAGCAGGCTTGAGTGTGTTGGTAAGATGTTTTCAAAGAACAGTGGGCAACCACTGTGCATGAAGGAACAGCTGTGCTGCTGCACCTGTTGTTGTCCCTGCTGCCCATGCTGCAGGGACAGATCTGGGTGACAGGTTTCCTGGGACCTTGCTAGGGAATGAGGGAGGAGGTGGCAAGAACCCCCAAGGTTCCCATTTGGGCAAGAAAACTGTTACACTATCCACGTCTGCCAGGCTGAAATGTTCCTCTGTCCTTGTGCACGGGCAGACCAGGATGAGTGTCAAAATGAAGTGTACTGTATCAACGGAGAGTGTCTGAACACGGATGGCTCCTACCACTGTTTCTGCAGCCTCCCTCTCGTGCTGGATGCCACCGGCAACCGGTGTGTGAACCTCTCCAGCAGAGCAGGTGAGTCCAAGCTCCTGCTGCAGTACATCTTCACCCCACACATCCCACCCTGCTGCTGGGTCTCCTGAGAGGGGGCACTAGGTGGGGACTTGGTGCCAGGCCGAGGCTGCCAATAACATCACAGTGTGCAACCACAGCAGAGGTTGCAGGAGCTGGGGTGCATAGTCATACCTCTCAAGTCAAGGACAGTAGCACTCTTCTGGATGATTTTCATGGCATCTTTTGCTTGTGGCATTCACAGATCCCTTAGAGGAATACGAAGTCCACCTGGATGTCTGCTGGCAGACTGTCTCTGACTACATATGTCAAGACCTGCTGCGTGGCGAGCAGACCACGTACACTGAATGCTGCTGCCGGCTTGGTGAAGCCTGGGGACAGAACTGCGCCCTCTGCCCACACAGGTCCTCCGGTGAGCAGGGCAAGCATCCCCCAGGAGAAGCAGGGCTGGGCTGGGCTGCTGCCAGTCATACCGTGCAAGGTCAGCTGTGTATAGCTGCAGCGAGGGCTCCTCCTGTCATCCACATTGCCAAAGCCACCCTTAGGAGCAGCTGAACCCTTGCCTCATCAGGGCTGAGCTGCACCAAGGGGCAGGATATACCTCAAACTAGTTTGCAAGGAGTCTGCGGTATTGAAGGGGAGAGTTGCTCTGTGCATGCTGCTTCTGCTTAGCTTAGGAGAGGTGAGATGGTGGCAGCCTGGGATGCGAGCGCGCTGGGAATTGGGGTTCTCAGTGCTCAAGGACTGGTGGGTCCCAGACAGTAGCTGGTCTTGAAGATGAGGTCCCATCAGCAAAATACAGAGCTGCAGCTTTGGAGGCCATTGAACGCAGGGTTGCCTCCACTGGCCCAGTATAGATGCACCCTCTCCAGACATAGCAACCCACCTGTCTTGAGCCTGGCTGCACTAACCTTTCTTTTTCTGTCACCACTTGCAGCTGATTTTGCTTTCCTGTGTAATGGGGCCAGTGAAGACAGTGGGAGAGGGGCTGAGCTCCGAGAAAGACCTAGATATGAGTATGGACTGGGCTTGGAAGACCCGCACTATGGCCTTCCCAGCCCAGATATGGGCCCCTACTACAACTACCTGGAGTCTGAGTATGGAAACCCTGACAATGGTTTCCCTCGGAGGGAACACAACAGTGACTTTCATGGCAGCTCTCTCCACCATGGTCCAGGGCGGTCTCCACCCCGCTACCTGCCTAGCCAAACTGGTGAGTACTGAGAGACATGGAGTGGTGCCTTCCCACCCAGCCTATGTCCATGGGGACTGCCTGGCAGCTCCTACCCTAGATAGGACACTCCAGGCTTGGAGCAAGTTCTTCTCCTGGCTGCTCTGAGTTGATCCTGGACCCACTTGCACTGTCTCACTGTGTGGCCGGTGCCCCTCTGTGTCCAGGCAGACGGTTACCTTGATCTGATACTGTCTTGCCATCCTCCAGGCCTCTATGAGGGCTTCGAGGGGCTGCAGGCTGAGGAGTGCGGGATCCTCAATGGCTGCGAGAACGGGCGCTGTGTGCGTGTCCAGGAGGGCTACACCTGTGACTGCTTTGATGGCTTTCAGCTGGACATGACCCGCATGGCCTGTGTGGGTGAGTGGTGGGGGAGCTAGCTCAGGGGTGCTGGGTGGTTTGGGCCCCTACATCCCAAGACGGCTGCTGCTCTCTGGCGGTGCTGGACGGGACCACTGCTGCACAGTCAGCATGCCCCACTCACTCTGGTGCTGCTTCCCATGGAGCTGGGAAGACCATCCTGGAGGTTCATCCAACCCCTTTCTGCCAGTAGCTAGGTCAGGGGGCCTTAGGGCATCATGGGGAGCAGATGATTGCTCCCTTCTTTGCCTAACACCCTTGTACACCACCAGTCACTGTTAGTCTATCCTTGCTTACTCTGCTATGTTCCTTGCTTTCCTCCCTGCCTTACAAGAGGTGGGCTCCAAAGATTCTCTCTGCATCGACCTGTGCTGTGTCTCTATCCTTTTAACAGTGCAGCTCCCCAAGCCAGCTGAGGCACTGGCACTCAGCAACACAGATGAAGTCCCTCTTAGGCACAGCACTTACTCCTTCTCCCAGCATTCTTACTGCATGACAAAATCATGCAGCTTCTTCAAACAGAACTCGTGGGCACTGCCTCCCCCAGTGCTGTTAGGAAGAGTGGCTGCCTGGTATGTTACTTACTGCCTCTAGGGCATTTGTGCACTCTGTTACCCTTTCCTTGGCCACACTGCTTCGCACTTGCATTCAGTGAATTTTGTCTGGTTGATTTTTGACTACTTCTTTGCTTGATCAGAATGAGTCTGAACCCTGCAAAATGCTTGCAGCCGAGCATTACACACATACGTTCTATAAGCATGAGAATTCTTCCTTTGTCCATCTTAATGACAACATTGGATGGAGCAGGGATCAGGACAGACCTTTGCAGGCTGTTATTTAGCCTTTATTGTAACAGCCAGGTATTGCTAATTATGTTTGGAGTGCAGCTTTGCAGCCCATTGTGCAATTGCTGTGTTTTCTCAGTCTGCTTGAGTGTGTCATGTGAGAACGTGTTGAAATCCTCACAGTGGCCAAGACACATCATATCCACTGCTTCTCCCTTATCTGACAGTACAATTATCAGGTCAGTAAGGATTGGTTTAACATAATCAGGCCTTAACAGATCTGCACGGGCTATTTAGTGACCCTGGTATCCTTTTGAGGATTATGACCTAATCACTCACAAACTTGGTCTTTTTGAGAGAATGGAGGTGTGTAGTCTGCAATTCTGGATTCTTCATTCTCTGTTTTTGAAGATAGTTACCAGATTTACCCTTCCTCAAGTCTCTGAGATGTCTTTTATCCTCCACCTTGGACAGAATTACCAATTTTTCAGGTGCTGCAGGAGCATTATGTATGTGAAGATGAGATGCAGCAGGCCTTTAGCAATATGGATGTAACTGTTTTATTTATCCAGTTGTCAAACATCTCTATCACAATATGGCCTTCCCTGCACTCCTGCACCCTCATATAAACATCTCAAATGAGGTCCACACCCGGTCTGGTCACTACTAGCATTTTTGTGATGGCTGGAACAAAGCCTGTAGCTAACTGCTCCAGCCAGTTATGTTGGCTTGCTTTTGTTTCCTCCCCCGATAAGGGACCAGACCAACATTCCCCATTGTTTCCTGCTAATGTATTTATGGAGCCTTTGCTTGTTGCCTTTCTGTCCTGGAATAACAAGCATTCATTTTACACTGGAGGATGTCCCATTGGTTTTTTTTCCCTTCAGTTCTCCTTTCCCATGCTTTGTCCTCCCCATGTACTTTTACCTTGCTGGTTTTAGGCCTTTCAGGGTACTCCTGCAGCTGATGCAGTGCTTCCTCTTCTTGCCTCCTGATTGGAATAGCTTGCACTCATCCTGCAAGATGGGTTGCCTGCTCCCACCTCTACCTGAACAAGCAGGTTCCATAGCTTGGTGTGTACTGCTAGTGTGACTCTGCTGCTTCTGGGGTTTGGGTGCCTTTGGGGTATAATAGCCTTGTTTCACTTCTCTTAATTTGGTTGTCCACAGCCGAACTAGCTTGCTTGTTATTCCATTTTTGACTTTATCTTGGAGCCCCTAGCATGGCTCTTTCCCAGGTTGTGGCTCCCTTGATGTGCTGCTTAATATCTCCTCCTTGGGCTTCTGCACAAGCTTATTCTGTCCATAACAATGTTCTGATCCTGAGGTTTAGCCCAAGTCCACAGTGCCCATTTAGCCATTGCTTTGGCTATGTATGAAGGCTGCCTTGTTCCTCAAGATCTCTCATCTCACATCTCCCCTCTCCTCCTCCTTGATCTGGGGACTGCTGTGCTTCCTCTCACCACACCGGGAGGTTTTGTTTCTAGCCTTCCTCCCTGGGGTTGCACTTCCCTTTCTTTGTCAGATGGCCCCCTCCATCTGTGCTGGGGATAACTGAAGGTCCCTGAGATCCAGAGTTCTCCCAGGGTTCACTGGTCACTGCTGGGCCTTCATTATCCCTTGAGTGACCAACTGAATCCATCAGCTGCTCCATGCTCCCGCTTCCTGGTTATCTGCAGGGGATGATGGAGTTTGTGGTCAGAAGGCTCAGACCTGCACTAGGAGGTGAGGATTTGGGCTCTGGAGGTCCTGTGGGTGCAAACAGGCATGCTCTGCCCAGTTGTGGCCCCACCACAAGTGGAAGTAGCTCAGGCAAGGTGTCCAGGGAAGTGCATTTAGCAAAGCAGACCCTTTATAGTGGGGCAGCTGCTGTGAGCTTGCGTGCATACTCTAGCCCAGTGATGAGTCAGCAGAGTGAGCCCTTTGGCACAGTTTGCAGGTTAGTAAAACAAGCCCTTGTTTGCACAGCATGAGGGCCCTCTGTTCTGGTCCTGGAGGTGATAATCAGCTGCTCAGGGCCACCATCATCTGCCTCCTGGCCTTGTCAGATCAGGAAAGGGCGTTTTCCAAGGCTGGAAGCAGCCTTTCTCCCAGATCTTATGCTAGTGCAACTTAATATCAGGAAGCTGCTAACCAATGGGTGTCACCAGCTGTAGAGCAGGGTAGGGGCTTATCTGGTGTGCATTGCTGAGGGGTTTCTCGTCTCTGCTAATGGTTGCCAAATGCTGGGGATGTCACCCGTGGGGACTGAGTGGATTCTGTGGATATACTGAGGAGTGTTGTGGGCTAGTGGGGTCACAGTGAGCATCCTACATGTCCTGGGGGAGGGGGCACATGGGCTGCCAGTGGGAGAGGGCAGGGGAGTGTCAAGGGCACAAGGAGATGTTGCCTGCAGGCTGGAACTGCTTGCTGCGCCACTGGCTCAAACGTCCCTTCCTTCTTTCTCTTGCAGACATCAATGAGTGTGAGGAGGTGGGCAGCACTGAGCCCCTGTGCTGGGGTGGCACCTGCGAGAACACAGAGGGCTCCTACCGTTGCCAGTGCTCACCAGGCTATGTGGCCCTGGCCCAGAGTCACCACTGTGTGCCCCAGACAGCCCAGAGCCCAGCAGCAGTGTAGCTCTAGGGAAGCAGGGGTGAGGGTGATCCCCTCTGGCTTGCAACTCTGGCGCCCATGTCCTGGGGGCATGGAGAAAGGCCCCCTGGGGCTGCAGATGCTTCAAGGCTCTTTGCTCCTTCCCTTCTGAAGCACACAACTTCCCCACCACCACTCTCTCCAGGCCAGGGCTGAGCTCCCAGCCTCTGCACCCCATTCTGCCCTGTCAGCCCCTGCTCCAGCCACAGCAGAGCTCACCCTCAGCACCTGTCACATCACCCCATGCCACGGAGGCTCACGGGAAGTCTCCCCCTGCCACGCAGCCCCAGCCTCCCCACCTTGCCTTGCTGAGAAAGGGGGGGCAGGTTGTCTCCCTGCCACTGCTGCACTGATCTAACAAGCCTCACCCCCACCACAGGTGCTGGCCCCAGTCCTCGTGAAGCATCCAGCTCCCAGGCCAGAGCTCTGAGGAGGGGTCAACCCCAGCTTTCTAAAGCTGCTGCCTAACTTCATGGCATAGTGGAGAGGCCAGGGGGCCCTGTGGCCAGCTCTTCTCTACAGCCAGACTAGGCGCACCCCTTAGCCCCACACCTTACCTTCGTGCTCCATGCTGGGGCAGCTTCCTTTTTGTAAAGTTATTAATTTTTATTAATTTTTTTTAACTGAGTCTGCTGGAAACGTCTATTATGTTGTTAAATAAAACATTTATTTTGGGCCCCTTTGGCTCAAGACACTGGGGTTGGTCAGGAATGTGCTTGTCTTGCCTCTGCCAAGGAATACTAGAAGCCACAGTCTTGCTGTGGGTCCAGTCTGGCAAGGTCATCCCCCTCCTGTAAGCCAGTTCTTACCCCTCTCATGCTGGCACCCAGCCTCCTCTGAGCCAGAGCAGACTTTTGTCAAGCCAAATACTTTCTTATCTCCCTAGCCCAGTGCCAGCCAGAGGAGCCAACTCTGACAGTGCAGCAGTTGTGGCTCCTAATACTATGTATTATTTAAACACATGAGTTGCAGTTTAAGCATGAGAGCACACAGTTTTCAGCAGCTGGCAAGAGCCCTCAGTCAGGTCTGGAAGTTGCTTTTTCTGAGTTCACCTCTGAGCCCTTACTAGAAAGTCCTTTACCTAGGCTGCAGCAAGACCATGTTCCATACCAACACCTCAGAGAGCGTTTGCACAGTTCCAGGCAAGCATGGGACCATCAGGGCAGTACAGCCAGATATTGCTAGCTGGACACCCTTACAGCAGAGATGTCTGGCTCCTTGCAGGTCACCCATGCTCAGGTCAGCACACCACCTCCATTCATACCTTCATCTGAGAAACAAGACCAGCCCAATCCCAACCAAAAGATACCCAGCCACTCCGCTTTCCCTCCACTCACACAAGACAACACAAGATGATTTTGTCTAGGCTTTATTAAAAGGAAAGTTATAAAAAGGTTCAGGAGCTCCCAGTAGCTCCAAAACAGCAGTAGTGCAAACCACTGGTTAGAGGAAGAATCATCCCTGCAGAGACACTGAATGCCATTTGGCTTTGCATCCACAAAATGGAAGTTTTTCCAACTGCAGTCCTGCTGTGTTGAGCAGGGGTCCAGGATAGAGCAGGCTGCCAGTTCATGGAAAGTCTCTACTTCAGCTGCAGGGATGGCATATGCAGGTCTCAGGGGCATCCCAGTTGCAACAGAAGTACAGAAATGTAGATACAGCCAGCATTCTAGAAGAGGCACTGAAGGGTTACCAGGTAGCAGCTCAGATGCTAGCCAGGTTCATTGCAGAGAAAATCCTTTGTGAGGACCAACAGCTCCATCTCAAACAACTGATGTGCCACTGCAGAGCAACTAGAGGATGATGCTCAGTCACTCCTGCAGCAGACCCTGCTCCCCCTTGAATTGCTGCAAGAACACTCCAGGGGGATCCAAATAGGGTACGAGCCCTCTACTCACAGCTGACCTTGCAGACACAGTACTGGCTACTCAGAGGCTACAGAACTCTGGAGGAAGCAGTAAGAAATGCTTATTATATAAAAAAATTTGGCCTGTGTTTTTTTCTGTTTTTCCCCTCCCCAAGCCCTACTAATGGCAGGGCTGCTCAACTGGTGATCTGCACTGGTATCTTCCAGCAGAACAGCATCTCGTCCTGGTCATCCACCAGTTCCCACTTCACTATCAGTTTAATCTGAAAGAGAAGAGCAGAGGGAAATGAAAAGCGTTCAGGAAACTTTAAGGGGGAAAACAAGGGAGAGGAATTATCATTTGTGTGGAGCAAGGACATCCTGCGAGCTCTGCGCACAGAGGATCTCACATGGATGAAGGGTTCTGTTGCATGCCTCAAGAGACATGCCCACACTGTGTTCTAATCCCTGCTCTCAGGAAGAGAGTGGAAACAGCCTACAGCCTCCCAGCTGAACTACATTCTGGATCCCAACACCTCAGTTTGAGAATGTTTGCCTGAATACAATGGGATCTGCAAGGAAGGCACAGTATGGGAGGGTACCTGGGCAGCTGAAGTCACTTCTCAGCAGCTGGAGGTGGGCCTGTCCCACCCGTGCCACTGCCGGGTCTGTCCCAAAATGGGAACTTGAAACAAGAGTCATGCTCACAGCAGAACTGCCACCAAATAGTCCAGGGAGTGTTCTAACCTCTTCTCCACCACCACAGGACACAGTGAACTTCCTTAAAGGCAGGCAGTGGGACCACCCCAGGAAGAACAGGAGCTCTGAGAAGACCAGCTGCCAGATTACTTACACTGGGGTACTCGCTCTTCACAGGGAGTTTGTTCAGGTAGCTGTAGGAATGGCCCTTCTTAATGGGGCACTGGATCCCGGACTTGCATCCATCAGGCTCAGGAATGGGAAAGGGTATGTCCACATGCAGCATCTCACCATACACCTTTGCTTTGCTGCCCTGGCTTTCGATCTCTGCAGAACAGAGAGGCATGAGCAGACAACCAAAGCAAGGAATGGTCTTTTAATTTACACACACCCCCACCCCCCGCCCACCTTTGCACGGCCTGGAGGCTGCAGGAACACAACTACAGGGATGCTCTTCCTCCCCAGCCTCTTCTTCTCACCCAGACCCCTCTGCTGCCCCTTCCCCGCTCCTTCCCAGGCAGTGGGATGCAGAAGCGATCGTGCCTCTCGGCTGGGGAATCATACAATCATAGAATCACCAGGTTGGAAAAAACCCACCAGATCATCAAGTCCAACCATTCCCATCAATCACTAAACCATGTCCCTCAGCACCTCATCCACTCGTCCCTTAAACACTTCCTGGGAAGATGACTCAACTGCCTCCCTGGGCAGCCTCTGCCATGCCCAATGACCCTTTCCATGAAAAATTTTTATCTAATGTTCAGCCTAAATCTCCCCTGGCGGAGCTTGAGGCCATTCCCTCTCATCCTGTCCCCTGTCACTTGGGAGAAGAGGCCAGCTCCCTCCTCTCCACAACCTCCTTTCAGGTAGTCGTAGAGAGCAATGAGGTCTCCCCTCGGCCTCCTCCAGGCTAAACAACCCCAGCTCTCTCACCCACTCCTCATAAGGCCTGTTCTCCAGCCCCTTCACCAGCTCCGTTGCTCAAGCGACACTTACTGCTGGCGAAGGTGACGTTGATGCTGTAGGATGTCCCTTTGTGGAGCAGACAGGGCTGCGTGGGGCAGGGGCTCACGTTCACCTCCTGGATGCTGCCGTCTTTGGAACCTGTGAGGCAGAGCCGGTTCTCAGCGGGCCTCCTTCCCCTCCTTCCCCACCTCCCCGTCCCCTCCCGCCGCCGCGACTCGCTCACCGCAGTCAACGAAGCGGAGGGGCTCGGCCAGGACGGTGGCGGCGGCGCCCAGCGCCAGGAGCAGGCCAAGGGGGGACGGCGACATGGCCGGAGCGGAGCAGGGCGAGGAACGGCAGCGGTAGCTCCCGTGCAGCGTCACATGAGCGCGGGCGGCCCCTCCGCCCACGGGGCGGGGACGGGGCGGGACACGGCCTGGGGCCACCTCGCCGCCTGCCGTTAGCAAGGAGGGAGGAGGAACATCGAGTAGCCAACCGTAGAATCGCAGAATCACTAGGTTGGAGAGGTCCCGCTGGATCATCGAGCCCGATCATCCCTATCAATCTCTAAACCGTGTTCCTCAGCACCTCGTCCACCCATCCCTAAACACCTCCAGGGAAGGTGACTCCACCACCTCCCTGGGCAGCCTGTCCCAATGCCAGCGGCAGTGTGGCCAGCAGGCTTTTTCTTACTCTCTACCTCGTGTTCTCTGCACCTGCATAACCCGAGTGCCAAGAGGTTACGACTCTCAGTAACTGCTGTGGTTGCAGCGGGTTTGGAATTAGGTGATCTTTAAGGTCGCTCTCAATGCAAACTATTCTGTGATTTCACACAGCGCACACGGAATCACAGAACAACCAGGTTGGAAGGGACCCATCGGATCTTCTAGTCCAACCATTCCTATCTAACACTAAACCAAGTCCCTCAAGACCTCATCCACCCGTGCCTTAAACACCTCCAGGGAAGGGGAATCAACCACCTCCTGAGCTAGTCCTGTGTCTCAGACCCCCAGCTTTGTGCTGTGGATGCTGAGACAAATCCCAGGATGATTAAGATTGTGAGAAAGGCTCATTAATTGGTAAAATATTAAAAAGGACAAAGTCTTTGAAGCAAAGGCAATAACATTTTTATTTTACAATTCAGCGTTGAATTGGATGCCCTTCTAAAAAAGACATAACGTCTTCCAAAAGTAGTGGGTATATATACTAGTTTTAGACAAAGAACCATATAAATCTCTCCAAGATTTCTCATATATTTTTGGAGTATTTGACCGTGTCCGGAGACTCTCTTCAGGTTACCTCTTGACCTAAAACAACTACAACTTGCTAGACAACAAAGTAGATCAATAAATTCTTGCAACTCTAAGAGAGTGTTTATTCTTTCAGGTTATTTATCCATGTCTGGAGATTATCTGCACACCATCTCCCGATACGAGACAGACCCACATGACAAGACAATTAAACACACAAACCAGCTGCAGCAAAAACCATCAATTAATTCTCACAAGATGCTTCAGAAAGCATTTGGCCCAAGTGTAAGTTTACAGCTTCTCACCAGTTTTGTGTGGCAGCAAGTGTTACCCTGTGCAGGGTCACATCAGAAACATAATAGAGATAAAGGCACATGAGTGCTGATTTGGTAGGAACGCGGCAGGGCTGACACAGCATCTCCCTTCAGACCTCTGTCCCAGTGAGGTATCTGCCTACTCAGCTTCAGCTGTGCTGCCAAGTGACTCAGAGACAAAACCCCCCTGCTTTGCTCAGGCTTTCCACAGATGGGGTCACACAGAAATCCCAGAGGTGTTAGCAGGACCAAGCAGGACTCGTTCTAGCGTCTCCCTGCTGAGCAGTTCAGCTCTTCAGAAAAAGAGGGATCCCTTGGGGAATAGTGTTTTACATACATTTAAGGTTCTGAATGCTCTTTCTGCTTGCAGAGGCCTCAAACAACAGGGTGCTTACAGCAGCCCTAACCAAAAAAGAAAAAGGCCCTGCCAGGACTCAGCTGTGTCCTTACACCCACCTAGTACATTTCCTAACTGACCCACATCAAATCTTTTGCATGTGCATAAGAACTAGTGCCTTTAGAGAGGCATCCTTCAAATTTTAAGATGATAAAAAAAGCTGCCTGTGTGACTGCTAGGAACAGAAGTGCAGTCAGGTCAGAGCAACACCATAAACTACCATCACACTTCACAGGACAAGCAGTGTTGTGCTCAGGAGCAAATTCCACAATGCATTAAATTGGGATGCCTGCCTGTGAAGCACCTCTCCAGAAATCTTTGCTTCAACAGATGTTTTTTTGCAGTGGCAGCAACCAGACACATAAATGTCTGCACGTATGAATTCATGGCTTTGAATTACAAGTTGTTGAACCTATGATCAGAAATAACATGTCTATTCCCTCCAGAACTGTATTAATATAAAAAGCCTAATAAGGTTAAGTTTGTAAAACTACAGTCAAGGCCTTTACACAAGAAAGCCACAGAAACCTTCTGCCCAAGGTTTTTAGCTGGTATCACACCTTATCGTCATGCTAATTTTGCAATAACAGTACTAAAGCTTCAACATCCCAAGGTAGCACGGCCATCATAAGCCTGACAGGCCTTGCTTTCAGGAACATCTGACACAAGATGTGAGCCTTCAGGTCACCTTGGAGACCAGCATTTCACCAAAATATCTCAGAAAGACTCAATTCAGCTCTAGGCTGGTCTCATTATTAGGCAGACAGGGCTCCTCCCAGATTACCAGCATCACAGAGAGAGCTTGTGCTAAGAGGCTAGGAAAGTGAACAGACAAATCCATTCCAGCAGGACTGATGTTCAAGTTCTTTCCTTCTGTAATCCACACAACTCTATTACATGAGGAAAAAGTCTACAGTTCCACTTTATGAGCTAACTATACCAAAGTAATTCAAATCCATGTAATAGTGCAGCTCACTAAACAGGCACTCCAGCAGCAGTGAAAGCAGAAGTCAGATTCTCAAGAAAATCCACATACAGACTAATAAATCTTACTGTTTTCAGGTAGAACATGCTCTTTTGCTACAGATAATCAGCATTCAAAATGCACCACAAGCTACTCTTGCATTCAATGTCATGCCAGAAGTTTTATTGTCACCAGCTTCTGAATCACAAAAACAAGCTCAGTTTTTCCATCAAAACAAATAAAAGATAATTTAAGCATACACACTGCAGAAGAGACTAGAGCAAACTGTCTAGAGAATTCAACTCTGAGACAAATCTCTTCAATACAGTGTGATTAAAGAGAGCTAAAGGAACTCCCCAGACACAGATACCACAGACTAGAATAAGAAGGGGAAAACAAAACATGACCAAAGCTAAAAACAGATTCAGTCAAGCTATCAGGAGCAAGATGACCAATAAAACCACATCCTGGGAAGGTGTAAAACCTAGATCGGAACTCTGAGTGAGAGAAAAACCACCGTACCACATAGCTAGTAGAAGTTAAAACCAGGCCATGACAAGAAAGAGGTGCAAAGAAGCAGCTGTTCTCCTTAATTACACCCACCTCTCCTAGCAGTTCAAAAAAATTGACCCCAGCACCTGAGTCACCCCTCAGCATAGTGGATTATTAATTTGATGAAATAAACTCTGAGTGAGGCTAGTTGGCCTCTTTCTCATTCTTTCAGTCTACAGTAATCATCTGACCAACATTCCGAAGTGCCTTGGAGGTACTTGTCAAACCTTTGACACTTAACACTGGTAAAACCGAAGGTAATTAGAAAGTTTGAGTGTCTAAATTTTGGGGATATATCCATTCTCCAAAGGGTACTCACAATAAATGCAGTCACAACATGGGGAAGTGCAGTGGAATCAGTCTAATACGCCCTGAAGGAGACAGCAGGAAAGCTGGTGCAATACAGAAAACAGGCATGATCCCCTGCCTTTTTTGCCAGTTCTTGATTTGCTCCTTCAAAGTCACCTGCTTTTGGAACACCACAGTGATAATAACGGGAGAAACACTTCAATATGTTTGTTTTATTGAAAAAACCCCCACATTAAATGTTTTAATATGCCTGATTGAGGATTCATCAGCCATTACAGGTATGCATATTAATATAAGCCTCCTTGGGACCTAGCCTGTGATACTTCCTTGGCTCTATCTTAACACTGTTAGAATTAACCCAATGACAAGGAAAAGTAAACTGCTCAAACCAGTCTTTATTTACATGCTCAGGGTAGGACAAGTAAGCAAAAGTGCATGGTTGCAGAAGCATCATCTTGCTTGGAGTGCAAGGGTGAGAAAGCAAACCATCCCTGGGTCCCGAGGTCACCTGACATCAAATCACCCCCTTCCTTCTGGGATGACTGTTTTTTCTCCACCACCGTACTGTGTGACTCTCCACAGGCCTGGCCGGGGGTGAGGAACAGGATTCCTCCCCCAGAAGCACATGGGGAAGAAAGAGATTAAGGCTCATCCCACCTCCGGCAATGCTTTACAAGCAACCAGTCAGGCCGCTGTCATATGACAGGTGATTAGGATTAAGAGAGACATTAGGCAGAGCTGCGCAGTTTAGGGCTGCCAGCCAAGCTCAGGGCTCTGCTGGGTAGGAGAAGATGCATCTACAGAAACTATCTATGTAGAAGTTTTCCAAGAAGAAAACTTGAATGGAAAGCTTGTAATGTTTTATTACGCCAAAATTCCTTGCTTGCTTACCATTTTGACTGTGGAGAGGCAATGGAGAGGCATTAAGCCTCCACTCCCCAGGAGGGAGTAGATAGGATCGGAGAGAGGGTTTGGGAGTGTGAAGGAGGTGAAGCCACAGAGGGAAACTGCTGCAGGAGCTGTACAGGCAGGAGGGAAGTGAGGAGCCAGAGGGAGAACGGGAGGCTGAGCACCCTGTCCAAGGACAACCAGCCTCTGTTGGGATTTCTGAACTGATCCCGATAAAGGAAAGCAGAGCATTAAGGCCAGATTTGGGGAAAGCCCACTAAACCCCTTCCACCCAGCCCTGCTCCTCTGCTTGCCCGGCTCCCCTTAACTGGCACCGGGCCCTGTCGGGGCCTCTGGGTCCTGTGCGGGACAAACACCTGTTACAGGAGTGCTGCCCTATTTAGAATCATAGAATCATAGAACAACCAGGTTGGAAGAGACCCATCGGATCATCGAGTCTAACCAATGAGCCTCAAAGCTTCTGCAACGTCATTTTACCCTCTCCAAGCTGTTTAGTTAATTAACCGGTTAAATCAGCTCTCGCTGACTCGCCCTGAAGATCCCCCCTCCTGAACATGATTTTTTTGTTAGATTTGGATGAAATGCAATGGTTGAGTCATGGGGTTTCATTCTGGCTTGGGTGCTGGTGCAGGGAACGTTGTTCGTAGTGTTTGGCTGTGCCGTGTGCTTTTGTCATCAAGCAGAAGGGTGCAACTTTCTATTTTGCTTCCCCCTCTTGCTGAGTCACTCCCCAAACATGTTTCTGGTTAGGGAGCCTTGCAGCTTCTTCCTGACACAAGGTTTTCTAGTTTGCAGTTAGCTCTGCGAATCACCTCCACGAGCTCTAAAACACCCTCAGCTCCCGGGAGGAGAGAAGGGGTGTCCCAGAGAGCAGTGGGAGACCAACGGGATGAGGTTTAACAAGGCCGATTTACTACTATTTATTGCTTTATCGCTGTTCATTTCCCTCCGCCAGCGCTGCCACTCGTGCAAGCAAACACGTCCAAGGACGAACGGCGGCGTCGCGCGACACCACAATGGCAGCCAAGCGGCGGGAGCCACCTACAGCCAATGGGCGGGTTCGCTGCTGCCAATAGGCGGGGCGTTGCAGCCAATGGGCGGGTCGCTGCAGCCAATGGGCGGGGCGCTGCAGCCAATGGGCGGGGCGCTGCAGCCAAGGGCGGGGCGCTGCAGTCAAGGGGCGGGGCGAGACGCCAGCAGCCAATGAACGGATGGTACA